>OX456524.1:111636174-112123674 GCA_949748255.1 Eustalomyia histrio | reverse complement strand
CAGACAAGACAGACAAGACAGACAAGACAGACAAGACAGACAAGACAGACAAGACAGACAAGACAGACAAGACAGACAAGACAGACAGACAAGACAGACAAGACAGACAAGACAGACAAGACAGACAGACAGACAAGACAGACAAGACAGACAAGACAGACAAGACAGACAAGACAGACAAGACAGACAAGACAGACAAGACAGACAAGACAGACAAGACAGACAAGACAGACAAGACAGACAAGACAGACAAGACAGACAAGACAGACAAGACAGACAAGACAGACAAGACAGACAAGACAGACAAGACAGACAAGACAGACAAGACAGACAAGACAGACAAGACAGACAGACAAGACAGACAAGACAGACAAGACAGACAAGACAGACAGACAAGACAGACAAGACAGGCAAGACAGACAAGACAGACAAGACAGACAAGACAGACAAGACAGACAGACAAGACAGACAAGACAGACAAGACAGACAAGACAGACAAGACAGACAAGACAGACAAGACAGACAAGACAGACAAGACAGACAAGACAGACAAGACAGACAAGACAGACAAGACAGACAAGACAGACAAGACAGACAAGACAGACAGACAAGACAGACAAGACAGACAAGACAGACAGACAAGACAGACAAGATAGACAAGACAGACAGACAGACAAGACAGACAAGACAGACAAGACAGACAAGACAGACAAGACAGACAAGACAGACAAGACAGACAAGACAGACAAGACAGACAAGACAGACAAGACAGACAAGACAGACAAGACAGACAAGACAGACAAGACAGACAAGACAGACAAGACAGACAAGACAGACAAGACAGACAAGACAGACAAGACAGACAAGACAGACAAGACAGACAAGACAGACAAGACAGACAAGACAGACAGACAAGACAGACAAGACAGGCAAGACAGACAAGACAGACAGACAAGACAGACAAGACAGACAAGACAGACAGCCAAGACAGACAAGACAGACAAGACAGACAAGACAGACAGACAAGACAGACAAGACAGACAAGACAGACAAGACAGACAAGACAGACAAGACAGACAAGACAGACAAGACAGACAAGACAGACAAGACAGACAAGACAGACAAGACAGACAAGACAGACAGACAAGACAGACAAGACAGACAGACAAGACAGACAAGACAGACAGACAAGACAGACAAGACAGACAGACAAGACAGACAAGACAGACAAGACAGACAGACAAGACAGACAAGACAGACAAGACAGACAAGACAGACAGACAAGACAGACAAGACAGACAAGACAGACAAGACAGACAAGACAGACAAGACAGACAAGACAGACAAGACAGACAAGACAGACAAGACAGACAAGACAGACAGACAGACAAGACAGACAAGACAGACAGACAAGACAGACAAGACAGACAGACAAGACAGACAAGACAGACAAGACAGACAGACAAGACAGACAAGACAGACAAGACAGACAAGACAGACAGACAAGACAGACAAGACAGACAAGACAGACAAGACAGACAAGACAGACAGACAAGACAGACAAGACAGACAGACAAGACAGACAAGACAGACAAGACAGACAAGACAGACAAGACAGACAAGACAGACAAGACAGACAAGACAGACAAGACAGACAAGACAGACAAGACAGACAAGACAGACAAGACAGACAAGACATACAAGACAGACAAGACAGACAAGACAGACAAGACAGACAAGACAGACAAGACAGACAAGACAGACAAGACAGACAAGACAGACAAGACAGACAAGACAGACAAGACAGACAAGACAGACAAGACAGACAAGACAGACAAGACAGACAAGACAGACAAGACAGACAAGACAGACAAGACAGACAAGACAGACAAGACAGACAAGACAGACAAGACAGACAAGACAGACAGACAAGACAGACAAGACAGACAAGACAGACAAGACAGACAAGACAGACAAGACAGACAAGACAGACAAGACAGACAAGACAGACAAGACAGACAGACAAGACAGACAGACAAGACAGACAAGACAGACAGACAAGACAGACAAGACAGACAAGACAGACAAGACAGACAAGACAGACAAGACAGACAAGACAGACAAGACAGACAAGACAGACAAGACAGACAAAACAGACAAGACAGACAAGACAGACAAGACAGACAAGACAGACAAGACAGACAAGACAGACAAGACAGACAAGACAGACAAGACAGACAAGACAGTCAAGACAGACAGACAAGACAGACAAGACAGACAAGACAGACAAGACAGACAAGACAGACAAGACAGACAAGACAGACAAGACAGACAAGACAGACAAGACAGACAAGACAGACAAGACAGACAAGACAGACAAGACAGACAAGACAGACAAGACAGACAAGACAGACAAGACAGACAAGACAGACAAGACAGACAAGACAGACAAGACAGACAAGACAGACAAGACAGACAAGACAGACAAGACAGACAAGACAGACAAGACAGACAAGACAGACAAGACAGACAAGACAGACAAGACAGACAAGACAGACAAGACAGACAAGACAGACAAGACAGACAAGACAGACAAGACAGACAAGACAGACAGACAAGACAGACAAGACAGACAAGACAGACAAGACAGACAGACAAGACAGGCAAGACAGACAAGACAGACAGACAAGACAGACAAGACAGACAAGACAGACAGCCAAGACAGACAAGACAGACAAGACAGACAAGACAGACAAGACAGACAGACAAGACAGACAAGACAGACAAGACAGACAAGACAGACAGACAAGACAGACAAGACAGACAGACAAGACAGACAAGACAGACAAGACAGACAGACAAGACAGACAGACAAGACAGACAAGACAGACAAGACAGACAAGACAGACAGACAAGACAGACAGACAAGACAGACAAGACAGACAAGACAGACAAGACAGACAAGACAGACAGACAAGACAGACAAGACAGACAAGACAGACAAGACAGACAAGACAGACAAGACAGACAAGACAGACAAGACAGACAAGACAGACAAGACAGACAAGACAGACAAGACAGACAAGACAGACAAGACAGACAAGACAGACAAGACAGACAAGACAGACAAGACAGACAAGACAGACAAGACAGACAAGACAGACAAGACAGACAAGACAGACAAGACAGACAAGACAGACAAGACAGACAGACAAGACAGACAAGACAGACAAGACAGACAAGACAGACAAGACAGACAAGACAGGCAAGACAGACAAGACAGACAAGACAGACAAGACAGACAAGACAGACAAGACAGACAAGACAGACAAGACAGACAAGACAGACAAGACAGACAAGACAGACAAGACAGACAAGACAGACAAGACAGACAAGACAGACAAGACAGACAAGACAGACAAGACAGACAAGACAGACAAGACAGACAAGACAGACAAGACAGACAGACAAGACAGACAAGACAGACAAGACAGACAAGACAGACAGACAAGACAGACTAGACAGACAAGACAGACAGACAAGACAGACAGCCAAGACAGACAGCCAAGACAGACAGCCAAGACAGACAGCCAAGACAGACAGCCAAGACAGACAGCCAAGACAGACAGCCAAGACAGACAGCCAAGACAGACAGCCAAGACAGACAGCCAAGACTGACAGCCAAGACTGACAGCCAAGACAGACAGCCAAGACAGACAGCCAAGACAGACAGCCAAGACAGACAAGACAGACAAGACAGACAAGACAGACAAGACAGACAAGACAGACAAGACAGACAAGACAGACAAGACAGACAAGACAGACAAGACAGACAAGACAGACAAGACAGACAAGACAGACAAGACAGACAAGACAGACAAGACAGACAAGACAGACAAGACAGACAAGACAGACAAGACAGACAAGACAGACAAGACAGACAAGACAGACAAGACAGACAAGACAGACAAGACAGACAAGACAGACAGACAAGACAGACAAGACAGACAAGACAGACAAGACAGACAAGACAGACAAGACAGACAGACAAGACAGACAAGACAGACAAGACAGACAAGACAGACAAGACAGACAGACAAGACAAGACAGACAGACAGACAGACAAGACAGACAAGACAGACAAGACATACAAGACAGACAAGACAGACAAGACAGACAAGACAGACAAGACAGACAAGACAGACAAGACAGACAAGACAGACAAGACAGACAAGACAGACAAGACAGACAAGACAGACAAGACAGACAAGACAGACAAGACAGACAAGACAGACAAGACAGACAAGACAGACAAGACAGACAAGACAGACAGACAATACAGACAAGACAGACAAGACAGACAGACAAGACAGACAAGACAGACAAGACAGACAGACAAGACAGACAGACAAGACAGACAAGACAGACAGACAAGACAGACAAGACAGACAAGACAGACAAGACAGACAAGACAGACAAGACAGACAAGACAGACAAGACAGACAAGGACAGACAAGACAGACAAGACAGACAAGACAGACAAGACAGACAAGACAGACAAGACAGACAAGACAGACAAGACAGACAAGACAGACAAGACAGACAAGACAGACAAGACAGACAAGACAGACAAGACAGACAAGACAGACAAGACAGACAAGACAGACAAGACAGACAAGACAGACAAGACAGACAAGACAGACAAGACAGACAAGACAGACAAGACAGACAAGACAGACAAGACAGACAAGACAGACAAGACAGACAAGACAGACAAGACAGACAAGACAGACAAGACAGACAAGACAGACAGACAAGACAGACAAGACAGACAAGACAGACAAGACAGACAAGACAGACAAGACAGACAAGACAGACAAGACAGACAAGACAGACAGACAAGACAGACAGACAAGACAGACAAGACAGACAAGACAGACAAGACAGACAGACAAGACAGACAAGACAGACAAGACAGACAAGACAGACAAGACAGACAAGACAGACAAGACAGACAAGACAGACAAGACAGACAAGACAGACAAGACAGACAAGACAGACAAGACAGACAAGACAGACAAGACAGACAAGACAGACAAGACAGACAAGACAGACAAGACAGACAAGACAGACAAGACAGACAAGACAGACAAGACAGACAAGACAGACAAGACAGACAAGACAGACAAGACAGACAAGACAGACAAGACAGACAAGACAGACAAGACAGACAGACAGACAAGACAGACAGACAAGACAGACAAGACAGACAAGACAGACAAGACAGACAAGACAGACAAGACAGACAAGACAGACAAGACAGACAAGACAGACAAGACAGACAAGACAGACAAGACAGACAAGACAGACAAGACAGACAAGACAGACAAGACAGACAAGACAGACAAGACAGACAAGACAGACAAGACAAGACAGACAAGACAAGACAGACAAGACAGACAAGACAGACAGACAAGACAGACAAGACAGACAGCCAAGACAGACAAGACAGACAAGACAGACAAGACAGACAAGACAGACAAGACAGACAAGACAGACAAGACAGACAAGACAGACAAGACAGACAAGACAGACAAGACAGACAAGACAGACAAGACAGACAAGACAGACAAGACAGACAAGACAGACAAGACAGACAAGACAGACAAGACAGACAAGACAGACAAGACAGACAAGACAGACAAGACAGACAAGACAGACAAGACAGACAAGACAGACAAGACAGACAAGACAGACAAGACAGACAAGACAGACAAGACAGACAAGACAGACAAGACAGACAAGACAGACAAGACAGACAAGACAGACAAGACAGACAAGACAGACAAGACAGACAAGACAGACAAGACAGACAAGACAGACAAGACAGACAAGACAGACAAGACAGACAAGACAGACAAGACAGACAAGACAGACAAGACAGACAAGACAGACAAGACAGACAAGACAGACAAGACAGACAAGACAGACAAGACAGACAAGACAGACAAGACAGACAAGACAGACAAGACAGACAAGACAGACAAGACAGACAAGACAGACAAGACAGACAAGACAGACAAGACAGACAAGACAGACAAGACAGACAAGACAGACAAGACAGACAAGACAGACAAGACAGACAAGACAGACAAGACAGACAAGACAGACAAGACAGACAAGACAGACAAGACAGACAAGACAGACAAGACAGACAAGACAGACAAGACAGACAAGACAGACAAGACAGACAAGACAGACAAGACAGACAAGACAGACAAGACAGACAAGACAGACAAGACAGACAAGACAGACAAGACAGACAAGACAGACAAGACAGACAAGACAGACAAGACAGACAAGACAGACAAGACAGACAAGACAGACAGACAAGACAGACAAGACAGACAGACAAGACAGACAAGACAGACAGACAAGACAGACAAGACAGACAGACAAGACAGACAAGACAGACAAGACAGACAGACAAGACAGACAAGACAGACAAGACAGACAAGACAGACAGACAAGACAGACAAGACAGACAAGACAGACAAGACAGACAAGACAGACAAGACAGACAAGACAGACAAGACAGACAAGACAGACAAGACAGACAGACAGACAAGACAGACAAGACAGACAGACAAGACAGACAAGACAGACAGACAAGACAGACAAGACAGACAAGACAGACAGACAAGACAGACAAGACAGACAAGACAGACAAGACAGACAGACAAGACAGACAAGACAGACAAGACAGACAAGACAGACAAGACAGACAGACAAGACAGACAAGACAGACAGACAAGACAGACAAGACAGACAAGACAGACAAGACAGACAAGACAGACAAGACAGACAAGACAGACAAGACAGACAAGACAGACAAGACAGACAAGACAGACAAGACAGACAAGACAGACAAGACAGACAAGACAGACAAGACAGACAAGACAGACAAGACAGACAAGACAGACAAGACAGACAAGACAGACAAGACAGACAAGACAGACAAGACAGACAAGACAGACAAGACAGACAAGACAGACAAGACAGACAAGACAGACAAGACAGACAAGACAGACAGACAAGACAGACAAGACAGACAAGACAGACAAGACAGACAAGACAGACAAGACAGACAAGACAGACAGACAAGACAGACAAGACAGACAAGACAGACAAGACAGACAAGACAGACAAGACAGACAAGACAGACAAGACAGACAAGACAGACAAGACAGACAAGACAAGACAGACAGACAAGACAGACAAGACAGACAGACAAGACAGACAAGACAGACAAGACAGACAAGACAGACAAGACAGACAAGACAGACAAGACAGACAAGACAGACAAGACAGACAAGACAGACAAGACAGACAAGACAGACAAGACAGACAAGACAGACAAGACAGACAAGACAGACAAGACAGACAAGACAGACAAGACAGACAAGACAGACAAGACAGACAAGACAGTCAAGACAGACAGACAAGACAGACAAGACAGACAAGACAGACAAGACAGACAAGACAGACAAGACAGACAAGACAGACAAGACAGACAAGACAGACAAGACAGACAAGACAGACAAGACAGACAAGACAGACAAGACAGACAAGACAGACAAGACAGACAAGACAGACAAGACAGACAAGACAGACAAGACAGACAAGACAGACAAGACAGACAAGACAGACAAGACAGACAAGACAGACAAGACAGACAAGACAGACAAGACAGACAAGACAGACAAGACAGACAAGACAGACAAGACAGACAAGACAGACAAGACAGACAAGACAGACAAGACAGACAAGACAGACAAGACAGACAAGACAGACAGACAAGACAGACAAGACAGACAAGACAGACAAGACAGACAGACAAGACAGGCAAGACAGACAAGACAGACAGACAAGACAGACAAGACAGACAAGACAGACAGCCAAGACAGACAAGACAGACAAGACAGACAAGACAGACAAGACAGACAGACAAGACAGACAAGACAGACAAGACAGACAAGACAGACAGACAAGACAGACAAGACAGACAGACAAGACAGACAAGACAGACAAGACAGACAGACAAGACAGACAGACAAGACAGACAAGACAGACAAGACAGACAAGACAGACAGACAAGACAGACAGACAAGACAGACAAGACAGACAAGACAGACAAGACAGACAAGACAGACAGACAAGACAGACAAGACAGACAAGACAGACAAGACAGACAAGACAGACAAGACAGACAAGACAGACAAGACAGACAAGACAGACAAGACAGACAAGACAGACAAGACAGACAAGACAGACAAGACAGACAAGACAGACAAGACAGACAAGACAGACAAGACAGACAAGACAGACAAGACAGACAAGACAGACAAGACAGACAAGACAGACAAGACAGACAAGACAGACAAGACAGACAAGACAGACAGACAAGACAGACAAGACAGACAAGACAGACAAGACAGACAAGACAGACAAGACAGGCAAGACAGACAAGACAGACAAGACAGACAAGACAGACAAGACAGACAAGACAGACAAGACAGACAAGACAGACAAGACAGACAAGACAGACAAGACAGACAAGACAGACAAGACAGACAAGACAGACAAGACAGACAAGACAGACAAGACAGACAAGACAGACAAGACAGACAAGACAGACAAGACAGACAAGACAGACAAGACAGACAAGACAGACAAGACAGACAAGACAGACAAGACAGACAAGACAGACAAGACAGACAGACAAGACAGACAAGACAGACAAGACAGACAAGACAGACAGACAAGACAGACTAGACAGACAAGACAGACAGACAAGACAGACAGCCAAGACAGACAGCCAAGACAGACAGCCAAGACAGACAGCCAAGACAGACAGCCAAGACAGACAGCCAAGACAGACAGCCAAGACAGACAGCCAAGACAGACAGCCAAGACAGACAGCCAAGACTGACAGCCAAGACTGACAGCCAAGACAGACAGCCAAGACAGACAGCCAAGACAGACAGCCAAGACAGACAAGACAGACAAGACAGACAAGACAGACAAGACAGACAAGACAGACAAGACAGACAAGACAGACAAGACAGACAAGACAGACAAGACAGACAAGACAGACAAGACAGACAAGACAGACAAGACAGACAAGACAGACAAGACAGACAAGACAGACAAGACAGACAAGACAGACAAGACAGACAAGACAGACAAGACAGACAAGACAGACAAGACAGACAAGACAGACAAGACAGACAGACAAGACAGACAAGACAGACAAGACAGACAAGACAGACAAGACAGACAAGACAGACAGACAAGACAGACAAGACAGACAAGACAGACAAGACAGACAAGACAGACAAGACAGACAGACAAGACAAGACAGACAGACAGACAGACAAGACAGACAAGACAGACAAGACATACAAGACAGACAAGACAGACAAGACAGACAAGACAGACAAGACAGACAAGACAGACAAGACAGACAAGACAGACAAGACAGACAAGACAGACAAGACAGACAAGACAGACAAGACAGACAAGACAGACAAGACAGACAAGACAGACAAGACAGACAAGACAGACAGACAATACAGACAAGACAGACAAGACAGACAGACAAGACAGACAAGACAGACAAGACAGACAGACAAGACAGACAGACAAGACAGACAAGACAGACAGACAAGACAGACAAGACAGACAAGACAGACAAGACAGACAAGACAGACAAGACAGACAAGACAGACAAGACAGACAAGACAGACAAGACAGACAAGACAGACAAGACAGACAAGACAGACAAGACAGACAAGACAGACAAGACAGACAAGACAGACAAGACAGACAAGACAGACAAGACAGACAAGACAGACAAGACAGACAAGACAGACAAGACAGACAAGACAGACAAGACAGACAAGACAGACAAGACAGACAAGACAGACAAGACAGACAAGACAGACAAGACAGACAAGACAGACAAGACAGACAAGACAGACAAGACAGACAAGACAGACAAGACAGACAAGACAGACAAGACAGACAAGACAGACAGACAAGACAGACAAGACAGACAAGACAGACAAGACAGACAAGACAGACAAGACAGACAAGACAGACAAGACAGACAAGACAGACAGACAAGACAGACAGACAAGACAGACAAGACAGACAAGACAGACAAGACAGACAGACAAGACAGACAAGACAGACAAGACAGACAAGACAGACAAGACAGACAAGACAGACAAGACAGACAAGACAGACAAGACAGACAAGACAGACAAGACAGACAAGACAGACAAGACAGACAAGACAGACAAGACAGACAAGACAGACAAGACAGACAAGACAGACAAGACAGACAAGACAGACAAGACAGACAAGACAGACAAGACAGACAAGACAGACAAGACAGACAAGACAGACAAGACAGACAAGACAGACAAGACAGACAAGACAGACAGACAGACAAGACAGACAGACAAGACAGACAAGACAGACAAGACAGACAAGACAGACAAGACAGACAAGACAGACAAGACAGACAAGACAGACAAGACAGACAAGACAGACAAGACAGACAAGACAGACAAGACATACAAGACAGACAAGACAGACAAGACAGACAAGACAGACAAGACAGACAAGACAAGACAGACAAGACAGACAGACAAGACAGACAAGACAGACAGACAAGACAGACAAGACAGACAGCCAAGACAGACAAGACAGACAAGACAGACAAGACAGACAAGACAGACAAGACAGACAAGACAGACAAGACAGACAAGACAGACAAGACAGACAAGACAGACAAGACAGACAAGACAGACAAGACAGACAAGACAGACAAGACAGACAAGACAGACAAGACAGACAAGACAGACAAGACAGACAAGACAGACAAGACAGACAAGACAGACAAGACAGACAAGACAGACAAGACAGACAAGACAGACAAGACAGACAAGACAGACAAGACAGACAAGACAGACAAGACAGACAAGACAGACAAGACAGACAAGACAGACAAGACAGACAAGACAGACAAGACAGACAAGACAGACAAGACAGACAAGACAGACAAGACAGACAAGACAGACAAGACAGACAAGACAGACAAGACAGACAAGACAGACAAGACAGACAAGACAGACAAGACAGACAAGACAGACAAGACAGACAAGACAGACAAGACAGACAAGACAGACAAGACAGACAAGACAGACAAGACAGACAAGACAGACAAGACAGACAAGACAGACAAGACAGACAAGACAGACAAGACAGACAAGACAGACAAGACAGACAAGACAGACAAGACAGACAAGACAGACAAGACAGACAAGACAGACAAGACAGACAAGACAGACAAGACAGACAAGACAGACAAGACAGACAAGACAGACAAGACAGACAAGACAGACAAGACAGACAAGACAGACAAGACAGACAAGACAGACAAGACAGACAAGACAGACAAGACAGACAAGACAGACAAGACAGACAAGACAGACAAGACAGACAAGACAGACAAGACAGACAAGACAGACAAGACAGACAAGACAGACAAGACAGACAAGACAGACAAGACAGACAAGACAGACAAGACAGACAAGACAGACAAGACAGACAAGACAGACAAGACAGACAAGACAGACAAGACAGACAAGACAGACAAGACAGACAAGACAGACAAGACAGACAAGACAGACAAGACGGACAAGACAGACAAGACAGACAAGACAGACAGACAAGACAGACAAGACAGACAAGACGGACAAGACAGAACTTCCCTCGTAGTTATATGAAATACAACACTGCTCCCATCTTGTACCACCTGCTAGTAGACTACTGTCAAATTTTGAGCAAGTTCTGTCATTTACTTTGCGTTAAACAGCTGTTCAAAACATACAACCTCGTGGATTTTTTTAAAAATGGAAAAAGTGAATTCCGAGTTCTCATTAAACATTATTTTTTGCGAAAAAAACCGCTAATCAAACCTAGAAAAAGCTTAATAAATACTATGGGGACTCTGCACCATCGATTTCAATGGTCTTTTGACCATTTACTGGTTTACTGACTTTCGTTGTGGTCGCACAAGTACAAATGACGTTGAATGTTCTGGACGGCCAATTGAGGTCAATACACCCGAAAATGTCGAAAAAATCCACGATATGGTGTTGGCCGATCGAACAGTAAAAGTGCGTGAGATTGTTGATCCCATAGGCATTTCATATGGCAGTGGGGTTTCGATTTTAAATGATCAGTTTGATTTAAGAAAGCTGGCTGCAAGATGGGTGCCGCGTTTGCTATCAATTGACCATAAACGCAATCGTGTGACAACTTCAAAGGAGGAGTTGTTTAACCGCAATTCGAATGAGTTTTTGTGGCGTTTTGTAACTGCATGAAACATGGATCCATTACAACACTCCGAAAACCAAGCAGCAGTATAAACATTGGGTTTTTCCGGTTGAACCGGCTCCAAAGAAGGCCAAGGTAAGTTTGTCGGCCAATTAAGTGATGGCAACAGTTTTTTGGGACGAATATAAAGTCGACTTATTGGACCGATTTAACGAGGATTTAAAAAAACGACCCCATATGGCCAAGAAAAAAGTTCTTTTTCATCAAGATAATGCACGGGTGCACACGTGTGTAGTCTCAATGGCAAAATTCCATGAATTGGGCTACGAATTGGTACCTCATCCGCATTTTATCCGGATTTAGCCCACCTAAAGAAATGGCTCTGTGGAAAAAGACTTAGCTCCAACGATGAAATTATTGATCAAACAAATGCCTATTTTATGAACCTCGAAAAATCCTATCTTTTTGAAGGGATATAAAAATTGGAGACACGTTGGACTAAGTGTATTGAGCTAAAAGGAGATTATGTTGAAAAAAATTTTTTTTTTTTAAAAAAAAAACTGTTTCATTCAAAAAGTCACGCCCTCTACCCTCCACCATATATGCGATTTTAAGTCGATTTAGCGGTGTCCGTATGTCTGTCTGTTGAAATTTTAGTACAATTTCAAAGTAGCGACTGGTACATAATATATTTTCTCATATTTTTTCAACAGTCGCTTAGTAAATAATATTTTGTATTCACCTGAAATATTTTTCACCTAAAAAAATTTTTTTAACCACAAAATTTTTTTTTTCACCACAAAATATGCTTTTTCACATCCAACAAAATTTTTAACCCCAAACAATTTTTTCACCATAATTTTACTACAAAAGTTTTTTACATTATTTGTATCAAACCTAGTAGGATAGGATATTGGTGGAGGGTATTCAAAGATTCGGCACAGCCGAATTTAAGCCGAATTTAAGCCTTTTTTACTTGTTTTTTTAATAAATTTGGTTGAAACAATTATTGTCGATTTTATTTACGTGTATCACATTTTCCCTGTACACGTACAAGTTCACGAACTTAAATTATAGCTACATTCGAACGTGTGTGGGTGAAGTGTGTTGATCAAACAATACGTGAACTATACATGTTAGTGTATTAAAATAACAAACACTCATGCTTGTGTTCTATTTTTTGCAAAATTTAGATACACACATAGTTGATATGAAAATAAAACTATGTGTTGCTTGCTTTTGAACAGTACATTGTGTGTATTTTCTGAATTTTGCTTTTAACGTAAGGTTTATGCAGTATTTTGACCGTTTTCTTGCTGTTTGGTTTATTTCTGTGTTCGGCGTCGACATTGTAAATTTGTTACAACAAACATTTTTATTTTTTACACAATTCGAAGGGGAGTCTTGATTCTGATCTTGAACGATAAATATATTTAACGGAGAAAGTGAAATAGACTATTGAAACTGCAAAAAGTTTTTATAAAAACTGGTGAATATAAATATTGCTGTATTTATAAAAAAATATATATACCTGAAAAGATACTGAATTTGGCTACCACGTGTGCATTTAGTTGCAACGTGGTGCAAGCATGGAATTGAGCAACGATGATCAGCACTCATTTATAGAGAGCAAACATTCGAAGCGAAGAAGAGCGGATGTATTATTGTCACCTGCAAACATTGACGTGACTCATTTGGGTGAAAATAGATTTGCTTTACTTGATGGATTGGAGATTGAAAATACAGAGGACACCACCATACAGAGAAAGGCAGAGAAAACTGCTAGAGCCAAAAAGGAAAATGCCGGCAAATCCTTTTGCCCTCCAATTTTTTTATTTGACGTCAACATTAAACGTTTAGTTGATCAATTGGAGGCAAAAACTCCCAAAATAACGTTTAAAATGAGAAGCGTTAATAAACGTAAAAGTAAGTTATACCTTTCAGATGCTACAGTGCATTCTGAAATGATGGCCATTCTGAGGGAGAAGAATATTCACTCTTACTCATACACACCTAAAGAGCTTAGACAGATTTCTTTTATATTAAGAGGTCTTTATCACGGTACTAGTGTTGAGGAGGTTAAGTCTGCCCTTGACAAATCGGTTCCAAACGTTGTGTCCAAAATTACACGTTTTACAACTCCGTATTTCGTAAAGAACTCATACGACACAGGCCTGTTTCTGGTTACGCTAAACGCAGTGAATTCACTATCAGATATTTCGCACATTAAATATCTTTTGAGGCAAACTATTCTTTGGGAGAAACCTAAAAGGAAGGAACAAGAGGTACAATGCCACAGATGCCAACGTTGGGGTAACATTGCTAAAAATTGCAATTCTGAATTCCAATGTGTGAAATGCGATAAAAAGCACCCCCCGGGTGAATGCCAGCGCATAAATTCTGAGACGTCAGCGCCCCATTGCTTGATCTGTGGAGTAAGTGGTCATCCTGCAAGCTGGAGAGGTTGCCCAGCCTATAGAAAATACCTTGCCGTACGATGGGAACGCATAAAAAAGGCTAGTGAAGAAAGATAAAGTTAACAATATAGTAAACCAATCTATTCGTTCACCAGACAGATCATTTGCCAGTCTTTTTCAGGTAAATGCTACCCAAGCTCAAACACATAAACCATCAGTAATTAAGGAATTATTGAAACTTGCCAATATGTTCCTTTTACCTGAGGAATTGTCGCTGGAACAGTAAATTACAAACTTCCTTAGAGATTTTAAAAACATGCTAAAAAATTAACCTAAAGCAGAGTTCCTGCGGCTTCTTAAGAGTGTGAATGACAAATATGGCCCATAGATCTCTTAAATTTATGACATTTAACGTTCGCTCTCTTGTTAACATCAGTCGCCAAATTGAACTGTCAAATATCCTTCATCATAACCAAATTGATGTAGGATTCATACAAGAATGTCATCTTTGCGGAAATAGAAAAGTAAATCTTAATGGATATAATTTCGTTTACGACAATTCAGCTTTAGGAGTAGCAATTTCTATTAAAAACACTGTAGATTATAATAGAATTATTTGCAATAAAACACAATTTAATAACGTTTTTATTGAAATAGAAATGGTTTCAAACAGCATCAGTAAAAAATATTTATTAGGGTCTTTGTATATTCCTTGTGTATATGACTCACATGAGTTCAACAACAGCTTAAACCAGATTCTCCAACTGAGCAATAATTATGATGGGTTTATATTCGGTGGTGACCTAAATGGGAAAAGTTTAAATTGGGGAGACACTGCAGATAACGCTAATGGAAAAGTTCTACATAGCTGGCTACAAAACAACTGTTAAGATGTAAAACGCGTTTGCGATATATCTCCATCGTTTCCTAACGGGTCTTCTTTTCTAGACCACTTTCTATTAAGTCCCAGCATAATCAACAGTATCCAACCTAATTATCAGATCGAAAGCTTGTCAACTTTCTCGGATCATTTCCCATTCGTACTGAAACTGGAAAGTGATGCAGCCTGTTTAACATTAAGAAGTCCCCTGGTGATAACGTCATACAAGAACACTAATTGGAACAACTGCAATTTAAGTATTGATGAATTAGATGTGCTTATAAATACTTTTAATAATACACTTACCTCAATACATGAAAGCCACTCCAACAAACTGGAGATAAATGACCAAAAACGTCAGTATCCTGACAACATCAAGAAATTTTTTAAAGTTAAGTATGCATGGCAGAAGAACCTAAAGAAAATATATCACAGAACTGGAAATAAAATTAGCAGCGAGTATAAAATTCTCACTAAAGAGATACAACTATTAAAAACAACTATTAGTGAGCTTATAAATCTTGAGGATGCTAAAAATTTGAGACATAGACTCTCAAAAATAATACCAGGTCCTACTGCCTTAAAAGACGTATTTCGGGTTGTTGGTAAAAATAAGTCTCCTTTTTGCCAGCAGCTCATACCCAATGATACTATCACTTCCAATAGTGGTAAAATTTCAGAGATATTTAGAACTCATTATACTGCTGTTTTTCAAGAGGTAAATCCTGAAAGACCGGTTAACAATATAGAGAATCAAATCTCATCATGTGTTGATATACTACCGCAACATATCTATACATTTGATTTAATTACCATTTTACAAACGTGTATAATATCAGAATGCACATTAATTACATTAAAAGCAAAAAGTCTTTTAGTTTTTATGGCGTTTCCAATTTTATAATTAACCCTTTCGCTACAAGTTTTTACTGGGTTGCTTAAAAAATCCAATTTTTTGGAGTTTTACTATTATTGGCCCTGGGAACAACAATCAATACTCAATTTTTAAAAATTTTTATCCTAAATGTGTTTTTTGGAATGTATCCATATGGATACAAATTTTGTGTATGGTAAAGAAAAATGCTAGTACAATATGTTTTTTTATAATTGAGATTTTATTTATTTTAGTAGTTTTAACATATAAAATTAAATTTTTTTCAATAAAAGCAAACATTGTATATACTTACATGCACAAACTAAAAATTATAAATCAAAAATTCATATAATTACAATAAATTTAGACAAAAACAACACATAAATCTATATTTAATACATAAAATACATATAATCTGAAAAATAAAATATCTTACCAACAATTTATTCATTTGATATATAATGGAATTCCTTGAAGCAATTTCTCGATCCATTGGGAATGCACAGGAAAACATTGCACTTTGAACACTTGTATCTAGTTTGTCCTTTACATCCTTTGACTTTGCATCTACCTTTATCCGTCGTGTGTTCTGGCCAATGCTGATTTCCGTCATATCGAACAGAAATTGAAGGTGTAGATTTACGTTTCTTATCGGAGGTCGTTGGACTGATTGGAATATCCTCATTTTGCCATAATGTTGGGCGTCCACGCTTACGAGAACATGCCTGTTGATTAGACCGAGCTAAAAGACCATGCGCAATATCGTTACGAAAGCTCAGTAAGTCCATATACTTATTTTTCAAATTATTGTTTTCATGATCCATTCTATACTCTAACCACGAGTTACATACAATTAAATCGATGAAATGGTCAAAAATCTTAAGAGTCCACTTTCCAGATCTAATCGAAATTCTATATAAAGAAAGGAGAAAATCCATTTTGTCTACTCCTCCCATATTGATGTTGTACTCTGATACAATGCATGGTTGTGTTATTTCAAAACTTTTCTTTTTTTCAGCAGAAAATCGTGACACTTCGTTGACGGGCTCATGGCCATGGATTGATGACAAAAGTTGCACAATTCCCCCATCAAGCCATCTAAGAAGAAAAATATTGTCTGCTCTTTCTATACGGAAGTCAAAAGTTCCACGGCTTTCTTTTTTCAAATCCTTTTCAGACTTAAAATCCATTTTGCCGAATCTATTCCCTCTTATAGTACCTGTAGCCCAAATTCCTTTTTGGCGTAAATATAATACTAAATTAATAGTTGTAAAATAATTATCAAAATATATTTTATGATTTTTTTCCTCAGGAACTGTTTTTACAAGATGAATCACAATATCAGAGCAAAATCCTAGTTTTGAGCCAGTAAATATTGTTCCTTTTCCCTGATATATCTCAAAATCATAAACTATGCCTTTGGAGCTACAAAGGCAAAATATCTTCATTTCCCATTTGATGGGTTTTTTAGGCATGTACTGTCTCAGAGTGGTTCTTCCTTTAAAAGGAACCATCATCTCATCAACACAGAGATTTTCATCTTTTGGAATAGCGTACGATTTTTTTGTAAACATATTTATTATAGGGCAAATTTTATAAAGCTTATCGCTTCGTGATTGGTCTACTGTGAACTTAAAATTAATTCGCAAAGAATGTAATCTATTCCTGGTCATATTTTCTGGGAATGATGGTATTACGGTGCCCATTGTCCAATACATTTCCAAACGCGGGTAGCCAATGGTACCAATCAATATTTCTAGAGCTAGAAATTTTAAAAGTTCTTCTTTAGTTAAACTGAGAGATTTCCCATATTTAGTCATTGATGCCTGGTTTGTTGAAGATACAAGTTGTTGAAGAAAGTCTTCTGTAAAGTACTCCAAAAAATACTCGACAGGCAATTTTATATTTTTCTTTGGGTTCGTTTCAGAAAAAGAAGTCTCTGGATTAGTCCAAGAAGCTTTTTTCCAACGAAATTGGTCAGCCTTTTTAAGTGGAACTTGTGGTGATTGAAAAATTGTGGGACTCTCTTGAACGGTTCCATCAACTGCAAGACTTTCTTCGATCTCAATAACCCTATCACCTATATCATTATTATTATCAACATTAATTTCTTGAGATATGGACCTTCTCTAGAAAGTTCTTCTAATAAAAAGCTGTTATTATTATCAAAATCATCATATAAGTTGTTTATAACTTCAGATTCTTCCGACTCTTCCAAGTCAGAAATATCGGAATCAGCAAAACTGGTTAAAATTTTTTCAATTTCAGAGTCCTTAATTTTTCTTGCCATTTTTCTAAATGAATTTAAATGGTATCAGAGCTAAAAAAAGAACGTCTGCATCAAAGCAGCATCAAACGCAAAATGATTTTATTTGTATTGTGTGTATAATGTTTACAACCACAACTTACGTTTGTATCCATATGGATACATGCAATGTTTAAAAAATCCGCAGACCCTTTTTTTGTTATAAAACAAAAAACTTTAAATGCAAAATATTAAAATAAACATTTCTCTTTATGATTGATCAGTTTTTGAAAAAAATGGTCCTATATACATGTAATATGTAAAATAAAAAAACCTTTTTTTACAAAAAAAAAAAAAAAAAAAAAAAAAAAGGTTTTTTTAAAATTGCTATATTTTTCTCAGTTGTGTAAAAATCTAAAAATTTTTTTATGAAAATTATTCGGAAGACCTTAAAAAACAATTATAAGTCGATATCCAAATCGATTCATTGATTTAGAGATTGCTAGATGACTCCAAAGTTGAGTGTATCCATATGGATACAATGTAGCGAAAGGGTTAAAATCAACGCGGCCAAGTCTGAGGCTATCTGTATCAGGATATGTGGTGCCGGAAAGTAATTCCCTTCAACTTATACTAGACGACGAAAATATTCCATTTAAAAAGTCAATAAAATATCTCGGAATACATTTTGATAAATTATTGAAATTTAACGCCCACGCTAGAAGTCTCTTGGGAAAGGCGAAAAAGATTTCTGGAATATTTGCATACTAATGAACAACACATACTTACCTAAGAACACCAAGCTTTTACTCTACATGGTCGCCATAAGATCGGTTCTGTCTTATGGATTCCCAATCTGGTTTACTATATCTCCTATAGTAGCCAAAGAATTGGAGATATTTGAACGGAAAATCCTAAGAAAATGCATCGGAAAAAAATTATGAAAATTTCATAAAACGATTTTCAAATAGTTATGTCTATGAAAATGCCGATGTTCTACCCTTCTGTAGGTACGCCATGTCGTTGCAAGCCAAATTTGTTGAGAAACTTGGGCTACACGATATTATGCTTGTCAGCCAAATATACGAAAGCGAGAAAAACACCATCTGGGCTGTGTAATGAAATTTTAAAATTTTTTTTTAAGTGAACAATTAAGATCCGAACTTCACATTCACTAGGATAGCTATATCCTAAATGTTTCAGTATATGTCGTAAAAACCGAGCAACTTTTATTGTACCGTTCGCACTTATCGCACAACAACATATAATATAACGTTAAGTGGCGGTCAAATTGGTAGTAGCTCAGAATCCTAAAGTTCGGTTCGTGGATCTTGGGTCGGCGGGACCCGTCTTACCGCTAGCTTCAGTGGGTGGGGAGGTTCTTGACCCAGAGTCCCTTAAGAGTGGTTGCTACAAAAATGGAATATGGACCGGAAAAATTATCTATGAATCCCCTTAAGAAAAATAGGATATAAGCAGGGCCTATATACACAGAAATTTGATGAAATCTAAACGTAGGTATTTCCTGGGAATATTTTGAGGATGACGATGTAACATCCTCGAGCTCTCAACCCTCCCTGACCTTTGTCCTTATATGACCCAAAAATAACAAAGGACCCTAAATCGACAGGGTTTACTTAACCTCTAGGAAGGTCTAAAATTCAAAATTATACGCACATATTGATAAATTTAGTTTCAATAAAAAAACAATTCATTTATTTAACATTTTGCTTTTGGTAATATTTTCTAATTTGGCTTAACTCTCACTAAAATTCTTACTTTCCCACAAATTGGGCGTAAAAAATATAACTAAGATTAAAAATCTAATGGTAGATCTAATGCTATGAATACTAAGTTTAAGTAGCCACTTTGATCTCTAACTACCGTCAATACAATTTTCAGGGTTACATTTTAGTGACCATAACTTTGGATAACTTTACATGGATTTAGCATAATAAATGTTTAAAATTGGCATAGTATTTTAATGTTGTCATTCGTATAGAAACCGAAAGCCGAATTAAAAAATGTACATTATACGATTAATCGTTAGAGTGCACATATTAAAAAGGTTAATAAAAAATGTTAATTGTTTAGCTATTATGTTACTTTATACTTTAAAAGTTGATTTCCTTCTTTGACGTTAGTTGTCGAAAAAAAACGTTTAAATAAATAAAGTAAAATAATGTAAAAATACAAAACATCAAACCACCTTATGGCTGCTCTCCGATCAGTGATTAAGCCTCTGCTTCTATAATTTCAACAAGGCAAGATCAAACCAAAACCATAAAGTGCTCTAATTTGTGATCATAGTATAAAATTAAAAAAAACTGTAAGAAAATACTGTGTTGTAGGAAAATTTTTATAATATGGAAGATGACATTCTTTTCAATCTCTATTTTCTTATTTTTAGCAATAACTAATGCTTTTTAGATATCTAAGATTTTACATTACAATTATATTTTAAAATAATTCATAACTTTAGATTTCTGGTTTTCACAAAGGCATAGATTTTGTTTATATTTGTGTTTCTAAAGTTTTTTTTACAGTATTTTCTTACTTTATTTTGAAAGAGAAAGAACTTACCCTGCAGAGCGACGAAAGGCCTTACATGCAGCTGCGAGGTTGATGGTAATGCAGTTTTGTTGTTTTTGTTTTCTCTTTTTTTCTCAATTTCACTATAATCCCGTTTATTTTATTCTTAGATATATATTAATCTTCGCAGTTTTATTTTTTATACAAAAACAAATTCTACTTTTACATTCTTTTTTTTAAGCTTTGATTTAACTGTTTTAATTTAACCGTTTATTTTCGCCACAGTAAATAAATCAGATAATATCATTTATTTAATTTTTTTATCTAACAAGTTTATTATAATTATAATTGGTTTTAACTTTTAAAAATTTTTCTGAAATATTCTTTATTTTTCACTACTCAATTCTATTTCTCAATGAAATATCAATTTTCGTATTGAATTTACTTTTCTAAAATTTTAACTAATCTTCAATGTCAAAATTTACTGTGCACACATTTTTTTTAACATTAAATATCAAGTGAAACTACGTTTTTTTTTATTTCATTATGTTTTTTCCTCTTTTTCTTTTTAAACAATTAACATTTTTTAATACCCTCTTTTTATCAATTTTGGTTTTCGTATTTCGAGATTTATTTATTTTCCTTTATGTGCAATCCTGTTTTTTATAATTTAATTTGTGAAATCTTATTGGATTGTTACGATTAGTTTTTTTTTTATTTATTTTATCCCGAACACTGTACCGATTTTAATTACAAATATCGAATATTTTTATACAAAATTTTATACTTTTATATAAAAAAAAATTTTGCTGATACGTTTTAAAGTCGCTTTTTTCTTGTTATTTAATTAATATTAATTTAGCATGACCTAGACTATTTGTTGTTTTGCCACTAATACTTTTAAACCCGCAATAATTTCGCAGTTTCATTGATTTTATTTCAACTATTTAACACATGGTGTGTTTCGAAAGAGGAACAAAAACCGTCTGCTTAGTACGCGACTTTAAGTAAAAGTTGTCTGTCCTCTTCAATAATTATGAGTAAATCTCCAATTGTACCAACAATGCTATGTAATTGAAATCTAATAAAAAAAATAAAACTGGGTTGTAAATGCACAGAGCAATAAGTAAAGAAATTAATTTACCTTTTACAGAAAGAATTCTAATTATCCCTCAAACGGCCAAGGGATCTATAAAAGAATTCTTTAACAGTTTTTCGTAAACTTCTTCTCTGATATTTTAGGCTAAAAAATGATGGCATGTACTAATCAATCTCTCTGGTTGTTCCGATTTCCCTCCCGAAAGGAATTAATAAATCCACAGATTTATTCCGGGAAGCGTTGGAATTAGCTTCAAAAAAAATTATTAGTAACGAAATAGTTTTCGTTAAGAAACGGTATTAATCTATAACATTTTTAATACCTTTTGAGGGATAAAGCTACTAGTTGTCTGTATAAAAATTAAGAACAACACCAACTCTACTGACGTTTGATTAGACGATCTGCACTGTACCACTGCTTATGAAGGAAAGAACGATCGTAAAACATTCTTGTGACTACTTCGACTTCTCACAAAACTTGGTTAGCAACAAAATTAACGATTGTTTTCGCGCCTAGTAACAGGTCATAATCTTAACCAATCAAATTACGCCACGGAAATTTGCATAGTAACAACCTTTAAATATTATAAAGTATGTCTAAATCTGGTATCCCTTTTATTTCAAGTATTGCCCTTACAATAAAACGTCTCAGTGAATTAATCTTCAGCGTTTTTATATTTCATGCAATCATTGATTCGCTAGATTATTTTTTTTATTAAATAACAACTCAAACCTTTGTTTATTCCATGAATAACCAAATCAACATAAAAAAAAATGTAAAACTTCTGCAAATGTTTGAAACGAAAACCAATATGATTCATTTCAAAACCAGATAATCTGCGCGACTTTCAACCCAGATTAGCTGGAAATATATTTATAGCTTTATATCTTTGCCATGATAAGTACCCGTGCGTTTATTCACAATATCCTCGAGGAGATAATAGCAGTTCCCCAATTTTTCTTTAACGTGCGCCCTTATCCATAAGGGCTCTAGTTTAGCGTTAAAGTTTTTTTCAGCGTTACTTTGCGCAAAATTTCGCTTGAATACCTCCTGACGTACAGAATAACTTACTGGTCTAGCCCGTAAATTATATTGCTTTACATTTATGTCGTAAGCCTTTTGCATATTCTCACGTGTAGACTAGTCATCACGGTGTAGACTAATTTCCGGTTCCTCCAAACCCTTAATATTTCTAAGCATTTTAAAAGATGACCTGTGCGTCACCATATCAAACCCATATAACGCATGGTACGGCGACAAACCAATAGAGGCATGAATCGAATTTCGGAGGGCACAGCTTATAGCCGAAATATGTGAATCCCATTCCCGGTGATCCTTTTTCAAATACATTCTTATCGCAGCTATTATTGACCTATTAACTCTTTCTGAAGCATTACTCTGAGGTGAGTAAAGGGCTGTATAGAAGTGGGTGATCCCGTTCCTCGTTAAAAATGAGTTAAATTCGTTTACTTTAAACTGGCTTCCGTTGTCACTAACAACCACTTCCGGGACCCCATACTGATGGAAAATATGATTCTCTAAAAATTCCGTTATAGGAGTAGACTTAAACTTTTTCAAAAGACAGAGCCAGTGAAATTTCGAAAAATGATCTAGTACTATTAATAATCCGATTTAGCCTTTTTTGCTTCTGGGGTATGGTCCCAAAAGATCAACATAGAGACGTTGAAAAGGTCTTTCTAATATAGCCATTTTTCCCATTTCGGGCCTAAGCCTCTGATTAGTGGCTTTAGTCATTTTACATATTTCGCATTTTCCTACATATTCCTTTACCTCCGCAGCAAGTCGAGGTCAGAAAAAATTTCTACGAACCAACTCTAATGTTTTAGCTACTCCTCCGTGAGCAGCTAAGACTGAATCGTGGCACCGCTTTAGTATATCTTCTCTTAATCTTACAGGAATCCATAACTTACATAAATTTGCGTCTAACGTTTCCGAACTTGTAGCGAAAGAAGTTCTTATATAGATGTATCTGTCAATGATTTTTATATCGGGAAAACATTCTTCATTCCCCAAAAAATTGTCCCTCAAGTCTATATAGTCTTTATCCAAAAAGTGGACTGAGTCTAAATCAATTTCTGGACCAACTTCCTCCATCGAAGCTACTTCGTTATCATGAATTCTGCTTAAAGCATCAGGTACAATATTGTCTTTACCATTCCTGTGACTTATAGTGAATTTATAGGCCTGCAAGACGACCCTTCAAATTAGGTTGCCTCATAAGCCACACCAAGCTACTATGATCGGTTATTACCTCGAATTCCTGTAATTCTATATAGCATCTGAAACGTTCGATAGCTTCTATTGCAGCTAAGCATTCCTTTTCAGTAACCGAATAATTTCTTTGTGTAGAATTCAATTTTTTCGACATGAACGCTATCGGACTCTCCTCACCGTGTTCTCCCAATTGGACTAATACCGCTCCAATACCGAAATCGCTTACGTCACAATGAACAAAGAATTTTTTTGAAAAATCTGGATTTTTTAGAACCGGAGCAGAGGTTAACACTGTTTTTATTCTCCTAAAAGCTTCGTCAGCTTCTTTTGTCCATTCAAATTTTCGTTTTTTTGTTAGCACTTCCGTAATCGGATGCGTGACGTCGGCAAAGTTTGAGATGAATCTCCGGTACCATCCCGTTAACCCGAGAAAACCACGGACTTGTTTTAGTGTTTTGGTGCCAGCCATTTCAAGATAGATTCAATCTTTTCCGGATCCGTAGAAATTCCACCGTCTCCGATAATATACCCTAGATATTGTACCCTTTTCACACAGAATTTACTTTTCTGTAGATTTAAAGTCAAATTCGCTTTCTTAAATTGGTCTGCAAGTCTAATCAAAATTGTTATATGATTTTCGAACGTATTCGAAACCACACAAACATCATCTAGATACCCGAACACAGAATGTTTCAGATCCGGAGGAATGATGGAATCCATCAAACGGCACATAGTCTGTGGAGCCGTACATAATCCAAAGGGCATAACCTTAAACTGATAGAGGGGACGGCCAGGGATTGTAAAGGCGGTTATCGGTTTAGAATCTTCCTCTAAAGAAATCTGCCAGTAAGCGTCTTTTAAGTCTATTTTCGTTATTATATTGGCCTTTGCGCGCAAAAATACCCTCTATATTCGGCAACGGGTATGCATCCTTAGCTGTAACCTCATTTATCTTCCTAGCATCTAAACATAATCTGACTTTTCCTGGTTTTACCACCATTCGCATTGGCAAACTCCAGGCACTAGAACTTTCTTCAATTACGCCCAAACTGAGCATTCTGTCAATTTCGCTATACATCAATTTCTCCACAGCAGGAGATACAGGATAAAATCTCTGTTTTATTGGTTTAGCCCCCCCCCCCCCCTACATCTATGCAGTGCTTAATGGAGGGCGTTCTCCCTAATCCCTGTACCTCAAAATTTGGAAACAACTTTTTCACGATTTCAAGTTGTTGTTTCTGTAAACTAGAGAGAGGATAAAAGTCAGAATCCAAACTAGTTGTGCATGTATCCTGTTCCACTGTCAACCCTGCTACCAAATTGTCAATCAATCCAAAGGCTTTCCAAAAGTCCAACCCTAAAATTAATCTTAGATCTAAGGCCGGAACAATATATAAGTTGATTTCCTTTACTACATTTTTATACGTCATATTTACCTTAATAATACCAGAAACTGCCTGGGATTGACCATCCGCTGTCCTGACAAAGGTTTTTATTCTCCTGAATCCTGAATGCCTAGTAAAATCACTCCTAGTTAAGTCTCCACCTACACAGCTTATATTGGCCCCGGTGTCTAAAAGTCCCAATTCCATCTTATTTAGCATATTCACTTCTGCATATAATCTGCCATCTCTATCCAAGTTAATGATAGAAGATATAAGCGAATTTCTGGTATTCCTAAGACCCATATAAAAATTTCTCATGCGGACTGTAGATCTATTGTACTTCTTTACAATCTTCTTATCCAACGCCTTATCGTTAAAAATCCTAAATCTAGCTTTTGTATAATCCCTAATTCTTTCATGCAACGGACGCATCTTAAAAAACTTCTTATCCCTAACTTCACTTTTAAATTCATTATCCTTAATCCTAGAATTATGTAAAATCCTTATCCAATTTTCTAATAATTCTATCTTCCTTCACTAACTTACTATCTTCGCCCTTGACAATATTCGGTGATTCTGTTTTCTCCTTTTCATCCTTACCAGTTATCTCGGATTCTGCCGGGGATTTTGGTACAAACCCGGGTTATTTTTCGAGTTTTTTGGATTACTTGCGCATTTTATACATTGTGGCTTGTACACCTCCTTAAGTCCACATCCATAACAAAATATTTGCCTATTCTTTAAACACATATCCCAGTAGTGTCCCTCCTCCTCGCAGTTCCAACACCTTATAGTCTTCTCCGGCTTGGATATAGCGTTTACCTCGAAATTTGACTCATCTAACACATCATAATCTAAAATCTCTAGATCCTTCTTAATGCCTTGATCAGTCTCCACTGCTGCCACTCGACGGTGTTGTTGTTGTTGTGGACCCGCTACATATCGATTTGCACTATTTCGTCAGTACACTTCCTCATTGAACAACTTTTCCCTTTTCTGACAAAGTCGTTTCAACTGCGAAATTGTTCTAACAGGTACATACAACAACTCTTTCCTGATTTCTGGTCTCAGATTCCTAATAATAATTTCAATCAACTCCTCCTCTTCTAGTGGAATAGCCAACCTATCTAAAATTTCGCTGATAGCATCATAAAATGATTCAAAGGGTTCGACCGGCCTTTGCTTACGGTTATGTAACTCTTCTCTTACGTCAAAAGTAGTCCGATAATCCTTGTACTGTCGTTTCAGTTCTTCGCAAAATGATTCCCATATAACACCTGTTACCGTTTTCCGATATCGCCAGTATCAGTCTCTAGCTTTCCCAGTCAACAAAACGTGTACATTTTTCCCAACACTGTCATCAAAATTTCCCTGGAACGTCTCTTCCACTAAACATTTGATTCGATAAAGAAATTATTCGCACCTCAACCCGTTGGAGGACCCATCAAATCTTACATTCCAACTTTGTATAACAGTAGTTATCTTGTCTGGATGTATTCTAAGAGAATTCGATGAAGACTGGGCCCTATCATTGCCATTCTGTGGAATTATCGGCCGCTCAAAAATTTGTTGTTGCGGTATTTAGGTTTGTGTTCGGAAACCTGACTGCATCGGACTAATGTTCATATTAGTTAAAATCCGCATTACTGTAGATTCTACCATCCTGGACATTCTTTCAAGATTCCGATTGCCTCGCCGGTTTCGCCCCGACCTGAGGGAAGTGTCTCGCGTAGCATTAAGTGCATTTACTGAAGTGTTCTGCGAACCAGTTGGCTCACCGGTCGAATTTCCCACATTCGTCAATGGCAAGGCTAAAATGGGAGCTCCGGTGCCCTCATCCTCTGTAGTTTGATGTGAAGCTAGGTCCGTCCTTACCCTACCCCTAGCCTGGGATTTCTTGGTGGCGGACCCACGACCCCTACCGCGGAAAGCAGAATTACCAGATCTGGTAGTCACTGACCTTCCGGCAATTAAGTCCTTTTCATGGCACAGTTTTCCACAGTTCGGACACTCATGTGAAGTTTCCAATTGGCTTATAAGGCATGCTCTATTGAAAGTATGTTTACACGCGGTCGTTACACATTCATTATGATCCAGCATATCCTTCTCACATATGGAACATAATGATGTAGCCGATGCACCAGAACCAGCCGGTTCATTACCACTACGGTTCAATCCCATTTTAATACGAAAACTAAAGCAGTCTTAACCTCCAAAACTCACGAGCCTTATCTTATGTAGTTAATCCTTTGACCTACCAAAGATATTAGTATGTTAATTGAATATTATCTCAGACCAATGTCAAGACGTAAATTTTCTAATTAGGCAATATATAAACTATGATAAATGATCTCACAAAAAATCAATCAAAAATGTTGTTCTTAAACTCAATAGAAAACCCTTAGTTAGACAGTAAGATCTTATCAACCACAATTTACATATATTTAGCAGCAAAATAATGCTAATAACAGATAAATTAATTTACTTTAATTACAAAATACAATCCTAAGTAATTAATTTTATACCTTTGAAAATAATCTTAAATTTCCAAATTAACAAAAATATAACAAAAAATTATAAAAATAACCATTCCTAGTTTTGGTTAAGAAACCTGCGAAAATTGGCGAATTTACAAACAATTCCCCCTAAAAACAAACTTTATGAACTTCCCAGAAAATACAAAAAAAAAAATAACGGGCTATGGAAACCTTATTTATTGATTTCGCTTTGTACAGTGTCCTCTATCCAGAGTTATTCAACAGATTGGAACTAGTCGTAAACAACAACATTCCAATATTCCAGGAAAAATTATGCTGAAAAAAGAGAGCCCTATGCAAATCGAATATCAATAAATCTTTAGCAAATTGAAGTTAATTTTATGAAAGCATCACAAAACCGGAAAAGAACATTACCCTGCCAAACGGTCGTACCTTGTTATGACCAAAAGATAAACGAATTCCAGAATGGTGATATTATTTATTTCGGTAATTCACAACGCTCCCAAAAAACACCCCTTAACCCACTAATAGTAATATGGAATTTATTAACGGATAAGTTTTTCGTGAACACAGAAGAAATCTGCTACACAGGAAATAAAATCTTTATAGAAATTACTCCTCAATAGAACATGAAATTTCGCAGAATTTAATTCCGTTTCCGCACATAAATCTACGAATTTAACGTCCCACGTTGGGCTCCATTTTTTGTAAGGAAATTTTTAAATTTTTTTTTCAAGTGAACAATTAAGATCCGAACTTCACATTCACTAGGATAGCTATATCCTAAATGTTTCAGTATATGTCGTAAAAACCGAGCCACTTATATTGTACCGTTCGCACTTATCGCACAACAACATATAATATAACGTTAAGTGGCGGTCAAATTGGTAGTAGCTCAGAATCCTAAAGTTCGGTTCGTGGATCTTGGGTCGGCGGGACCCGTCTTACCGCTAGCTTCAGTGGGTGGGGAGGTTATTGACCCAGATCACACAAACTGTTCATTACGAGTGAATATTACAGAGTTCCTTAAGAGTGGTTGCTAAAATATGGACCGGAAAAATTATCTATGAATCCCCTAGAGAAAAATAGGATATAAGCAGGGCCTATATACACAGAAATTTGACAAGACAGACAAGACAAACAAGACAGACAAGACAGACAAGACAGACAAGACGGACAAGACGGACAAGACAGACAAGACAGACAAGACAGACAAGACAGACAAGACAGACAAGACAGACAAGACAGACAAGACAGACAAGACAGACAAGACAGACAAGACAGACAAGACAGACAAGACAGACAAGACAGACAAGACAGACAAGACAGACAAGACAGACAAGACAGACAAGACAGACAAGACAGACAAGACAGACAAGACAGACAAGACAGACAAGACAGACAAGACAGACAAGACAGACAAGACAGACAAGACAGACAAGACAGACAAGACAGACAAGACAGACAAGACAGACAAGACAGACAAGACAGACAAGACAGACAAGACAGACAAGACAGACAAGACAGACAAGACAGACAAGACAGACAAGACAGACAAGACAGACAAGACAGACAAGACAGACAAGACAGACAAGACAGACAAGACAGACAAGACAGACAAGACAGACAAGACAGACAAGACAGACAAGACAGACAAGACAGACAAGACAGACAAGACAGACAAGACAGACAAGACAGACAAGACAGACAAGACAGACAAGACAGACAAGACAGACAAGACAGACAAGACAGACAAGACAGACAAGACAGACAAGACAGACAAGACAGACAAGACAGACAAGACAGACAAGACAGACAAGACAGACAAGACAGACAAGACAGACAAGACAGACAAGACAGACAAGACAGACAAGACAAGACAGACAAGACAGACAAGACAAGACAGACAAGACAGACAAGACAGACAAGACAGACAAGACAGACAAGACAGACAAGACAGGCAAGACAGACAAGACAGACAAGACAGACAAGACAGACAAGACAGACAAGACAGACAAGACAGACAAGACAGACAAGACAGACAAGACAGACAAGACAGACAAGACAGACAAGACAGACAAGACAGACAAGACAGACAAGACAGACAAGACAGACAAGACAGACAAGACAGACAAGACAGACAACACAGACAACACAGACAAGACAGACAAGACAGACAAGACAGACAAGACAGACAAGACAGACAAGACAGACAAGACAGACAAGACAGACAAGACAGACAAGACAGACAAGACAGACAAGACAGACAAGACAGACAAGACAGACAAGACAGACAAGACAGACAAGACAGACAAGACAGACAAGACAGACAAGACAAGACAGACAAGACAAGACAGACAAGACAGACAATACAGACAAGACAGACAAGACAAACAAGACAGACAAGACAGACAAGACAGACAAGACAGACAAGACAGACAAGACAGACAAGACGGACAAGACGGACAAGACGGACAAGACAGACAAGACAGACAAGACAGACAAGACAGACAAGACAGACAAGACAGACAAGACAGACAAGACAGACAAGACAGACAAGACAGACAAGACAGACAAGACAGACAAGACAGACAAGACAGACAAGACAGACAAGACACCAAGACAGACAAGACAGACAGGACAGACAAGACAGACAAGACAGACAAGATAGACAAGACAGACAAGACTGACAAGACAGACAAGACAGACAAGACAGACAAGACAGACAGACAAGACAGACAAGACAGACAAGACAGACAAGACAGACAAGACAGACAAGACAGACAAGACAGACAAGACAGACAAGACAGACAAGACAGACAGACAGACAAGACAGACAAGACAGACAGACAAGACAGACAAGACAGACAAGACAGACAGACAGACAAGACAGACAAGACAGACAAGACAGACAAGACAGACAAGACAGACAAGACAGACAAGACAGACAAGACAGACAAGACAGACAAGACAGACAAGACAGACAAGACAGACAAGACAGACAAGACAGACAAGACAGACAAGACAGACAAGACAGACAGACAAGACAGACAAGACAGACAGACAAGACAGACAAGACAGACAAGACAGACAAGACAGACAAGACAGACAAGACAGACAAGACAGACAAGACAGACGACAAGACAGACAAGACAGACAAGACAGACAAGACAGACAAGACAGACAAGACATACAAGACAGACAAGACAGACAAGACAGACAAGACAGACAAGACAGACAAGACAGACAAGACAGACAAGACAGACAAGACAGACAAGACAGACAAGACAGACAAGACAGACAAGACAGACAAGACAGACAAGACAGACAAGACAGACAAGACAGACAAGACAGACAAGACAGACAAGACAGACAAGACAGACAAGACAGACAAGACTGACAAGACTGACAAGACAGACAAGACAGACAAGACAGACAAGACAGACAAGACAGACAGACAAGACAGACAAGACAGACAGACAAGACAGACAAGACAGACAAGACAGACAAGACAGACAGACAAGACAGACAAAACAGACAAGACAGACAAGACAGACAAGACAGACAAGACAGACAAGACAGACAAGACAGACAAGACAGACAAGACAGACAGACAAGACAGACAAGACAGACAAGACAGACAGACAAGACAGACAAGACAGACAAGACAGACAAGACAGACAGACAAGACAGACAGACAAGACAGACAAGACAGACAAGACAGACAAGACAGACAAGACAGACAAGACAGACAAGACAGACAAGACAGACAAGACAGACAAGACAGACAAGACAGACAAGACAGACAAGACAGACAAGACAGACAAGACGGACAAGACAGAACTTCCCTCGTAGTTATATGAAATACAACACTGCTCCCATCTTGTACCACCTGCTAGTAGACTACTGTCAAATTTTGAGCAAGTTCTGTCATTTACTTTGTGTTAAACAGATGTTCAAAACATACAACCTCGTGGATTTTTTTAAAAATGGAAAAAGTGAATTCCGAGTTCTCATTAAACATTATTTTTTGCGAAAAAAACCGCTAATCAAACCTAGAAAAAGCTTAATAAATACTATGGGGACTCTGCACCATCGATTTCAATGGTCTTTTGACCATTTACTGGTTTACTGACTTTCGTTGTGGTCGCACAAGTACAAATGACGTTGAATGTTCTGGACGGCCAATTGAGGTCAATACACCCGAAAATGTCGAAAAAATCCACGATATGGTGTTGGCCGATCGAACAGTAAAAGTGCGTGAGATTGTTGATCCCATAGGCATTTCATATGGCAGTGGGGTTTCGATTTTAAATGATCAGTTTGATTTAAGAAAGCTGGCTGCAAGATGGGTGCCGCGTTTGCTATCAATTGACCATAAACGTAATCGTGTGACAACTTCAAAGGAGGAGTTGTTTAACCGCAATTCGAATGAGTTTTTGTGGCGTTTTGTAACTGCATGAAACATGGATCCATTACAACACTCCGAAAACCAAGCAGCAGTATAAACATTGGGTGTTTCTGGTTGAACCGGCTCCAAAGAAGGCCAAGGTAAGTTTGTCGGCCAATTAAGTGATGGCAACAGTTTTTTGGGACGAATATAAAGTCGACTTATTGGACCGATTTAACGAGGATTTAAAAAAACGACCCCATATGGCCAAGAAAAAAGTTCTTTTTCATCAAGATAATGCACGGGTGCACACGTGTGTAGTCTCAATGGCAAAATTCCATGAATTGGGCTACGAATTGGTACCTCATCCGCATTTTATCCGGATTTAGCCCACCTAAAGAAATGGCTCTGTGGAAAAAGACTTAGCTCCAACGATGAAATTATTGATCAAACAAATGCCTATTTTATGAACCTCGAAAAATCCTATCTTTTTGAAGGGATATAAAAATTGGAGACACGTTGGACTAAGTGTATTGAGCTAAAAGGAGATTATGTTGAAAAAAATTTTTTTTTTTAAAAAAAAAACTGTTTCATTCAAAAAGTCACGCCCTCTACCCTCCACCATATATGCGATTTTAAGTCGATTTAGCGGTGTCCGTATGTCTGTCTGTTGAAATTTTAGTACAATTTCAAAGTAGCGACTGGTACATAATATATTTTCTCATATTTTTTCAACAGTCGCTTAGTAAATAATATTTTGTATTCACCTGAAATATTTTTCACCTAAAAAAATTTTTTTAACCACAAAATTTTTTTTTTCACCACAAAATATGCTTTTTCACATCCAACAAAATTTTTAACCCCAAACAATTTTTTCACCATAATTTTACTACAAAAGTTTTTTACATTATTTGTATCAAACCTAGTAGGATAGGATATTGGTGGAGGGTATTCAAAGATTCGGCACAGCCGAATTTAAGCCGAATTTAAGCCTTTTTTACTTGTTTTTTTAATAAATTTGGTTGAAACAATTATTGTCGATTTTATTTACGTGTATCACATTTTCCCTGTACACGTACAAGTTCACGAACTTAAATTATAGCTACATTCGAACGTGTGTGGGTGAAGTGTGTTGATCAAACAATACGTGAACTATACATGTTAGTGTATTAAAATAACAAACACTCATGCTTGTGTTCTATTTTTTGCAAAATTTAGATACACACATAGTTGATATGAAAATAAAACTATGTGTTGCTTGCTTTTGAACAGTACATTGTGTGTATTTTCTGAATTTTGCTTTTAACGTAAGGTTTATGCAGTATTTTGACCGTTTTCTTGCTGTTTGGTTTATTTCTGTGTTCGGCGTCGACATTGTAAATTTGTTACAACAAACATTTTTATTTTTTACACAATTCGAAGGGGAGTCTTGATTCTGATCTTGAACGATAAATATATTTAACGGAGAAAGTGAAATAGACTATTGAAACTGCAAAAAGTTTTTATAAAAACTGGTGAATATAAATATTGCTGTATTTATAAAAAAATATATATTCCTGAAAAGATACTGAATTTGGCTACCACGTGTGCATTTAGTTGCAACGTGGTGCAAGCATGGAATTGAGCAACGATGATCAGCACTCATTTATAGAGAGCAAACATTCGAAGCGAAGAAGAGCGGATGTATTATTGTCACCTGCAAACATTGACGTGACTCATTTGGGTGAAAATAGATTTGCTTTACTTGATGGATTGGAGATTGAAAATACAGAGGACACCACCATACAGAGAAAGGCAGAGAAAACTGCTAGAGCCAAAAAGGAAAATGCCGGCAAATCCTTTTGCCCTCCAATTTTTTTATTTGACGTCAACATTAAACGTTTAGTTGATCAATTGGAGGCAAAAACTCCCAAAATAACGTTTAAAATGAGAAGCGTTAATAAACGTAAAAGTAAGTTATACCTTTCAGATGCTACAGTGCATTCTGAAATGATGGCCATTCTGAGGGAGAAGAATATTCACTCTTACTCATACACACCTAAAGAGCTTAGACAGATTTCTTTTATATTAAGAGGTCTTTATCACGGTACTAGTGTTGAGGAGGTTAAGTCTGCCCTTGACAAATCGGTTCCAAACGTTGTGTCCAAAATTACACGTTTTACAACTCCGTATTTCGTAAAGAACTCATACGACACAGGCCTGTTTCTGGTTACGCTAAACGCAGTGAATTCACTATCAGATATTTCGCACATTAAATATCTTTTGAGGCAAACTATTCTTTGGGAGAAACCTAAAAGGAAGGAACAAGAGGTACAATGCCACAGATGCCAACGTTGGGGTAACATTGCTAAAAATTGCAATTCTGAATTCCAATGTGTGAAATGCGATAAAAAGCACCCCCCGGGTGAATGCCAGCGCATAAATTCTGAGACGTCAGCGCCCCATTGCTTGATCTGTGGAGTAAGTGGTCATCCTGCAAGCTGGAGAGGTTGCCCAGCCTATAGAAAATACCTTGCCGTACGATGGGAACGCATAAAAAAGGCTAGTGAAGAAAGATAAAGTTAACAATATAGTAAACCAATCTATTCGTTCACCAGACAGATCATTTGCCAGTCTTTTTCAGGTAAATGCTACCCAAGCTCAAACACATAAACCATCAGTAATTAAGGAATTATTGAAACTTGCCAATATGTTCCTTTTACCTGAGGAATTGTCGCTGGAACAGTAAATTACAAACTTCCTTAGAGATTTTAAAAACATGCTAAAAAATTAACCTAAAGCAGAGTTCCTGCGGCTTCTTAAGAGTGTGAATGACAAATATGGCCCATAGATCTCTTAAATTTATGACATTTAACGTTCGCTCTCTTGTTAACATCAGTCGCCAAATTGAACTGTCAAATATCCTTCATCATAACCAAATTGATGTAGGATTCATACAAGAATGTCATCTTTGCGGAAATAGAAAAGTAAATCTTAATGGATATAATTTCGTTTACGACAATTCAGCTTTAGGAGTAGCAATTTCTATTAAAAACACTGTAGATTATAATAGAATTATTTGCAATAAAACACAATTTAATAACGTTTTTATTGAAATAGAAATGGTTTCAAACAGCATCAGTAAAAAATATTTATTAGGGTCTTTGTATATTCCTTGTGTATATGACTCACATGAGTTCAACAACAGCTTAAACCAGATTCTCCAACTGAGCAATAATTATGATGGGTTTATATTCGGTGGTGACCTAAATGGGAAAAGTTTAAATTGGGGAGACACTGCAGATAACGCTAATGGAAAAGTTCTACATAGCTGGCTACAAAACAACTGTTAAGATGTAAAACGCGTTTGCGATATATCTCCATCGTTTCCTAACGGGTCTTCTTTTCTAGACCACTTTCTATTAAGTCCCAGCATAATCAACAGTATCCAACCTAATTATCAGATCGAAAGCTTGTCAACTTTCTCGGATCATTTCCCATTCGTACTGAAACTGGAAAGTGATGCAGCCTGTTTAACATTAAGAAGTCCCCTGGTGATAACGTCATACAAGAACACTAATTGGAACAACTGCAATTTAAGTATTGATGAATTAGATGTGCTTATAAATACTTTTAATAATACACTTACCTCAATACATGAAAGCCACTCCAACAAACTGGAGATAAATGACCAAAAACGTCAGTATCCTGACAACATCAAGAAATTTTTTAAAGTTAAGTATGCATGGCAGAAGAACCTAAAGAAAATATATCACAGAACTGGAAATAAAATTAGCAGCGAGTATAAAATTCTCACTAAAGAGATACAACTATTAAAAACAACTATTAGTGAGCTTATAAATCTTGAGGATGCTAAAAATTTGAGACATAGACTCTCAAAAATAATACCAGGTCCTACTGCCTTAAAAGACGTATTTCGGGTTGTTGGTAAAAATAAGTCTCCTTTTTGCCAGCAGCTCATACCCAATGATACTATCACTTCCAATAGTGGTAAAATTTCAGAGATATTTAGAACTCATTATACTGCTGTTTTTCAAGAGGTAAATCCTGAAAGACCGGTTAACAATATAGAGAATCAAATCTCATCATGTGTTGATATACTACCGCAACATATCTATACATTTGATTTAATTACCATTTTACAAACGTGTATAATATCAGAATGCACATTAATTACATTAAAAGCAAAAAGTCTTTTAGTTTTTATGGCGTTTCCAATTTTATAATTAACCCTTTCGCTACAAGTTTTTACTGGGTTGCTTAAAAAATCCAATTTTTTGGAGTTTTACTATTATTGGCCCTGGGAACAACAATCAATACTCAATTTTTAAAAATTTTTATCCTAAATGTGTTTTTTGGAATGTATCCATATGGATACAAATTTTGTGTATGGTAAAGAAAAATGCTAGTACAATATGTTTTTTTATAATTGAGATTTTATTTATTTTAGTAGTTTTAACATATAAAATTAAATTTTTTTCAATAAAAGCAAACATTGTATATACTTACATGCACAAACTAAAAATTATAAATCTAAAATTCATATAATTACAATAAATTTAGACAAAAACAACACATAAATCTATATTTAATACATAAAATACATATAATCTGAAAAATAAAATATCTTACCAACAATTTATTCATTTGATATATAATGGAATTCCTTGAAGCAATTTCTCGATCCATTGGGAATGCACAGGAAAACATTGCACTTTGAACACTTGTATCTAGTTTGTCCTTTACATCCTTTGACTTTGCATCTACCTTTATCCGTCGTGTGTTCTGGCCAATGCTGATTTCCGTCATATCGAACAGAAATTGAAGGTGTAGATTTACGTTTCTTATCGGAGGTCGTTGGACTGATTGGAATATCCTCATTTTGCCATAATGTTGGGCGTCCACGCTTACGAGAACATGCCTGTTGATTAGACCGAGCTAAAAGACCATGCGCAATATCGTTACGAAAGCTCAGTAAGTCCATATACTTATTTTTCAAATTATTGTTTTCATGATCCATTCTATACTCTAACCACGAGTTACATACAATTAAATCGATGAAATGGTCAAAAATCTTAAGAGTCCACTTTCCAGATCTAATCGAAATTCTATATAAAGAAAGGAGAAAATCCATTTTGTCTACTCCTCCCATATTGATGTTGTACTCTGATACAATGCATGGTTGTGTTATTTCAAAACTTTTCTTTTTTTCAGCAGAAAATCGTGACACTTCGTTGACGGGCTCATGGCCATGGATTGATGACACAAGTTGCACAATTCCCCCATCAAGCCATCTAAGAAGAAAAATATTGTCTGCTCTTTCTATACGGAAGTCAAAAGTTCCACGGCTTTCTTTTTTCAAATCCTTTTCAGACTTAAAATCCATTTTGCCGAATCTATTCCCTCTTATAGTACCTGTAGCCCAAATTCCTTTTTGGCGTAAATATAATACTAAATTAATAGTTGTAAAATAATTATCAAAATATATTTTATGATTTTTTTCCTCAGGAACAGTTTTTACAAGATGAATCACAATATCAGAGCAAAATCCTAGTTTTGAGCCAGTAAATATTGTTCCTTTTCCCTGATATATCTCAAAATCATAAACTATGCCTTTGGAGCTACAAAGGCAAAATATCTTCATTTCCCATTTGATGGGTTTTTTAGGCATGTACTGTCTCAGAGTGGTTCTTCCTTTAAAAGGAACCATCATCTCATCAACACAGAGATTTTCATCTTTTGGAATAGCGTACGATTTTTTTGTAAACATATTTATTATAGGGCAAATTTTATAAAGCTTATCGCTTCGTGATTGGTCTACTGTGAACTTAAAATTAATTCGCAAAGAATGTAATCTATTCCTGGTCATATTTTCTGGGAATGATGGTATTACGGTGCCCATTGTCCAATACATTTCCAAACGCGGGTAGCCAATGGTACCAATCAATATTTCTAGAGCTAGAAATTTTAAAAGTTCTTCTTTAGTTAAACTGAGAGATTTCCCATATTTAGTCATTGATGCCTGGTTTGTTGAAGATACAAGTTGTTGAAGAAAGTCTTCTGTAAAGTACTCCAAAAAATACTCGACAGGCAATTTTATATTTTTCTTTGGGTTCGTTTCAGAAAAAGAAGTCTCTGGATTAGTCCAAGAAGCTTTTTTCCAACGAAATTGGTCAGCCTTTTTAAGTGGAACTTGTGGTGATTGAAAAATTGTGGGACTCTCTTGAACGGTTCCATCAACTGCAAGACTTTCTTCGATCTCAATAACCCTATCACCTATATCATTATTATTATCAACATTAATTTCTTGAGATATGGACCTTCTCTAGAAAGTTCTTCTAATAAAAAGCTGTTATTATTATCAAAATCATCATATAAGTTGTTTATAACTTCAGATTCTTCCGACTCTTCCAAGTCAGAAATATCGGAATCAGCAAAACTGGTTAAAATTTTTTCAATTTCAGAGTCCTTAATTTTTCTTGCCATTTTTCTAAATGAATTTAAATGGTATCAGAGCTAAAAAAAGAACGTCTGCATCAAAGCAGCATCAAACGCAAAATGATTTTATTTGTATTGTGTGTATAATGTTTACAACCACAACTTACGTTTGTATCCATATGGATACATGCAATGTTTAAAAAATCCGCAGACCCTTTTTTTGTTATAAAACAAAAAACTTTAAATGCAAAATATTAAAATAAACATTTCTCTTTATGATTGATCAGTTTTTGAAAAAAATGGTCCTATATACATGTAATATGTAAAATAAAAAAACCTTTTTTTACAAAAAAAAAAAAAAAAAGGTTTTTTTAAAATTGCTATATTTTTCTCAGTTGTGTAAAAATCTAAAAATTTTTTTATGAAAATTATTCGGAAGACCTTAAAAAACAATTATAAGTCGATATCCAAATCGATTCATTGATTTAGAGATTGCTAGATGACTCCAAAGTTGAGTGTATCCATATGGATACAATGTAGCGAAAGGGTTAAAATCAACGCGGCCAAGTCTGAGGCTATCTGTATCAGGAACCCTTCGGGTAAATGTCCTAGATATGTGGTGCCGGAAAGTAATTCCCTTCAACTTATACTAGACGACGAAAATATTCCATTTAAAAAGTCAATAAAATATCTCGGAATACATTTTGATAAATTATTGAAATTTAACGCCCACGCTAGAAGTCTCTTGGGAAAGGCGAAAAAGATTTCTGGAATATTTGCATACTAATGAACAACACATACTTACCTAAGAACACCAAGCTTTTACTCTACATGGTCGCCATAAGATCGGTTCTGTCTTATGGATTCCCAATCTGGTTTACTATATCTCCTATAGTAGCCAAAGAATTGGAGATATTTGAACGGAAAATCCTAAGAAAATGCATCGGAAAAAAATTATGAAAATTTCATAAAACGATTTTCAAATAGTTATGTCTATGAAAATGCCGATGTTCTACCCTTCTGTAGGTACGCCATGTCGTTGCAAGCCAAATTTGTTGAGAAACTTGGGCTACACGATATTATGCTTGTCAGCCAAATATACGAAAGCGAGAAAAACACCATCTGGGCTGTGTAATGAAATTTTAAAATTTTTTTTTTAAGTGAACAATTAAGATCCGAACTTCACATTCACTAGGATAGCTATATCCTAAATGTTTCAGTATATGTCGTAAAAACCGAGCAACTTATATTGTACCGTTCGCACTTATCGCACAACAACATATAATATAACGTTAAGTGGCGGTCAAATTGGTAGTAGCTCAGAATCCTAAAGTTCGGTTCGTGGATCTTGGGTCGGCGGGACCCGTCTTACCGCTAGCTTCAGTGGGTGGGGAGGTTCTTGACCCAGAGTCCCTTAAGAGTGGTTGCTACAAAAATGGAATATGGACCGGAAAAATTATCTATGAATCCCCTTAAGAAAAATAGGATATAAGCAGGGCCTATATACACAGAAATTTGATGAAATCTAAACGTAGGTATTTCCTGGGAATATTTTGAGGATAACGATGTAACATCCTCGAGCTCTCAACCCTCCCTGACCTTTGTCCTTATATGACCCAAAAATAACAAAGGACCCTAAATCGACAGGGTTTACTTAACCTCTAGGAAGGTCTAAAATTCAAAATTATACGCACATATTGATAAATTTAGTTTCAATAAAAAAACAATTCATTTATTTAACATTTTGCTTTTGGTAATATTTTCTAATTTGGCTTAACTCTCACTAAAATTCTTACTTTCCCACAAATTGGGCGTAAAAAATATAACTAAGATTAAAAATCTAATGGTAGATCTAATGCTATGAATACTATGTTTAAGTAGCCACTTTGATCTCTAACTACCGTCAATACAATTTTCAGGGTTACATTTTAGTGACCATAACTTTGGATAACTTTACATGGATTTAGCATAATAAATGTTTAAAATTGGCATAGTATTTTAATGTTGTCATTCGTATAGAAACCGAAAGCCGAATTAAAAAATGTATATTATACGATTAATCGTTAGAGTGCACATATTAAAAAGGTTAATAAAAAATGTTAATTGTTTAGCTATTATGTCACTTTATACTTTAAAAGTTGATTTCCTTCTTTGACGTTAGTTGTCGAAAAAAAACGTTTAAATAAATAAAGTAAAATAATGTAAAAATACAAAACATCAAACCACTTTATGGCTGCTCTCCGATCAGTGATTAAGCCTCTGCTTCTATAATTTCAACAAGGCAAGATCAAACCAAAACCATAAAGTGCTCTAATTTGTGATCATAGTATAAAATTAAAAAAAACTGTAAGAAAATACTGTGTTGTAGGAAAATTTTTATAATATGGAAGATGACATTCTTTTCAATCTCTATTTTCTTATTTTTAGCAATAACTAATGCTTTTTAGATATCTAAGATTTTACATTACAATTATATTTTAAAATAATTCATAACTTTAGATTTCTGGTTTTCACAAAGTCATAGATTTTGTTTATATTTGTGTTTCTAAAGTTTTTTTTACAGTATTTTCTTACTTTATTTTGAAAGAGAAAGAACTTACCCTGCAGAGCGACGAAAGGCCTTACATGCAGCTGCGAGGTTGATGGTAATGCAGTTTTGTTTTCTCTTTTTTTCTCAATTTCACTATAATCCCGTTTATTTTATTCTTATATATATATTAATCTTCGCAGTTTTATTTTTTATACAAAAACAAATTCTACTTTTACATTCTATTTTTAAGCTTTGATTTAACTGTTTTAATTTAACCGTTTATTTTCGCCACAGTAAATAAATCAGATAATATCATTTATTTAATTTTTTTATCTAACAAGGTTATTATAATTATAATTGGTTTTAACTTTTAAAAATTTTTCTGAAATATTCTTTATTTTTCACTACTCAATTCTATTTCTCAATGAAATATCAATTTTCGTATTGAATTTACTTTTCTAAAATTTTAACTAATCTTCAATGTCAAAATTTACTGTGCACACATTTTTTTTAACATTAAATATCAAGTGAAACTACGTTTTTATTATTTCATTATGTTTTTTCCTCTTTTTCTTTTTAAACAATTAACATTTTTTAATACCCTCTTTTTATCAATTTTTTTTTCGTATTTCGAGATTTATTTATTTTCCTTTATGTGCAATCCTGTTTTTTATAATTTAATTTGTGAAATCTTATTGGATTGTTACGATTAGTTTTTTTATTTATTTTATCCCGAACACTGTGCCGATTTTAATTACAAATATCGAATATTTTTATACAAAATTTTATACTTTTATATAAAAAAAAAATTTTGCTGATACGTTTTAAAGTCGCTTTTTTCTTGTTCTTTAATTAATATTAATTTAGCATGACCTAGACTATTTGTTGTTTTGCCACTAATACTTTTAAACCCGCAATAATTTCGCAGTTTCACTGATTTTATTTCGACTATTTAACACATGGTGTGTTTCGAAAGAGGAACAAAAACCGTCTGCTTAGTACGCGACTTTAAGTAAAAGTTGTCTGTCCTCTTCAATAATTATGAGTAAATCTCCAATTGTACCAACAATGCTATGTAATTGAAATCTAATAAAAAAAAATAAAACTGGGTTGTAAATGCACAGAGCAATAAGTAAAGAAATTAATTTACCTTTTACAGAAAGAATTCTAATTATCCCTCAAACGGCCAAGGGATCTATAAAAGAATTCTTTAACAGTTTTTCGTAAACTTCTTCTCTGATATTTTAGGCTAAAAAATGATGGCATGTACTAATCAATCTCTCTGGTTGTTCCGATTTCCCTCCCGAAAGGAATTAATAAATCCACAGATTTATTCCGGGAAGCGTTGGAATTAGCTTCAAAAAAAATTATTAGAAACGAAATAGTTTTCGTTAAGAAACGGTATTAATCTATAACATTTTTAATACCTTTTGAGGGATAAAGCTACTAGTTGTCTGTATAAAAATTAAGAACAACACCAACTCTACTGACGTTTGATTAGACGATCTGCACTGTACCACTGCTTATGAAGGAAAGAACGATCGTAAAACATTCTTGTGACTACTTCGACTTCTCACAAAACTTGGTTAGCAACAAAATTAACGATTGTTTTCGCGCCTAGTAACAGGTCATAATCTTAACCAATCAAATTACGCCACGGAAATTTGCATAGTAACAACCTTTAAATATTATAAAGTATGTCTAAATCTGGTATCCCTTTTATTTCAAGTATTGCCCTTACAATAAAACGTCTCAGTGAATTAATCTTCAGCGTTTTTATATTTCATGCAATCATTGATTCGCTAGATTATTTTTTTTATTAAATAACAACTCAAACCTTTGTTTATTCCATGAATAACCAAATCAACATAAAAAAATAAATGTAAAACTTCTGCAAATGTTTGAAACGAAAACCAATATGATTCATTTCAAAACCAGATAATCTGCGCGACTTTCAACCCAGATTAGCTGGAAATATAACTATAGCTTTATATCTTTGCCATGATAAGTACCCGTGCGTTTATTCACAATATCCTCGAGGAGATAATAGCAGTTCCCCAATTTTTCTTTAACGTGCGCCCTTATCCATAAGGGCTCTAGTTTAGCGTTAAAGTTTTTTTCAGCGTTACTTTGCGCAAAATTTCGCTTGAATACCTCCTGACCTACAGAATAACTTACTGGTCTAGCCCGTAAATTATATTGCTTTACATTTATGTCGTAAGCCTTTTGCATATTCTCACGTGTAGACTAGTCATCACGGTGTAGACTAATTTCCGGTTCCTCCAAACCCTTAATATTTCTAAGCATTTTAAAAGATGACCTGTGCGTCACCATATCAAACCCATATAACGCATGGTACGGCGACAAACCAATAGAGGCATGAATCGAATTTCGGAGGGCACAGCTTATAGCCGAAATATGTGAATCCCATTCCCGGTGATCCTTTTTCAAATACATTCTTATCGCAGCTATTATTGACCTATTAACTCTTTCTGAAGCATTACTCTGAGGTGAGTAAAGGGCTGTATAGAAGTGGGTGATCCCGTTCCTCGTTAAAAATGAGTTAAATTCGTTTACTTTAAACTGGCTTCCGTTGTCACTAACAACCACTTCCGGGACCCCATACTGATGGAAAATATGATTCTCTAAAAATTCCGTTATAGGAGTAGACGTAAACTTTTTCAAAAGACAGAGCCAGTGAAATTTCGAAAAATGATCTAGTACTATTAATAATCCGATTTAGCCTTTTTTGCTTCTGGGGTATGGTCCCAAAAGATCAACATAGAGACGTTGAAAAGGTCTTTCTGATATAGCCATTTTTCCCATTTCGGGCCTAAGCCTCTGATTAGTGGCTTTAGTCATTTTACATATTTCGCATTTTCCTACATATTCCTTTACCTCCGCAGCAAGTCGAGGCCAGAAAAAATTTCTACGAACCAACTCTAATGTTTTAGCTACTCCTCCGTGAGCAGCTAAGACTGAATCGTGGCACCGCTTTAGTATATCTTCTCTTAATCTTACAGGAATCCATAACTTCCATAAATTTGCGTCTAACGTTTCCGAACTTGTAGCGAAAGAAGTTCTTATATAGATGTATCTGTCAATGATTTTTATATCGGGAAAACATTCTTCATTCCCCAAAAAATTGTCCCTCAAGTCTATATAGTCTTTATCCAAAAAGTGGACTGAGTCTAAATCAATTTCTGGACCATCTTCCTCCATCGAAGCTACTTCGTTATCATGAATTCTGCTTAAAGCATCAGGTACAATATTGTCTTTACCATTCCTGTGACTTATAGTGAATTTATAGGCCTGCAAGACGACCCTTCAAATTAGGTTGCCTCATAAGCCACACCAAGCTACTATGATCGGTTATTACCTCGAATTCCTGTAATTCTATATAGCATCTGAAACGTTCGATAGCTTCTATTGCAGCTAAGCATTCCTTTTCAGTAACCGAATAATTTCTTTGTGTAGAATTCAATTTTTTCGACATGAACGCTATCGGACTCTCCTCACCGTGTTCTCCCAATTGGACTAATACCGCTCCAATACCGAAATCGCTTACGTCACAATGAACAAAGAATTTTTTTGAAAAATCTGGATTTTTTAGAACCGGGCAGAGGTTAACACTGTTTTTATTCTCCTAAAAGCTTCGTCAGCTTCTTTTGTCCATTCAAATTTTCGTTTTTTTGTTAGCACTTCCGTAATCGGATGCGTGACGTCGGCAAAGTTTGAGATGAATCTCCGGTACCATCCCGTTAACCCGAGAAAACCACGGACTTGTTTTAGTGTTTTGGTGCCAGCCATTTCAAGATAGATTCAATCTTTTCCGGATCCGTAGAAATTCCACCGTCTCCGATAATATACCCTAGATATTGTACCCTTTTCACACAGAATTTACTTTTCTGTAGATTTAAAGTCAAATTCGCTTTCTTAAATTGGTCTGCAAGTCTAATCAAAATTGTTATATGATTTTCGAACGTATTCGAAACCACACAAACATCATCTAGATACCCGAACACAGAATGTTTCAGATCCGGAGGAATGATGGAATCCATCAAACGGCACATAGTCTGTGGAGCCGTACATAATCCAAAGGGCATAACCTTAAACTGATAGAGGGGACGGCCAGGGATTGTAAAGGCGGTTATCGGTTTAGAATCTTCCTCTAAAGAAATCTGCCAGTAAGCGTCTTTTAAGTCTATTTTCGTTATTATATTGGCCTTTGCGCGCAAAAATACCCTCTATATTCGGCAACGGGTATGCATCCTTAGCTGTAACCTCATTTATCTTCCTAGCATCTAAACATAATCTGACTTTTCCTGGTTTTACCACCATTCGCATTGGCAAACTCCAGGCACTAGAACTTTCTTCAATTACGCCCAAACTGAGCATTCTGTCAATTTCGCTATACATCAATTTCTCCACAGCAGGAGATACAGGATAAAATCTCTGTTTTATTGGTTTAGCCCCCCCCCCCCCCCCTACATCTATGCAGTGCTTAATGGAGGGCGTTCTCCCTAATCCCTGTACCTCAAAATTTGGAAACAACTTTTTCACGATTTCAAGTTGTTGTTTCTGTAAACTAGAGAGAGGATAAAAGTCAGAATCCAAACTAGTTGTGCATGTATCCTGTTCCACTGTCAACCCTGCTACCAAATTGTCAATCAATCCAAAGGCTTTCCAAAAGTCCAACCCTAAAATTAATCTTAGATCTAAGGCCGGAACAATATATAAGTTGATTTCCTTTACTACATTTTTATACGTCATATTTACCTTAATAATACCAGAAACTGCCTTGGATTGACCATCCGCTGTCCTGACAAAGGTTTTTATTCTCCTGAATCCTGAATGCCTAGTAAAATCACTCCTAGCTAAGTCTCCACCTACACAGCTTATATTGGCCCCGGTGTCTAAAAGTCCCAATTCCATCTTATTTAGCATATTCACTTCTGCATATAATCTGCCATCTCTATCCAAGTTAATGATAGAAGATATAAGCGAATTTCTGGTATTCCTAAGACCCATATAAAAATTTCTCATGCGGACTGTAGATCTATTGTACTTCTTTACAATCTTCTTATCCAACGCCTTATCGTTAAAAATCCTAAATCTAGCTTTTGCATAATCCCTAATTCTTTCATGCAACGGACGCATCTTAAAAAACTTCTTATCCCTAACTTCACTTTTAAATTCATTATCCTTAATCCTAGAATTATGTAAAATCCTTATCCAATTTTCTAATAATTCTATCTTCCTTCACTAACTTACTATCTTCGCCCTTGACAATATTCGGTGATTCTGTTTTGGTACAAACCCGGGTTATTTTTCGAGTTTTTTGGATTACTTGCGCATTTTATACATTGTGGCTTGTACACCTCCTTAAGTCCACATCCATAACAAAATATTTGCCTATTTTTTAAACACATATCCCAGTAGTGTCCCTCCTCCTCGCAGTTCCAACACCTTATAGTCTTCTCCGGCTTGGATATAGCGTTTACCTCGAAATTTGACTCATCTAACACATCATAATCTAAAATCTCTAGATCCTTCTTAATGCCTTGATCAGTCTCCACTGCTGCCACTCGACGGTGTTGTTGTTGTTGTGGACCCGCTACATATCGATTTGCACTATTTCGTCAGTACACTTCCTCATTGAACAACTTTTCCCTTTTCTGACAAAGTCGTTTCAACTGCGAAATTGTTCTAACAGGTACATACAACAACTCTTTCCTGATTTCTGGTCTCAGATTCCTAATAATAATTTCAATCAACTCCTCCTCTTCTAGTGGAATAGCCAACCTATCTAAAATTTCGCTGATAGCATCATAAAATGATTCAAAGGGTTCGACCGGCCTTTGCTTACGGTTATGTAACTCTTCTCTTACGTCAAAAGTAGTCCGATAATCCTTGTACTGTCGTTTCAGTTCTTCGCAAAATGATTCCCATATAACACCTGTTACCGTTTTCCGATATCGCCAGTATCAGTCTCTAGCTTTCCCAGTCAACAAAACGTGTACATTTTTCCCAACACTGTCATCAAAATTTCCCTGGAACGTCTCTTCCACTAAACATTTGATTCGATAAAGAAATTATTCGCACCTCAACCCGTTGGAGGACCCATCAAATCTTACATTCCAACTTTGTATAACAGTAGTTATCTTGTCTGGATGTATTCTAAGAGAATTCGATGAAGACTGGGCCCTATCATTGCCATTCTGTGGAATTATCGGCCGCTCAAAAATTTGTTGTTGCGGTATTTAGGTTTGTGTTCGGAAACCTGACTGCATCGGACTAATGTTCATATTAGTTAAAATCCGCATTACTGTAGATTCTACCATCCTGGACATTCTTTCAAGATTCCGATTGCCTCGCCGGTTTCGCCCCGACCTGAGGGAAGTGTCTCGCGTAGCATTAAGTGCATTTACTGAAGTGTTCTGCGAACCAGTTGGCTCACCGGTCGAATTTCCCACATTCGTCAATGGCAAGGGTAAAATGGGAGCTCCGGTGCCCTCATCCTCTGTAGTTTGATGTGAAGCTAGGTCCGTCCTTACCCTACCCCTAGCCTGAGATTTCTTGGTGGCGGACCCACGACCCCTACCGCGGAAAGCAGAATTACCAGATCTGGTAGTCACTGACCTTCCGGCAATTAAGTCCTTTTCACAGTTTTCCACAGTTCGGACACTCATGTGAAGTTTCCAATTGGCTTATAAGGCATGCTCTATTGAAAGTATGTTTACACGCGGTCGTTACACATTCATTACGATCCAGCATATCCTTCTCACATATGGAACATAATGATGTAGCCGATGCACCAGAACCAGCCGGTTCATTACCACTACGGTTCAATCCCATTTTAATACGAAAACTAAAGCAGTCTTAACCTCCAAAACTCACGAGCCTTATCTTATGTAGTTAATCCTTTGACCTACCAAAGATATTAGTATGTTAATTGAATATTATCTCAGACCAATGTCAAGACGTAAATTTTCTAATTAGGCAATATATAAACTATGATAAATGATCTCACAAAAAATCAATCAAAAATGTTGTTCTTAAACTCAATAGAAAACCCTTAGTTTCATTCGGAAACTACCGAAATCTGAAGTAAGATCTTATCAACCACAATTTACATATATTTAGCAGCAAAATAATGCTAATAACAGATAAATTAATTTACTTTAATTACAAAATACAATCCTAAGTAATTAATTTTATACCTTTGAAAATAATCTTAAATTTCCAAATTAACAAAAATATAACAAAAAATTATAAAAATAACCATTCCTAGTTTTGGTTAAGAAACCTGCGAAAATTGGCGAATTTACAAACAATTCCCCCTAAAAACAAACTTTATGAACTCCCCAGAAAATACAAAAAAAAAAATAACGGGCTATGGAAACCTAATTTATTGATTTCGCTTTGTACAGTGTCCTCTATCCAGAGTTATTCAACAGATTGGAACTAGTCGTAAACAACAACATTCCAATATTCCAGGAAAAATTATGCTGAAAAAAGAGAGCCCTATGCAAATCGAATATCAATAAATCTTTAGCAAATTGAAGTTAATTTTATGAAAGCATCACAAAACCGGAAAAGAACATTACCCTGCCAAACGGTCGTACCTTGTTATGACCAAAAGATAAACGAATTCCAGAATGGTGATATTATTTATTTCGGTAATTCACAACGCTCCCAAAAAACACCCCTCAACCCACTAATAGTAATATGGAATTTATTAACGGATAAGTTTTTCGTGAACACAGAAGAAATCTGCTACACAGGAAATAAAATCTTTATAGAAATTACTCCTCAATAGAACATGAAATTTCGCAGAATTTAATTCCGTTTCCGCACATAAATCTACGAATTTAACGTCCACGTTGGGCTCCATTTTTTGTAAGGAAATTTTTAAATTTTTTTTTCAAGTGAACAATTAAGATCCGAACTTCACATTCACTAGGATAGCTATATCCTAAATGTTTCAGTATATGTCGTAAAAACCGAGCCACTTATATTGTACCGTTCGCACTTATCGCACAACAACATATAATATAACGTTAAGTGGCGGTCAAATTGGTAGTAGCTCAGAATCCTAAAGTTCGGTTCGTGGATCTTGGGTCGGCGGGACCCGTCTTACCGCTAGCTTCAGTGGGTGGGGAGGTTCTTGACCCAGATCACACAAACTGTTCATTACGAGTGAATATTACAGAGTTCCTTAAGAGTGGTTGCTAAAAAAAATGGAATATGGACCGGAAAAATTATCTATGAATCCCCTAGAGAAAAATAGGATATAAGCAGGGCCTATATACACAGAAATTTGATGAAATCTAAACGTAGGTATTTCCTGGGAATATTTTGAGGATAACGATGGAACATCCTCGAGTTCTCAACCCTCCCTGACCTTTGTCCTTATATGACCCAAAAATAACAAAGGACCCTAAATCGACAGGGTTTACTTAACCTCTAGGAAGGTATAAAATTCAAAATTATACGCACATATTTATAAATTTAGTTTCAATATAAAAACAATTCATTTATTTAACATTTTGCTTTTGGTAATATTTTCTAATTTGGCTTAACTCTCACTAAAATTCTTACTTTCCCACAAATTGGGCGTAAAAAATATAACTAAGATTAAAAATCTAATAGTAGATCTAATGCTATGAATACTAAGTTTAAGGAGCCACTTTGATCTCTAACTACCGTCAATACAATTTCCAGGTTTACATTTTAGTGACCATAACTTTGGATAACTTTACATGGATTTAGCATAATAAATGTTTAAAATTGGCATAGTATTTTAATGTTGTCATTAAAAAATGTTAATTGTTTAGCTATTATGTTACTTTATACTTTAAAAGTTGATTTCCTTCTTTGACGTTAGTTATCGAAAAAAAACGTTTAAATAAATAAAGTAAAAGAATGTAAAAATACAAAACATCAAACCACCTCATGGCTGCTCTCCGATCAGTGATTAAGCCTCTGCTTCTATAATTTCAACAAGGCAAGATCAAACCAAAACCATAAAGTGCTCTAATTTGTGATCATAGTATGAAATTTAAAAAAAAAAACTCTGTAAGAAAATACTGTGTTGTAAGAAAATTTTTATAATATGGAAGATGACATTCTTTTCAATCTCTATTTTCTTATTTTTAGCAATAACTAATGCTTTTTAGATATCTAAGATTTTACATTACAATTATATTTTAAAATAATTCATAACTTTAGATTTCTGGTTTTCACAAAGGCATAGATTTTGTTTATATTTGTGTTTCTAAAGTTTTTTTTTACAGTATTTTCTTACGTTATTTTGAAAGAGAAAGAACTTACCCTGCAGAGCGACGAAAGGCCTTACATGCAGCTGCGAGGTTGATGGTAATGCAGTTTTGTTGTTTTTGTTTTCTCTTTTTTTCTCAATTTCACTATAATCCCGTTTATTTTATTCTTATATATATATTAATCTTCGCAGTTTTATTTTTTATACAAAAACAAATTCTACTTTTACATTCTTTTTTTTAAGCTTTGATTTAACTGTTTTAATTTAACCGTTTATTTTCGCCACAGTAAATAAATCAGATAATATCATTTATTTAATTTTTTTATCTAACAAGTTTATTATAATTATAATTGGTTTTAACTTTTAAAAATTTTTCTGAAATATTCTTTATTTTTCACTACTCAATTCTATTTCTCGATGAAATATCAATTTTCGTATTGAATTTACTTTTCTAAAATTTTAACTAATCTTCAATGACAAAATTTACTGTGCACACATTTTTTTTAACATTAAATATCAAGTGAAACTACGTTTTTTTTATTTCATTATGTTTTTTCCTCTTTTTCTTTTTAAACAATTAACATTTTTTAATACCCTCTTTTTATCAATTTTGGTTTTCGTATTTCGAGATTTATTTATTTTCCTTTATGTGCAATCCTGTTTTTTATAATTTAATTTGTGAAATCTTATTGGATTGTTGCGATTAGTTTTTTTTTTATTTATTTTATCCCGAACACTGTACCGATTTTAATTACAAATATCGAATATTTTTATACAAAATTTTATACTTTTATATAAAAAAAAAATTTTGCTGATACGTTTTAAAGTCGCTTTTTTCTTGTTATTTAATTAATATTAATTTAGCATGACCTAGACTATTTGTTGTTTTGCCACTAATACTTTTAAACCCGCAATAATTTCGCAGTTTCATTGATTTTATTTCAACTATTTAACACATGGTGTGTTTCGAAAGAGGAACAAAAACCGTCTGCTTAGTACGCGACTTTAAGTAAAAGTTGTCTGTCCTCTTCAATAATTATGAGTAAATCTCCAATTGTACCAACAATGCTATGTAATTGAAACCTTATAAAAAAATAAAACTGGTTTGTAAATGCACAGAGCAATAAGTAAAGAAATTAATTTACCTTTTACAGAAAGAATTCTAATTATCCCTCAAACGGCCAAGGGATCTATAAAAGAATTCTTTAACAGTTGTACGTAAACTTCTTCTCTGATATTTTAGGCTAAAAAATGATGGCATGTACTAATCAATCTTTCTGGTTGTTCCGATTTCCCTCCCGAAAGGAATTAATAAATCCACAGATTTATTCCGGGAAGCGTTGGAATTAGCTTCAAAAAAAATTATTAGAAACGAAATAGTTTTCGTTAAGAAACGGTATTAATCTATAACATTTTTAATACCTTTTGAGGGATAAAGCTACTAGTTGTCTGTATAAAAATTAAGAACACCACCAACTCTACTGACGTTTGATTAGACGATCTGCACTGTACCACTGCTTATGAAGGAAAGAACGATCGTAGAACATTCTTGTGACTACTTCGACTTCTCACAAAACTTGGTTAGCAACAAAATTAACAATCGTTTTCGCGCCTAGTAACAGGTCATAATCTTAACCAATCAAATTACGCCACGGAAATTTGCATAGTAACAACCTTTTAATATTATAAAGTATGTCTAAATCTGGTATCCCTTTCAAGTATTGCCCTTACAATAAAACATCTCAGTGGATTAATCTTCAGCGTTTTTATATTTCATGCAATCATTGATTCGCTAGATTATTTTTTTAATTAACTAACAACTCAAATCTTTGTTAATTCCATGAATAACCAAATCAACATAAAAAAATAAATGTAAAACTTCTGCAAATGTTTGAAACGAAAACCGATATGATTCATTACAGCTGGATGTACATATCTTCTTCCTGTCGGTATAATCAATGGACGTATTGACGACGATCCAGCTCCTCTGGACCTCTCCTCATTCTATATGAGCCCAGCCTCCAGCAATCATAGGGGCTGAAGATTTTATACGTATATACTAAATTTTACATGAACAGAACTTTTGTTATTTAGTTTTAGTAATGTTATTTATTTAGTTTTAGTATTGTTATTTATAGACGTCTGCTTTATTAGCGACTTTAAAGGCCGAAAGCAAGCCTTGTCAAACTTTTAATTTTGTATTTTTACATATTTTATCTCACTTTAGCAATTTTGCTTTTTACGTTAACTTAGTTATTAGAGTAAGACACATATAGCTCTAAGAATGTTATTATTCTCATAGTATGTAAGACAATCAATGTAATAGAAAAAGAAGAAGACTTAATAAAATTTTTACTTACTTACACAATTCGAAGAAACTTTATTTTTCGTTCGTATTTTTGTATGTTCTAAGTAAATAAACGTCGTTGCCACTTCGTATTTTTAAGAGCTATTTTGATTTGTCAAAAGTAATCGGTTTTTGCTCTGGTAATGCCATGTTTTCAAAAAAAAAAATATTTTATGAGGAAGATGTGCTTTTGCTTTTTACGTTAACTTAGTTATTAGAGTAAGACACATATAGCTCTAAGAATGTTATTATTCTCATAGTATGTAAGACAATCAATGTAATAGAAAAAGAAGAAGACTTAATAAAATTTTTACTTACTTACACAATTCGAAGAAACTTTATTTTTCGTTCGTATTTTTGTATGTTCTAAGTAAATAAACGTCGTTGCCACTTCGTATTTTTAAGAGCTATTTTGATTTGTCAAAAGTAATCGGTTTTTGCTCTGGTAATGCCATGTTTTCAAAAAAAAAAATATTTTATGAGGAAGATGTGATAACCCAAATAGTCACTTTATTGCCCACTTTAGCTAAAGTTTACTTACTCGAATAATTTTCTAAAATATAGTTTTATTTAATCACCCAATACTTTACAGACTAATGACAAGAAATAAAATAAGCACATTTATTTCATAAAATTGTTGTTTAAAACTTGAAATATTTTTTGAATATTCTTGGTTTTCTGCCAACATGGCTTAATGAACACAGAAAATCCCAATATTTTTAAGTTACTTTTGTCAAAAGGAACAATATTTGAAGCAATATTGATTGATTGCCCCTAAAAAGAATTTTTTTAAAATTATTTTACCAAAAAGGGACAAAAAATGTTTTCCCTTACGAAGGTATTTTATTTTGAATCTCTAAGATGTATTTAACCACGACTTGAAAAAACTTAAATTTTTTATGTTTAAATTTTAAAATGAGACTTAAACCAAATTGATATCCTTGAAAATTAATATTTTTAATGAGTATTTAGGAATAAATCCCACACAAAAATAATTAGATGTTAATTAGCTTAATCAGCTTTTAAATGTTACAATTTTTAAAATTTTTTGAAAAAATATCAAAATTTGCTTATGAATCTTAATAAAACAAGAGTCTGTCTTATTCACATAATATTATTTTTCTCTTCTTCTAAACATCTTTAGAACGACCCTACAATAAAGTCATAAAATATTATAATGCTACAAAATCATTAACCCATGTTTGAAATGCTTATTTTTCGGTGGATATTATAACTACATTTTACATTTTTTTCACTTTTAGGGCTAAATGAAATAAAAATTGGCGAAAATCTTACAGTAAAATGTTATTCAAATGACAAAAATTCAACATGGAAGTTTAAGGATAAAATACTTGAAGTTGAAACGGAAAACACAAGGTAAGATCCAATTATAGTTTTTGTAATAATAGAGGCTGACCCAAAATGAGAGTTCAGCATATAACGGGATTATACAACTGAATAATAAATAGGTTAATTATACTGGCCGATGAAATGGGTTAAAAAGCTCATTAAGAAGAGAGCACAACCATTTCTATCGGCACAAGTGGAAATTCAACAATATTATTTCTTTGCAATCTGATTTTCTCACGTAAAGGTCAATCCCGTGTGGTTGTACTGATCGCCATCAAAACGCACATGAAACACATATTTTTGGTATAGCCCAATATACCATGCCTCTTAATCCTCTTCGACTGACGTGGTAGTCTAACAGATACCAATAAACAGTACCCTTTAACATGAATCGTAGTTTTAAATTAAAAAATTATAATTATACAACCTACACCCTTAAACTAAAAAAATAATAATTTTAATGGGTTTACAAAACGAGAATTGGAAAATATAAGCCTTTGAAATACGAGGGCGGATCAATAAATCCGTGACTTTTCGAACTTCCCTCGTAGTTATATGAAATGGAACACCGCTCCCATCAAGTACCACCTGTTTATAGACTACTGTTAAATTTTGAGCCAGTTCCGTCATTTACTTAGCGTTAAACTGCAGGATTTTTCGAGGTCCATAAAATAGGCATTTGTTTGATCAATAATTTCATCATTGGAGCTAAATCTCTTTCCACCGAGCCATTTCTTTAGGTTTGGAAATAGGAAATAGTCACTGGGGTCTAAATCCGAATAATAAGGCGAATGAGGGCAATTCGTAGTCTACTTGATGGATATTTGCCATGGAAACTAAGCTGTCACACGATTCCGTTGGTATTAGATTGTGAGCAAACGCGGCAGCCATCTTGCGGATAGCTTTCTCATACACAAGTGATCTTTCAAAATTGAAACCACTGAGCCATGTGAGATGCCTATGTCTTCCACAATATATCGCACATTCAATCTCCTATGTCATTTTTTATTACTATTGTTTCATCATCGACATCTATTAATAGAAATTTTTTGTTTTGCCTTAACTTGCAGTTTCCTATAAGTATACAGTTTGAACTTATGTCCATGTATTTTAATGGGGTATTTTCTCTGAATTTGTTTGTTGTGTTTATCAACATTTACAAAATATTCTATATTATCATCTATTTCATAAAAGTTTGAATTTGGCATTGGGAATATTGCCTTTAAATCAGTGGTATAAGAGTTTAAAGGTATTTTTAGGACAATCACTAATAAATCGTCTTTGTAGTACATAACGTCTAGTTTTATAAGTTGAAGTTTGTGAAAGTCAATGTTGTAAGTCATGATTTCGTCAGATGTAAGTATATTTGGGTATATGTGGTTCTTATGTAGCTGAAGCAATGCTGTTCTCTATTTGATTAACTTTATCTTCAATAGCCCTATTTACAATCTGGTGCAAATGGTCTTGCATCATTGCATTTGCAAAGTGGTAGAGCATAATTTTACTTTACACTAACAAAATATACAGAACTGCATTTGCTACATGTTTACAAAAACGCAACACCAAAAAGCCATAGTTTTTATTTACAATGCGTGTGCAACACTTAATTGCATACTGACAGCTGATTTGAAAAAATAAACAAACTAGTAATAAAAAATAAACACAAAATTTTTAAAATGGAAAAGCCAGTAAAAAAACGAATGAAGAGGGAAAACCCTAATAGGAAATGGACAGAGGATATTAAAAAAATTCTCGATTATCTCCAAGAAGCTGTGGAGATAGAGGTAAGAAATATAATCGAATGTATAGAATTTAATTATACAATACGCATTTTATTTTTAAAAGGCACCGACGGCGCAAATATTCTATAAAAAATTTATAGATAGGAGTGGTATAGACGCAATATGGGATTCGGTGGAAAGTAAGGCATCTGAAGTCCTCTTACAAAAAAGCCACCGACTGGCGAAAATCGACGGGCGCTAGACTCCTTAAGTCCGATTTGGGAACTTCGAGTGTTGAAGGTATGAAAATTCTTTTGATATGTGGAAAAGTGATGTCAAAAAATATTAAAATTTCAGGAAAACCTGCAAATGTGCCCCTATTACAAGCAGCTCAATGAAATTTTCTGGGAAAAAAATCGAAATAGCAATTTTGTGGTGATCGACAGTGAAGATATGACGACAATAGACGATTCCCAAACCGAACCGATGCAGGAGTCGTCTTTTACTTTTGATACGGTTGAGTTGTGTAGTGAAGAGAATTTGGTCAGCGCTTCGCCTTCAGAGGATACTTCTGAAAAACCTTCACCAGTGCAGGCATCAGACGTTTTAAGCAATACGCAAAGTACATTGACGAATATCTCAAAAAAAGCCAAGGACATTGCCGTGAAATTGAGGACAAGTGCTCCGAAGTCATCATCTGCTCACCTTGCTACTTTTCAAGCGGAGCGGACAGAAATGTTTAAAATTAAATTGGAATGGGAAAAAGAAAAGCATGAAAAAGAGCTTGCAAGGACTGACAATAAATTAAACCTGGAAGAGGAAAAAGCTAAACGAGATTTTTATTTAAAAGTATTAGAGTTGAAGAAAGATTAAAAATTCTTCAAATTGAGAAGGATGAACGCCTGCCAAAAATCACAAAAATAGCCAGTTTTTTAATTATCTCATTTTAAAAATGAATTCATTTCCGCAAACGAAGTGCCTTTTTAAGTTAATTTTTTTTTTCTAGTTGTATTTCATAAATTACCTGAAGGACCTGAAATGTATTTTTTTTAATAAACGAATAAATGAACTGATATATATTTAAGAAAACATTAATGAATATATGGCTTCTCTTTTAATTTCTCCGGCATTACTTGGAGAACTTTCTTCAGTCAGTAGAATTTTCTGCAGCTGTGGTCTGATTTAAATTGTTTTCAAACGAGCTTGAACAATCATTTGTTATGGAGAATACAGCAAACAAGAAACCAATCGCAACATAATTTATTATTTTTTTTGTTAGCAAGACGCATCCTTAACTGCTTAAGACTACAAAATCGTTCTTTTAGAAGTCCAAAGCAATGCTCCACTCTAACCCGATATTTGCTATGTCGTAAATTAAAAGCAATTTTAGCGTTTCTTTGAAGCTGGCTTGCGTTGCTTATAAAGGGGTTATTAATGTTCCAGATAAAGGGTATGCTAAATCTCCTGCTATCCATTGCTGCGATGAAAAATACTGCTCCTTTCGTTTAAAAAGCGAGCTATTTCGATATATCCGGGCATCATGCCAGCTTCCAGGATGACCAACCACGAGATGTCGAATTTTACGTTTGTAGTCGCAAACTACTTGTGGTTTTATAGAATATATGTGATTTCTAGAGAAGAACGACATATGACATTCAATTGGCGCCTCAGCCAATTTGATCTCCGCTCCATCAATATATCCAATGCAAAAAGGGAGTTCGTCAAAAGTATCCGATACAATCTGCGATCGTTCAGTCTCATTGGGCCAATAAATATATTTCGATTGGAGCTGCAATAACACTTTAAAGATTCTCTTTGTTATTATCGATATCGTTCCACCATCTCCCACTCCGAAAATAGTTGCAATTTTCCTAAACGCTGCCGAAAAAAGTCGATTAATTGTTCCTTAAAGCTTTCTTTCGACATAACATTTATTGTTTGGAAAATGTAAACATAAATAAATTTTATTTTTTCAATAATCAGCTGTGAATGTCGTGTTTTGCAACAAGTGTTACAATCAAACCACAAAATACCGTTCACAATTGATTGAAAATGTGTATAATTGCACAAATTTGCAATCTCAAATGCACCAGATTGTGAATAGGGCTAATGTAATTAAGTTTTAGCATAATGTCTGCATATAGTACTTGAACTGCTATATAATTATTTTTCGTTTTTAAATCCTGGAAGGCAGTATTGATTGTATTGCGATCTGATTGCATAGAAGCCTAAAGCAAATTAATACTTTTCTGAAAGTGATCATTTATTATGATTTGTTTGTTGAGGTTTTAGCATAGTGATTATTTTCGGATACCAAATTTAAATCGGTTAAAATATCATTTCTATCTTCGTTATCCATAGTACCAAACAAAAATTTCTGTGCTGAACCAATAATATTTAGTAATCCTCTCTTTTTCCTGTGAGTGGAGTTTCGGGGGCAAATTGATTTAATTTTTGTTTTTAGTCTTTATATTTGACTTTCGATAAGACCATTCTATTTCTTCTATTATTTTATAATATTGATTAGTGTCTATTAAGTGAAGTACAGTAATGGTATGATTAATTATTTCCACTGGTCTAGTTCTAATTATCTCAAATTCTTTGTTCTGATGAAGTGTGTTCACTTGAAGGTACACTTAGTCGTTGGAGTGATTGTCAGGGCAATTATTATCCATATGAATTTCTGAAAATTTTAAAAGACTGGTACTTCCTTATGTCTTAAGCTTCTATTTTTTTTTATATAGCCCACTCTTCTGTTTTTGATATATTCTTCTCTTCTTTCGATTTCTTTTTGTTTGCGTCAATTCTTTCTTTTATTATATTCTGATCTATTTTATGTTGTTCCACTTAAAAGGGAGTACATTTAATTGATGAATTAAAATTTAATTTCTTTTGCCATTTGTGATATAATTGGTATATTGTCTTCTAGGTTTAATACTCAAAATTTTTTCGGTTATGATATTATTAAGTCGTTCTATGTCCGAATTTCCTGTGTGGCTATTTGGTTTTGTTGCATGATATAATATAATGTTATCATCTAGGAATTTTCGAACATTGACTGTGTTGAACTCGTCGAATACGAGTTTTTTTACATTGCCTTTAATAGCTAGAAATTCTCTTAGTTTTTGAATTATGGTTTGATTGTTTCTGTCAGGAAGGTGGAAATGAATTGCGAGCTTTGAGAATTTATCTATCAAAATAATGAACGATTGTTTCGAGTTTACGTATGTATCGACATGTACTATTTCATTAGTGGTAGGAGGACTTTCGGTAAGGTGCAGTTTCGGGTTTATTGGGTTTCTATCATATCGGATGTGCAATAACCGCAGTTATTTATTACTTCATGAATCGTTCATTTTATATTTGGTGTCTTGTTCCTTCGTATGTTGGGTTGATTCTGGAGTGACCTGTTTCATTTTTATGATACAACGATATTTGTTTTTTTAGTTCATCAATATCTTTAGCAAAGTATGAACATTTAAAGAATTTTACATCTGTTCTATTCTGGTATGAATTTTCTATAACTTTTTGAAATTAATAATATTTTCTTTCATTGACATTTGAGATAATTACCTATTTTCGGAGAATCGTTATCTAGAAAGATTCTGATTTTGTCAAATATGTATATGTGGAGTCCATAGTTTTTCTTTCAGTTATTACTATTTGAAATTTGAAGCGATTAACAACTGTGGTTAAAATTTTGAAATTGTCGTTTACATTTTCCTCTTGAGAATGCATTGTTTTTACTTCTAATGATGATGTGGATCTATTTTCTATCAAATTTTCACCTACATTTATATTTTCTGCTGAATCTCTCTCTTCGATATGACAAAGAAAATCTGCAATATGATTTTCCTGTCCCTTAATGTATTCAGTCTTTGTAATCTGGGGTTAATATTTTTGGCATTATTTTTGGCCTGTAGCCACCTAAGTAGCTGATGATCTGTACTGAGATCAAATTCTACCCCGTATAAATAAGGTCTAAAATACTGAGTGCCCCAGACTATAGCCAAGAGCTCTTTCTCGATGGCTGAGTAATTTTTTTCGTGGTCGTTAAGTGTTCTGGATGCATAACAGACTGTGTTAAAACAGCCCCCAGTGCATAACTGCTAGCATCTGTTATTAATTTAAATTTTTTATAGGAATTTGGGTATTGTATGGGAGGGTTTATAAGAATGTCTTTTAATTTTTGAAAAGCTACAATGAAATTGGGATCATTAACATTGACTTTCTCATTTTTCTTTAAAAGTTTTGTCATTGGCATAATCCTTTATAAATTTCCGATAAAACCCCGTCATCCCTAGGAAAGACTTAATTTTCTTTTGAGTATTTGGAATTTTCAAATTTTGGATAATTTTAACTTTTCTTGGATTAGGTTTTACACCTTGAGGGATGAGAATATGACCTAAAAACTCAGTTTGGCGTAGTAGAAAACTACACTTATCAATTTGTATTTTTAATTTAGTTTCTCGGAGCCGATTGAAAATTTATTTTAAGTTAAGTAAATGCTCATCTAAGGATGTGCTAAATATTATAATGTCGTCTAAATATACGACGTAAATTTTATTTATATAGTCTTTCAACACGGAATTCATTAGCCTTTGAAAGGTCGATGGTGCATTTTCAACCCAAATTCTTATGAATTCATAGTGACCGAATGGAGTAGAAAGGGCGGTTTTCTCCCTATCCTCCGGTTTTACCAAAATTTGGTGGAAGCGAGGTCGAGGGTTGAAAAATACTGTGCTCTATCCAATTTATCGAGTATAGCTTCCATATGCGGGATAGGGAATTTCTCTGTCCTTGTAAACTCGTTGAGTTTTCTATAATCCACAAAGTGTCTCCAGTTTTTGATACCAGAATTGTCGATTTTTTTGGAATTAACCATAGAGGGCTGTTGTAAGGAGAAATACTCTCCTAAATGATATTTTGAGAGAGCATCTCCTGTATTTGATTTTGGATTTCTTTTTCGTGAATTTGGGGGTATCTATCAGAGAACTGCATTTGCTGATTGCAAAACGTTCATACGCAATCAACACAAGAATAAATATGTGTTTGCGTTCAAACGCTGAATATACTCCAACACACATATTTGTTGATGATTTTAAATCAATCAAACGATGTGCAAATTGTTTTGTCACTGATTTATAATCATCGGTCGTTGTTAAACCATTGTTTTATTCTGTTCATTCGAGGCAACAATGATTATTTTGATGTAGAATAAATCAGAAAAAACAACAAACAACGTGTATGAGTGTAATCATAATTAAAACAAAATAGTTTCTTATCTATGAAAAGGGAGTGGTTTTGTAAAAAATCATATTTCATAAACGGATAAGGCAAGCCTGAGATATCGACCTAATTTTTTTTTCCAAAAAAATATTTATATTTCACAAAGAAGAATATTTTTATGACTAATAAAAATTCTAAAAAAGCGGATTTAAGTCCCACCCTAATGTAAACAATATAATTTATAAAATGTGTTTCTATTTCGTTTTAATTATGAATACACTCATACGCGTTGTTTGATTCACACTGATCCCAATTACGCGTTCAGTAACATGATGCTGATTTTATTCTACAGTGAATTTCGTTGAATTATTAAATTTGAACAAGAATTTTTGTGAATGATTAAATCAAGAAAAAAGTTGATTTTGCAGTTCTCTGGTATCTATATATTTTTGAATAAAGGGGTGTATTAATAGTTGTTGGGATTACATGTTGTACCTCTTATGTACAAGTAAAAACATCGCCATAAGTCGTTGTATTCGTTTAAAAATTCTGTTATTTTTAAGTGTTCTTCGTTATTTAAATTACTTAAAATTAATTCCTTGATATTTTGAAATTCAGTATCGTAAATAGTTTGGATACTGTTTATATGATATGGAGATTCTTCATCAAATAGGATTTTCTTTCCGAATATTTCAATATATTTTTTTTTTAAATCTATTTTGGCTTCAATGGAATATGAAAATTTTGGCCAATAATGACATCATATTTTCTGCCTAAAAAGTTAATTATTTTCCACGAAAGTGTAACAGAAATATTAAACTCTTTAGGCATTGTAGTTATTATGCCTTTTAATGTTGAGTTGATTCCATTTAATGTTCGGAACATGAAAGGTTTATTTAGTTGTGTTTCAAAAAATTCATTTGGGAACAGATATGGTTTTATAATACTAGTTTCTGCGCCGGTATCAATTAAGCAAATAACTCTTTTATGTATTACCTATTGTGACCGTTATTAGGGGTAGCAATCGTTTTGTGGGCTTAAAAGAAAATCGACTTCATTTTCTGCTATTCCTATGTTGTTGAGACTCAGGGTTACCGGCATATTTGTTTTAAACGTTGTTGGTTTGGAAATTATTTGAAGATTTCTTATTAAAATGTTGTTTATTATTAAAGTTCCTACCAGTTTCTTTCTTTTCGTTGTTTGTGTTGTTTTGTGCATTAGTTATTATTTTTTTGATTTAAAATCTATAGCCCTTTTATCATATAGTAATTTTAATTGAGAAAATTGTTTATAAAGTGAGTCAAGTGTTGGTTTTTCGTCTATAATGCAAGATCTAAATTGTCCATTTTATCTATTAATGTTTTCGTTAAGTCTCTGTCAACGTTTTGTGGAGAGTATAAGTCAGGTTTTGATTCGTCGTACAGATAAGTTTCATTAAGTTTATACTTAGATTCTATAAATAATTTAAATTACTTATCTTTATACTTCTACAATAATTAATTACCGAAGAGTAAGATATTTTTGGTCCTAAATCCTTTATTAGTTGAGTTTTGATGTCTTCCCAGCTGGCGTCGTCTGCTAGAAGGTTAATTGAATCTGCCACCTTTCCAAAGAATTTTTGGGTTTTTATAATTTTTATTCCAAAATTTTGAAGTTCATAGTTATTGCCACATAATGCAATCAGATTTTCGACGGCTTTTTATAAAAGATGATAGGTTGTTTTTTGGACCAAATGGTTTTATTTGGTTAAATTGATTTATTATTTGATAGGTATCCTAGCCAAATGTTGTGTTGTGTTGTGACTGATATTGTTGTCGATGCTGTTGTAAAATAGCTTCGGCTTGTTGGATTCTCATGTCATACTCCGTTTTCTGTTGTTGCATAATTTGCAAGTGAGTTCCCATTTGGTTTTGGAGGGCAGCATTTTGTTGTTACTGCTCTTTTATTGGGGTATCCTGTTTTAGGATAAGACATTCTAATTGTTCGATCCTTTGTTGTATCACTTCAGGATTAATTTTAATTTTTTTTTATTATTTTAATAACTATTTGTTAACTAGGAAATATATTTTCACTTAATTATAATTTTTCTTTTATTATTATTATTATTTCAGTTTATTAAGTCAATGGAATATATAAAATTTCCTTACAGACTAGATACAACATGTATTATAGTTAAAAAAAAATTACAAATTAAAAAATTCAAAAACTAACAATTTAAAGGTTTCTTTCGAAGTGCAAAATTCAATGACATGGTTTGGATTTTTATTGAAAGCAATCTCATTTATAGAATTTATATAGTGCGATGAAAAGGAATGACTTCCAATGGGATCTCCAGCTTCACCAATTATAGCTGATATTGTAATGGAAAAATTATTAGATTCTTGTATAGAAAAATTAAATGTGAAACCAAAAATAATCACAAAATATGTTGATGATTTATTTTGCATTATTTCGAATGATTCAATTAGTGATATTTTATCAACTTTTAACTCATTTCATGACAATATAAAATTTACGATTGAGAAAGAATGTAATTCTAAAATTCCTTATTTAGATACATTGATAATAAGAAAGGGTGAGAGTTTATTAATAGATTGGTATCAGAAACCAACAGCTTCTTGAAGAGTTATTAACTATTTTTCTAAACACCCGAAAAGAATCATACTTAATACGGCTAAGAATTTGGTTGAAAGGATATTAAAGATTAGCGATACAAAATTTCATAAAACTAATATAGAAAAGATTAAAAATATTTTGTTAAATAATAATTACCCAATTCAATTAATCTATAGATTGATAAGACAATGTAAAAAACAGAATAATTTAGTTACGAGAACGGTTACTGAACCTAAAATTTATAAATCTCTAACTTATGTTCCTCTTATATCTGAAAGATTAGAAAAATCAAAAATTTATGATAATAAGAAATATATAGTAACACATAGAACATATTACACATTAGGTAGATTATTTAGCAAAACGAAAGATAAAATAGATAAATCTGAAATGTCCAATTTAGTTTATAAAATACCTTGTAGTGGAAATGATAATGAGAATTATAGTAATGTATATGTAGGTACAACAAAGAATAAATTAAAAACAAGAATTACAGGACACAGATCTGATCAAAAAAAAGGAACACTACTTCTACACAGAAAACAGCATTATCATTACATTGCACGAATTTTAATCATTATCCTGATTTTGATAGGACGTCAATTTTAAACACGGAAAATAATTTCAGACGTAGATATATGTTAGAAATGTTACAAATTATGAAGGTACCATCTACACAACGAATTAATTATAAAACAGACATAGCAAATATTGCACAAAACTACAGACATTTAGTTAATAAAAATTAGGATAAATATTATTATGTTAAATGAAATGCATATAAAATATTTTTGTTCACGTAATATTTTAATTTTTCAAATATTGTTATTTTTGTTTTCTGTGATATTTTTATTTTTTAATATTGACAAAAAATAATTTTTGATTTACCGCCTTTTTTAAAAAATTGTTATATATAAGTTTTCAGTTTATAATTTTAATTTATTAATTATAAAAAAAAGGCAATTTCCCCTGAAGAAGTCACCCAATGTGGTGACGAAATATTGGGATAAATAAATATTTATAATTACATTTTTTATAAATAAAAGGATCTCAAGCTCAATAAGGAATATTTTTATTAACATTAACTGGTAATAAATCATAGCTGTCACCAATTTGTGACCATAATATGTCTTTTAGATTAAAGTCTCCCAAAACACAGATACGTGAGTTTACTGCCAAATTGGAATCCATTAATATTATATTTGAAACATGTGCCTCATATATTTCATCTGGACTATTTGGAGACACACAAATACAAAATGTAAAATTAAATCCGTAAATATCTACAAAAAGTTGATCCAACAGTCCATTCTTATCATCAATAGAATGCAAAGAAGATTTATATTTGCGTTTAATTGCTACCAGTACACCACCTCCCCGAGTATGATTTGTGAGAAATGCATTTCTATCTTTACGATAAACGTTGTAGAGCTTGAGATCGAAAAATTCAGAATCTGTAAAATCAGCATTTAACCAAGTTTCAACCAACACAATAACATAAAATTCCAATTGAGATGAAAAATCATAGATTATTTTGGATTTAGTACGCATTCCGGAAACATTTTGATAATATAATCTAATGTTCGATTTACCAGAAACTAATTCTGCTTCAACGGTATGGCTTTCTTTGGAAAATTTACAAAAGGGCGCACTTTAATGTCAGTTGGCCAAGTTTTAGGCTCAATGATTTCATTGTAAAAACAGGGGGATATTCCAAGTTTAAAGTTGACCCGTTTTAGCTCATTAACATCTACGTCCTTTTTTTTATTAATTTATAGCATTCAATATGTTTTTTTTACCGATATTAGTCATTTTGTCAACATATTCAATAATTTGATCAGATGACACTGTTGGCTTAAATGACGAAATATGAATCCATTTCTTTTGGACGACAACTTCTAGTTCATCTGAAGTGTTAACTCCCAATACAACAGGACCCCTTTTACGTCTACGCCTCTGCACATTAGTCCAATCAGATGTATTTTGCATCGGTTGTATGTTGTCATCAAACATGTTAGCATCATTAACTACCGTATTAGGGACAGCAGCAGGGATAGAGGAGATAGACGAAGCAGCAGATAAAAAAGGTTGTCTGTTTGTTACAGCTAGTGCACTTGTACTTGGCTCAGTAACAACAATACAATTATCCAATTTATTTAAATTATGAAGGTCACTGTTATGTTTTCTTTGCTGTTTTTTATGCAATTATGGTTTTTGTTTATTTTTTGTAAAGTTAATGAACTGTTCTTTCAACTCTCTAATTTCATGATTTACAGATGAGCTTACTAATTGTTTTAGCTCTCTTACTTTATTAGACAATGAAGAGAGGTGTAAAAGCAAATTTGAAGTTATGTTTAAACAACAATTACAATTAAAATCAATATTCTTATTTTTATTAAAAATTTCACATAATTTAGTGTCAATATTAGCACAAAAAAATGGTATTTTGCTTTGCAAATATGACATGCAATTGTATCTTTTTTTAAGTTTTTAAAACACTTAGCACAAAGCGATTTAGGCGGAATATTAATTTTCACATCTCGACAGTTTAAGGAGTTTAAAAGAGTTTATTCAGTTTTGCTTATAAGTTTTTATGTTCTTTGGAACACTTTTTTTATGGTTCGATTTAATTTAATTTTTAGATAAAATCACCGCGACTGCGCCATTTACAGAATTAAATAACTTCAGTTGTTTATGCTTATTTAAAAACTGAAACTTTATTTCAAAAATTTTCAAACTTAAAGATATGAATTGTCGCTATTCTTCAATTCAGTCTTACTTAGAGCTAAGATTAAAATTAAGATTTAGCAGTCTGGTAGTCATGAGATTGTGGTTATACACAAAAACAAAATTATCAGATTGCAGTGAAGTACAAAATATGTTTATATGTTTTATATATGTATGTATGTTAATTGAAATATATATATGTATATAAGCAGTAGTTATATATGTAACCTATGTATTTATATTCAAATATATACATATAAGCAGTAGTTACATGTAACTCTCGCGGCACTTACTTTGCACAGAGCTTACTCATACCCAAATATTCGTGAATGATATGATGTACACGTTCAGTTGATATCATTAAAGTACCTGCTATTTCATTCAATTTACGGCCATTTGAAATCATTTTGTGGATTTTTTGATGTTTTCGTCCGTTACAACCTCTTTTGAGCGTCCAATGCGTTCACCGTCTTCGGTGCTCACTTCACCACGTCTAAACTTAGCATACCAATCCTTGATGGTTGATTTTCCTGGGGCAGTGTCCGGAAACTCGTCATCAAGCCAAGTTTTTGCTTCAACTGTATTTTTTCCCTTCAAAAATCAATATTTTATCAACACTCAAAATTCCTTTTTATCCATTTTTTTCACAATAACAAAAGTTGCTTCACTTGAAATGCTATAATTCACAAATAATGATCAGACAGCCGTCAAATTTATACACGTGTCTTTTGAAGGTTAGGGCTAACTAAAAATCATATCGAGTTAAGTCTAGTAGCGCCATCTATGTGTCAGGCCGGGGACTTCTCAATTGACCTGTTAGATGAGACTGGTGAAGTCAGAAGACTTAAAAGAACCCATATTTTAGATCTCCCCTTTATGTAAAATGTATTTTATTTATGTAATTAACTAATATTATATAATATATACATTATTACATATTATATAATAACATTTCATTTCATTCTTGTATATATGCATTATTTATTTATTAATAACATATTAATTAACACTGATAAATATCTTATATTGTTGTTTCCGATGGGAAACAACAAGACATTTTAACATAAATATATTATTTAAATTTGCTTAGTATTGTATAATAGAATGCAAATAAAATTTGAAGAAAAAAAGAAAAAGAAAATGATGAGAATAATTAGTATTTGAAATTATTGAATTTATAAAAAAAATATTTAAAATGTTTACTTTTTGCATTCAAAAATTTATGTTTATAAATATGCAATGCTATTTTAAAATTTTTGCAGAATCAATTTTAACAGCAGATAATTTTCTATTTTGTTGTATAGTTTTTCAAAGCAAATTAATCACTAATAATCAATAAATATTAAAAAAAAATACTGTAACGTGTTACAAATCTATTTATTCTCATACCTAGTATTACTTCTTTTACCCATACCCAATATTTTACTTATTACAACACCTTATATAATTCTCATTAAGTTAGGAAAATTACACTGTTCAACAGCATTTTTGGAACAGAATAGCGACCCTATAATTCTGAAAGGGTATGTTGAGTAGATCATTTTTGTATAACAAACCTATGGTCCAGCACGTCTGAGTTTTTTTTTACAGTGGGACAAAGTTTTAATTTTTTGGTCGAAGGGAGCATTATACTATATGAAAAAAATGCTCTAAGTTAATGTCTGAGAGAATTCTTATCGTCAGAGTTGTATTGTGGAATTGTATGAGGATTATTTTTGTGGAAGATCTTAACCCTCTAAATGGTCTCTTTATGGGTCAATTTGACCCTTTTTTCGAGAAAATCAAAAAATATCCTTTAAAAAAGGGCATTTAAGGATTAAAATATTCTGGTTTATTATAGTATGTATATATTTATTTTTTTGCTTCAAAACTTTCCAGATCGGCGTGTCTTTTTCTTGGAAATGTAACTTTTACATCGGCTTTTATCAAATTCCTGTTTTTCAATCTGGAACATAATATTTCAGCTTTCTCTTTTGTTAGTCCTAAATCTCTTACAAGATCTTCAAAATAAGCTTGGTCTATCAAATTAGAACATATGTTTAAACCATCAAGAGGCAAGTAACTTATATATGATATGTTTTCAACCGCCGCTGTTATTTCTGTATTGGCGACTGTCATATTGGCCGAAAATGTATGTGAAGGCGGTTGAGGCACCGGAACACCTTCACAGCGCACTTCTGGTAAAATGACATTATTTGTTGCTTCGTATGTCATTATCGCGTAGTGCCTTTGGCTTTTACCAAATTTGTAATTTACGCAGAAATAGCATGTATCTGATTTGTGATCTTCAGTTTCAATCCATGTAATAGGCGCAGAAAATGGCAGCGCCTTAGTACCGCCTTTGTACCAGGTCAAAAGACCACTTTCGCAAGTAGTACATAAGGTTTTTGGTATCCAAGGTTTCGTATTCCAAAGAAAATAAAATATGGTTCTTTAATTGTAGGGAATATCTTTCTTCTGCTTTGATGGTGCGTAAAATGTCCACAAATAAAACAAAACCAATCTCTTAATTGGCAAACAGAATCCGCCATGCTTATTTAAGCTTTAATTTTTCTTTTTTTATATTAATTTTAGTAAAAATCACACCCGATATGTACTGCTTAGTAGCTCAATTATGATTCAATTTTTTCTTTTATTTTTAATTTTAATAAATATCACACCCGATTTGTAAGTCACAGCTGACTAGACGCGAGAACTCAGTGTTTGGCCCGGCCGAACTTGACGCCGTTTTTATCTATTTTGTATATATTGGTGTATAATTTTACTAATTAAGCGTAAAGAGCTTTATTTATAACATTGGTGTCTGTGGTGGCCCCCACTGAAATTTTCCGGCAAACATTTTCGTAGAATATTTTAATCCTTAAATGTCCTTTTTTAAAGGATATTTTTTAATTTTCTCAAAAAAAAGGGTCAAATTGACCCATAAAGAGACCAGTTAGAGGATTAAGATCTTCCACAAAAATAATCCTCATACAATTCCACAATACAACTCTGACCATAAGAATTCTCTCAGACATAAACTTACAGCATTTTTTCATATATGCTCCCTTCGACCAAAAAATGAAAAATTTGACCCACTGTAAAAAAAAACTCAAACGTGCTGGACCATAAGTTTGTTCTACAAAAATGATCTACTCAACATACCCTTTCAGAATTATGGGGTCGCTATTCTGTTCCATTCAAAAAGTCTTAATTTGTTGGACAGTGTTATTTACATATAGTGTGAAAGGCTGTAAGGCGAGCCAGAACCGACTTCGACCCGGGCACGAAATATTACCTGATTTCTCTACCGATTCCTGCTTCCCTTCACGAAAACCGTTGTTTATTCTCGTTTAGCTAGTCGTATTGTTTGAACACGAGAACCCTTGTTTATTCTCGTTTGCCGTACCATTTGAACACGAGAACCGTTGGTTATTCTCGTTATTAGCTAGTCGTATTATTTGAATAGGAGAACCGTTGTTTGTTCGTTATTAGCCAGCCGTATTATTTGAACAAGAGAACCGTTGATTTTTCTCGTTATTAGCTAGTCGTATTGTTTGAACACGAGAACCGTTGTTTATTCTCGTTATTAGCTAGTCGTATTGTTTGAACACGAGAACCGTTGTTTATTCTCGTTATTAGCCAGCCGTATTATTTGAACACGAGCACCGTTGTTTATTCTCGTTATTAGCTAGACGCATTATTTAAGCGCGACAACCGTTGTTTATTCTCGTTATTAGCTAGTCGTATCATTTGAAACCGAGAACCGTTGTTTATTCTCGTCGTTAGCCAGCCGTATTATTTGAACACGAGAGCCGCTGTTTATTCTCGTTTGTAGTTAGTCGTATTATTCACTGTTTATCCCCCTTGGTTGCCAATCAATCCAACTAGCCGAGCCGAAACTTCTTCTAGAGTTCGGTAAATATTACCTTCGGGTAGTGCCGATCACATACGATCAAAACTCGCACAGTGTTCTATAGTAAATCTTGCTATTCGAACACAAAAACGTGGTTTCCTCTGAATCCGTGTCGTATTGTCGGTCGTCGTTGCACTATAGGTCAAATAGAAAATTTTCTGTGCGAAATTAATAACTACTACAAAAACATGGTATTTAAACCAAAGCCTATAAGAATTCCATAAGTAAGTTTAACCCTATTTAAAAAATGGAATTTAACCCATTAACGACCAATAATTAACCCTTTTTCAAGCATTACAAAAAGATGCATACAAAAACATGGTATTCAAACCACAGCCTGTAACAATTCCATAAGTTTAACTCTATTTTAAAAAAATATAATTTATCCATTAACGACCAATAATTAAGCCTTTTTCAACTATTAAAACAAACATAATACATTGAATTGACTTAATATTTTATTATATTATAACATTTAGAAATTTCTTAAATCTAATTCATTTTGTAAATTTAAATCAAAAAGGGCTTCTTCACTTTCATAATTTTCATCAATATCATCAATTTCTTCGTCTTGGTTGCTAAGCTGAAATTCTTCTATGGATTCGCTGCAACATAATAGTTCAATAACTTCAGGTGAAAGTAAAGAACGTTTACGCTTTTGTAAGCGTCTGGTTAAAAATGTTGTGGAAATGTGTGGGCGTGATGGAACTGATCGGATTTGTATATTTTGTGTCGCGATTCAGAAGCTTCTTCTCCAAGAAAACCTATTGGTAGTGCGCTGTTTTCTATTATTTGTTTTGAGTGTATGAACACTTTGTGGACCGTGGCAGTCATTGGCAACCAGGGATATAGCTACTTAAAAGGTTTTGCTGTTTCAAAGCAATATATTTCAAATTTATTTGAATCGATTTTGAACTGGCAGGATAAGCAAATCAAAACGAACTAGATGGAATTCCAATTATGACATGGTTCAAGCCTTATTGGAATACAGAAGTTTTTGTTCAGAATTACTTGATGCTGCTTAACTATAAATGATAATATTTGTAAAGAATTCGTAGAAGTTTTTGCACCTGTTAAAAAATTAACGCCGAAACTACAAGAGGAACAGAGGGTCAATTCTCGTTCTGTGATAATGTGAAGTGAAAAAAACTTTTCATTTTCGTTTTCATAAGCACTTTTTACTCGAACTTTTCACAAATACATAAATTGCGATTCTCGTATGTATTATGAAAAAAATGTTTCGTTCGCACTGTACCCATGAAACTTTTGTAACTGTGTTATCCAAAACTTAAAGCAAATCTCAAAACAGTGAAAAAAGTAAACAAAAGTGAATTAAGTTCGTAAAATGTAGTTTAAATAATTATATAAAAATGTCTGGATTAATTGTATTATTGGATATTACTCAAAGAATTCGGGTTGAACAAAGGTAAGACAATGATGTTACAAGCATTTCATTGCAGTAAATAATTTAATAATTTATAGAAATTTTTTGAGAGTGCTGAGACGCATAATTCGTGATGGCCAAAATCTATTCGAGAAGACAACCGACGAGCACTTCATGGATTTATGTCGGCTTGCTTAAGTGAACTATATTACTTAAAGAAAAAAAAAACATTTCATAAATAATATAAATAAACTATAAATAAATAAACCTTAAGTCGCTCCAAGTCTTTTTCCATTTTTCACAGTCCTTTTGACTGTTAAGGCTCGCGGCTAATTCGTTACACTTTTCGTCTCTAAATTTGGCACCATCTGCATCTGTAAATATGGGGTTTATAAAAGTGTGCTTATGGTAATTAAACAACTTACTTATCGTTTGCAATATCCACATGCTTTTCTAAATAATTACATTAATACTCCTTTTGGCTTTCGCAGTCATGCTTTCCTCTTACAATCTTCTCCATGTTTATTTCACTTATAAGTAGTCTGTGTAAACAATTTTTTCATATGAAAATTTTTTGACAGTTGCTTGCACTGTTACACAAAGCAAGAATCGCCAGTGCTGTGCAATCGTGAAAAAATCTTGATTCGTTCCACTTTTTTTTCATATGAAAACGTTTTGATATTTCTTTACATTTTTTCACAGAACGCGAATCAAAAGTACAATGAAAACGTGAAAAAACTTTTCATTTCACCGTTTCACAAAACGAGAATTGACCCTCAGATGACGTTAGAAGATTTTTATAGAATCTGGCTTAGTTTTAAATTAGAGCTAACAAAAGATGACAAAACAAAAACATCTTCATAATAATTGTATTTAAATATTATAAAAATAGAAAACTACTTTAAATATTAATAATCTACTTTTGAATGCAAAATTATATCTAGATAGCAGATTTAAGTAATGCTAAGTCCCGAAGATATTAAAAATGCTAAAAAACATATTTTAAAAACAATTGAAATTTTCAAAAATTTTATGAGAGAATGAAAATCTTATTCTTCAGAAGAAGGAACGATTTTGTAAATCAAAGAACAATTTTAAAGGAAGAAAACTTTAAAAAGATATTCATTATAAAATTAAATAAAAATTTCTTTGAAAAATATATAAATTTCCTATTAATAAAACATTTATACTTTTAAATTTGAACCCGAATCCTGAACCAAACCTGAACCTGAAATTTTTATTTCGATTAACCCGAACCTGAACCCATTTTTCAGGGTTTCAGTCCCTGCTTTTTAAGATAGTTACTTTATCATCTCCTCGTATCTGCCACTTTTGTAATTTGCATTTATAGCCTAAATGAAATACGAATTCGAAAAATCTTATCCAGCAATGAAGGGTAGCCCCCTCTTTTGCACAGAATACTTCACTTTTATAATCAAATGTGTTGATAAAGTCCTTAGGTGTAGTAGCACAAATAGTTTGATTTAGTTCCAGTTATAATGATCAAAACTTTTCCACCAATAAGTGTTAAAACTGAATGAAACTTCAACGAATTTTCCCTCACCAATTGATATCCGAAGGTAAGTCAAAGCGTTAATTTCATTTTTTTAACTCATGTTCTTCTTTTAGAATAACTTCTTTTGTATCCTTTACGAACTCCACGATAAGGATATTAAACGTAAGGGAATAACTGAAGTAGCTAAAACGGAGGCATCACAGTTTTTTGACGAACTTGGCTCATTAAATGCTTACTTAAATTGAGCTTGAACAGTGCTACTATCAAATCCGTAGCTTCGGAGCTTAAAAAATCTGTCTCCTCCGCTTCCATTACAGCTTGAACTATTTCTTTTTGCATTTCTACAATTCTGTCAGTCGTATGAAGTAAACTAGAGGTCGACAGTTTAATTTTGCGGCTGTAATTTTATTATAGTGTGGATAAATATCGCAGTTTCTTGATTTGCTTTCGTGGCGTATTGCATTATATTGTTCTTTTGAAAAATTCTATTCAAGAAGGAAAGCTAAAGCCTCATCCGCAGAAATTGGAATTGGTTTTTTAGTATCTTGATTACACATTTTCCGCATTTTTCATGGCCTTGGGCTTTCCATACTTCCTTTCAGGACTGCAGCCAAATCGGAATCACCTAGTTTACGCGCCGATGTTGCTGCTGCACGAAAGAGAAGGTTAGTATCAGCTTTCTCAGTTGAAAGATTTGCGGCTTCTCTTCTTTTTCCAAATTCTGAAAGTTTTTTTTTAAATATCACTTACCACAAAATGTAATTCAGAACTTAGCCACGTATGATTTTTATTCTAAAAGATATTTATCTTTCTGTAACATTTTTCCCACTTTTGAGCCAATTTTACGCAAAAAAAATATATTGTTTGCTTTATAATTTTATCTATTTTATCCGAAATATTATTAAGTTTGATTTTGTCAACAACGTGTTTGAAAACTGCATCAAATTTATCTTTCTTTTTGCCATATTTCAAACAGATCGTTTTTTTTTTTTTTGATACAGAGGATACCTACAAGAAAAGGCATAACTCATAAAGCGCAAATAATCGCAATTTGTCACAAACCAAAATTAACTCATTACATTATATTTAATCGACTTTTTCAATTTGAAACAATGTAAAAGTTAAAAAAACCACCCTTTTAAGGTAATGTCTAATGAGTTCTTTTCAAGTTTATCGACATAAATATAAAGCAGTTATAATTAAAAACAGTAGTACTTACCTCTTTCTTTATTTTCCATATAAATTAATAAATTATAATAAAAACAAATCGAGAAATACAAACTTAAAGTTGACCTTGCACTAATGAACACTCTAGCACATTTGTAGAAAAGATTGCATTGATTGACTTTGACGTACTAATGTGTAACGGTGCTTTTTTTAACGCAAAAAAACATCACACATCTTTGTTTTGAAGCATTTCCAATTAAAAACAAAGGATTGGGTTATCGTGTATTTTTTTATAATTACCTCAAAGGAAGCATACCTTTGGCGAATCTGCACAGCTGAGCTATACTATATTAGTATTTTGCATTTACATATAAGTACTACTACCATCCATTATCAGTAGGTCTTTATTTTGTATTTAAAAAGTCATGTAAAAGATAACGACCTATCATTACATAGTAACCAGTAGTGTTTTGTCCGCAGTGTTAATAACACACGTTTTTTTTATCGTCTCTGTGTTTTTGTCCTATTTTTACGAAATATAATATGAATAACTGTTTTAATGTCGTCCGATATCTTTTTTATAAGAAGAGTGCTATTAGAATAAAAATAAAAACAAAAATAGTGATCAAATAAATATATTTCAATATACCAACAAAAGCCTAATTACAACAAAATAAAATACAAAAAAAATCATATTGTTAAAAACAATATACATAACACAACAATCATAACAACACCAACAATATCAATAACACTCAACATTACAACAATGTCCATCAGCACAAGAAACATAAAAAAGCATAAAGATTGCCTTTTGTTCTGAAATTAAACATTAAGTATAATTTGAAGTACCAAATAAATGAGAATTGCATTCTTGTTTATGCAGTACCAAAAATAAATACAAAATATGTGTGGGTACAACAACCACACTAACAAATGCCATTGCGCTGTGAGTAAATACCCTACCGGCAAGTCAGCTAACTTTAAATGCACTTTAATCTAACTATTATGAAACTAGTGGTGGTTGATACTTGGATTATTTTTTAATGGAGCAGACTGACTATTTTAACATTGCGATGTCCAAGGCGGTAGTCAGTTGTCCGACTCTGCATGACTTTTCAACTAACTTAAAGTTAGTTGATTAGAAGTTAGGTAAAAGTTATATAATTTATAGTTAGCTATAAACTAATTGAATTTTAGTTGGCTATAAGTTGACTTAATTAAAATGAAATATTAGTTAGCTTTCTATAAGTTAGCTTATAATATTCTTTAACTAAAAGCAAAAAATACATCAAAATTATAAACAAAATATTTGCTTTTTTAGTTTTATTTCCTTCATTGGAATTATTTAATAAAGGAACTAAATAAATAAATAAAATTAAAATTAATTTTAAAAAAATTAAAATAATATACTATATATTTTTAAATGTTAGCAATCATTTACAGCAGGGATAGGATGTTTTATTTTTTTAATTTTGATGCATTCCGCATCGATATGGCGTTTTTTTTTTAAAGTTTTGAGGGCAATTATGTTATCCTTTTCTACCTCATTAGAGCCAAGCGATCGACAAGCATCTGTTTAAAATATAATTATTCTATGTTATGCGAAATATATAGGTTATTTCAATATATAGGTTACGTGTTAAAGCTTGGATTCCGTGGATTCCATCTATATTTATTTCTGTACAGACACTCACTGAAATGGAAAGTCAACCATTTTTGCCAAAATCGGCCACAATTGCATTTTGGAACTTTCACTATTTTTGGCAATCCTTTATGATGCTTGAAACACTGGATAGTTGTTTTTTTACACCAAAATGACAATACACACCAGGAAAAATATTTCTCAAGCACAAGCGGTCACGTTTTCCAAAGTACACTCACATCTAAATTTTTTTCAACTAATAAGTAACAGCCTATTTTTAAAGTACCAATCACCGATCTTTTCCTTTAATGTTTTTTTATTGCACGTTGTTCTTCGAAAGCATTGCAAATGTTAACATTTTCAATATTACTTTCATTTTGACACTGTAAATCGGCAGAAGAGCAGGATTCTAATTCAACTACGTTATGCAAAATAAGTTTATTAAAGTATATATCTTTTTTATTTTTAAAAAGTCTTCTTTAATTTATTTTGTTTGTACCACACATTTTAGAATAAATAAATACAATTTTAAAGCAATCACAATATTTAAATTTAACCTCACTTAACTGTATGCACGAGCATTTATTTCGGCAAAGAACAAAAGAAAATGAAAAATGTGTTAAACAAATAGATAAGAAAATGTCGAAACATTTTGGGAAAGTTCTGCATAACATTGTTGTTAGCTTATAGTTAGGTCATAAAAGTTAACTAAAAGTGAGTTTTTTTCGTAGTCGACTACCGAATTGCTTATAGGGTATGTACCGACAACCACACAAACCATTGCTACTGCATTAAACAAGCAGACGTATAACAACCACACAAACACATACTATATTATAGAACAGTTGCGTCCAAACACTAAAGATATTTTTGAATTAAAAAAATTTTTTTAATAAAAATATTTTTGAATTAAAATTTAGATAGGGCCGAATAAGTAGATGAACTGAAATTAAAGTTTCAAAAGAAAAATTTGCCAATCGACCAATTTCAATATGAAAAAAAAATCTAAGAAAAGATTCCTTTTGTTGTTGCTCTATCCGTTTTTTTTTAAAGATCTTTCAAAATAAGTATTAAAGTTTTTGGCTTAAATAAATTATACAACTTATAATATTTCGAAATTCAAAATTTCCATTCTTGTACTCTGCCCTCATATATGTAAAAGTTATCGTCGAAGCTCGCTGTAGGTGAAAAAGCTCTTTCGTAAAAGCTTGCACATTGTGCATATGAATTGGATGCAACTGTTATAGAATATTGAAAATAATGTTCATAGCAATCAGCAGCAAGGGGTGATTTGTTACGTTACAGTCTTCTAAAAATATTATAATGAAACCACCAACTTCAGGTATATTAGTACATAATTAAATAACACTGTCCAACAAATTAAGACTTTTTGAATGGAACAGAATAGCGACCCCATAATTCTGAAAGGGTATGTTGAGTAGATCATTTTTGTAGAACAAACTTATGGTCCAGCACGTCTGAGTTTTTTTTAAGCTTTAATTTTTTAAAATAAATTTTTGTAAAAATCACACCCGATATGTACTGCTAAGTAGCTCAATTATGCTTGAATTTTTCTTTTATTTTTTAGTATTAATTTTAATAAATATCACACCCGATTTGTAAGTCACAGCTGACTAGACGCGAGAACTCAGTGTTTGGCCCGGCCGAACTTGACGCCGTTTTTACCTGTTTTGTATATGTTGGTGTATAATTTTACTAATTAAGCGTAAAGAACTTTATTTACAACATTGGTGTCTTTGGTGACCCCCACTGAAATTTTCCGGCAAACATTTTCGTAGAATATTATAATACTTAAATGTCCTTTTTTAAAGGATATTTTTTGATTTTCTCGAAAAAAGGTCAAATTGACCCATAAAGAGACCAGTTAGAGGGTTAAGATCTTCCACAAAAATAATCCTCATACAATTCCACAATACAACTCTGACCATAAGAATTCTCTCAGACATTAACTTACAGCATTTTTTTTATAAAGTATAATGCTCCCTTCGACCAAAAAATTAAAACTTTGACCCACTGTAAAAAAAAACTCAGACGTGCTGGACCATAAGTTTGTTCTACAAAAATGATCTACTCAGCATACCCTTTCAGAATTATAGGGTCGCTATTCTGTTCCAAAAATGCTGTTGGACAGTGTAATTTTTGTTTAGATAAATGTTTTGCAAATATTTTTCATATTTTTTTAAATGTGATCGATAAATGGGATATTTTCGATGTATACATTGAGTTTCAACAAATTTTCATGTCAAGATGAAGCAATTTTTTTTAATGTTCTTATAATATAGGTGTTTAATCCAAAAACCTTTATTTTGGTTTATTCTGTTATCGGTGCCCTTTTGGTACATCTTTCCCATTTGGGTTAATACTACGTTAAGACCTATTTTTTTCTCTTTTACAACATTGGTGGTAGTATTTACATAGATTCTAACTGGCCTTTTGCCCTTTTTCACTAGTTACAATCTTATTTGTCAACTATTTACACGCAAAACACTTTGAAATGGTAATATATTTTTTATTTCATTGGAACATTTGATCTGAATTTACGGCAAACATTTGGTCCATACGAAAGGGATTTCCAAGTGAAAATCGACAAAAAGTGGAAATATTTTTTTTATTAATTTCCATACTCCGTATTTTTTTGACATCATAACAACAACCAAACAAGTACTGTCAGGGATGGAACTTTTTAAATAATACTCAAATTTACCCAAATTTAAAATCGATGTTACTTTTTATAAAATAATAATAAATATTGAGCTTCATTTAGATCGAAAAGTTTTTTTTTTTCAATCTTGATCCCCATTTTTATATTTTTTCTCTCTTCCTATTAATTTAAAAATTTATTTATTTATTTATTTGCCAAGATGTTTATCACAGAAGTAAGGCTAGTCCTAGCTTCAGTTTTAACAACTCGTGAACAATCGATTTCTGTGTCTATTATATGACTCTTAATTATTAATTATTTTTAACATTATTCAAAAAAAGGTATTGGACAAAGTACTAACGTTTTAAATTCATCAACCCTTATATGTTTATTTATTCTTGTTATTAATACTGGTAACACTATCAATATATATATCCATAAATTGTTATGTTACTGATGTATAAAATCAGTTGACGATTGACTTTATTATTAAAAGTTATTTTTAATACTGCTGTGTTGTAATTGTTGAAATTATTTATATACTGTTGTATAAAACAATTTATTTTTGTGTTTATTTACACGTCAAAATTATTTTGTTTCCAACATTAAAATTTAAAGCCAGAAACAAAATTCGTTGAAGGTTTATATTAAAAATTATATTTTAAGTTTGATAAAAATAAACTATTGAATTAAAAAAAACAAACATGGAGTACTTTTGTTAAAAAATAATTTTTGATATTTTTTTGTGAAACAACTAAAACTAGAGATTTCGCGAAAATTCGGTCCTTAATCGGTATGTTTTGGCTGTTTACCGAATATTGCTACTATTTAACCAAATACCGAATATTGCGACTATTTCGCCGAATTGTTCGTTTTATAAAAATGTGCTAAAATTTATGGTTTTTATTTAAAAGAATTCGAAACAAGTCCAAAATTTGATTTTTTTTATAAAATTTGTTTAAGATTATTATAGACTATTAAAAAAGGGTTCTCTATTAGCGAAAATGAAGTGTTATAGTCGAAAAACGTTTATTTGTTGCCTAAGTGTAATCTTTTTATTCGAAATTTGGTCCTTTTTTCATTCGGCGGAATATTCGGTATTCGGGTTGAACCGAATACCGAATGTTCGGTATTTTAAATACACTATTCGTGCCGTATACACTCGAATACACTATTCGTTATATCTCTAATTAAAACCGATTCCTTGTACACAAGTTTTCCTTAAAATTCCAGGTATTTAGCGCAATCGAGTGGTGCTTTTTTATAAATATATTATCGGGGAACTTTATTTTATTTGAAAGCATTTTAATTTTTAATACTACGGAATTGCATCAAATTTATGAAAAAATTATCAAAATATTAATTTTTAAAAACATGATTTTTTAAAAAGTAAATTTTGGGTTTTCAACAAAATGTATAAGTTAAAGCCACAAAAAAATATTTAAATGATTTATATTCAAATTTACAATAAAATTTATGTTTTTAGTTTCTTACAAATATACTAGAAAAATTAAATAAAAACATTTTAGGTAATTTCTTGAAAAACTTAATATTTAAATTTTTTTTTGTTAAAAATCTTAAACATTTTTTGTTTAGCTATTTTTGCTTCAAATTCTCTAAGTTTAGCGCTTCAAAAAAAAAGGTAAAACCAAAATATTCTCTTACACGATTTTAAGCTACTTTTTAATTTTTCCAAAAGCGTATTTTTCATCCATGTTTATGGCAAATATTTATTATTTTTACATTTCAAAAAAAAAAAAAAAAAAACAAGCATCAAAATTTTGTAAATTTCGATATTCAGATCCATAAAAAATAATTGTAATAAAGATTTTTACTGTATAGTATATTTTTAGTCGATTACAAATATATTGAGACAAAATAAAAACTAAACTTTAAATTAGTTTTTTAAATAATTAATTATATATTTTTTTTTCGTGAAACAACTAAAAGCCAAATATTTGTAATGCCATTATTGCATAAAATTGTCCAAGTTATGCGCCCTCTTATGGCACCAAAATTTTTTTTCATATCTTTTAGTTGCTTAGTCAAATCTCAAATATGGAAAATTTCGGAGCAAGGATTCGGGTCCTTCCCATATATCCTGAAAATTATAAATGACATAACAGAAGAAAAAAAGTTTACCATTATGAAATTTTGTACACTGATTACCTTAAACAACTTTAACGTTTCGGCCAAATCTTGTGCAATTCATAGTAGAGACAAGCACAGTTCAAAAATGTCCTTTTTCGAAAATTTAAGAGAAATTGTAAACAAAACAAAATTAATAAGTACTTTTTAGGTATATGAAACACTTAGATCATTCTTAATTTATATTTTGTTTTTCAATTTTGAGCAAGGAAAAAAAAAATAAAATCGAAAAATTTAACTAAAACTATTTTTATTATTTTGTAAACGTAATTAATTCTGTTAAATTTTATAAAAATCGGATGAATAAAACTATATATATACGAAATATATTAACTTTGTAACAGCACTGGCTGCTCGGCATAGCCCCGTTCGGGTTTTACCAGTGAAGTACATTTTTACAATTACCACTAGTCCAAATGTCTGTTATGGGCACCAGATGTTTGGGAACCACTGGCCATGACCCACCCCATTGATACCAATAGTACCACCATAGTTATATTTTAGCCAAATAATCAAAATATAACCCCTAACAAATATTTACTTTGTTGCTCTTAAAAGTTACCCATTTATCCCCTTCGTACCATCACAACTCAAAAAATATTAATTGAGGCCATCATCATATTTTCAAAATAAATTAAAACTTCATTTATTGGACATTATGAAATTCTTACAATAACAGAACATAAAAACAATTTTTGAAAATTAGAAAAAAAAATTTACAAGAGGAAACCATGAAAATTTGAATTCAAAATACAAAAGTTAAAATGAAATCTCGAATTTTTTTTCTGATTTTAATTAAAATTAGAAAAATTGTTTATAATCATTAAGAAAATAAAAAAAACAAAGTTAATTTGATTTAAAATAAAAATTTATATGAATATTGTAGGTAATTTTCCCTGTTACATAACAAATATTATATTTCTTTTATATCTTACCAAAAGAATTCTCCAACGATGTTATGGCCATAAAATCGGGAACATTAAGCTTGAACCTTTTTGCAAATTGATTATACTCAAAATAATGTTAGTATTAGGGGAAAATTATATTTTAAATATCGAATTAACTTGGTTTATATAAACTAAAAAAAAATTAAATAACTGTTAATGTTAATGCTTAAAATGAACTATTTTGATAGCACTAAATCCGTATCCAGCGAAATTCCACGACACACATAGATATATACTTTTCCGGTTCTACTGCAGCCTTAGTATGTAATATCGTATGTTTATTGTTTCATTATTCCAAAATATTATAAGTTTGATTTGTCGGCAATTTGTGAAAAAATACAGGAGTTAAAGTTTAATTTTATAAAGACAAAAATTATTGAAAAAAATTATGTATAATTAAATTTTCCTTTTCAGGCACAATTTATAAATTTTATATAACAGTTTTCTCTTTTCTTTTCTATTAGTGTTTTTTTTTAATCTTCTTAAGTTTTAAATTGCACACACTAGACTTCTAAATTTTTTTAAAAAATTGATTTTCAATAATTTTTTTGACAAGCTAAACAAATTTTCTTGATTAGAAAAAAAAAATATCTTAAAACTATACAAAGTAGATATTTACAAAGTAAAAATTACAGCCGTAACAAACCAAAAGTTTTTCCATCTTGGAGCAGAAAAAGTTTTGGGATTCGGATAAGTGAAGTTGTTTCAACGTGTGGCTCGACCCACGACTACACCTAAACAAGCCGGGCATAAGAATCATTGTTGGATATCTTTAGCATGATATATTCCAATTATTTTTCCTGTTAGGTCGGTTAGTTTGTACATACAATTTCCAACGGAAGAATGAATACGCGCCTTTACAAACTTAGGAGCCAGTTTTGCATTGAATTGTTGACTAAATCACTAAGCTGAAAATTTCTTCTATAAACCTCTTGAACTGTCTCATATCCTACAGCTCGACTTCCTCTAAGGTTATAGGTTTTCTCAGTTTTCTCATATGCCTTTCGAAGATTTTTCACAATCGAATCATCATTGAGTTTCATGTGGTCTGGTTTTATAACTACCTCTAACTCTCCATCGCTTACCTTTCCTAACTCTTTCAATAGCGGATATGCAGAGCCGTGAACTATCATATTTCGACCAAATAGGGCATAATATGGGGTCATACCTATGGATTCATGAACCGAACTACGAAGAGAGAGTGCAATAGATGGTAAATTTTTATCCCATTTAGTTTGATCCGAGTTTATATTACATGAACGAATTGCAGCTAAAATAGAACGATTGACTCGCTCGGATGCATTGCTTTGTGGTGAGTAAACCGCTGTAAAAATTTGTTTAAAACCATATGTCTCTGCAAGTTTGGCAAATTCTATGCAAGCGAACTGTTTACCATTATCACTATGCATTAATTCGGGAACCCCAAACACCGAAAAAACATTTGATTCTAAAAATGTAATTATATTAGTTGTATCAGCTTTGCGTAGAGGATGAATAAATACAAATTTACTGAAATGGTCCAGTACGATTAGTATGTGTGTATTATTATCCTTGGAGCGAGGATAAGGGCCTAAAATATCTATGTAGAGCTTCTGAAATGGTCTCTCTACAATAGATTGCTTTAGGAGCTTTTGTGATTTTACAAATATCACATTTTCTTATAAATTCCCGAACTTGTACTGCCATGTTTGGCCAATAATACTTTTCACGCAAACGTTACAGTGTTTTTGCTATACCACCATGTGATGCCTGTGGTGGTTCATGAGCGGATCTTATTAACGTTTCTGTCATACAACCTGTAATCCATAATTTATACACTAAAGTATCATTAACTTTTCCTCCAGATAAAAATGACGTGCGTTTAAAGACATATTTCCCAGATACTCTTATTTCAGGTAAAGAATCACAGTTCGATTAACGATTCTCCCTTAAAGCCTTATAATCTTCACTATCAAATTCAGGAGAGTCTAAGTTTGCATCAACAATACATTAATCAAGCTCCAAAACTTCATTGGAAAAAGATCTCGAAAGAGCATCGGGGAAAACGTTGTCAACTCCTTTCCGGTGTTCAATTTCAATTTCGAGCCAGCCTACCAGACAAATCTCTCTGTTTCATTAACCATTTTAAGCTAGCATTATCTTAAAGGGTTGCATTTCTAGATAAGGCCGAAATTTTTTTACTACAGTAACTGCAGCCAAACATTCAAGCTCCGTCACGGAATAATTACTCTGGCATTTAGTAAGCTTTTTAGAAAAGTAGTTAATCGGACGTTTGTTACCTTCATTATCGACCTGACATAGAACTGCACCTAACCCAGATTTTGATGCATCACACTCTACAACGAATGCTTTAGAATAGTCTGGATGAATAAAGACTGGGGCTGTAGTTAACAAGTGTTTTATCCTACAGATTGCATCCAATGCCTCACTAGTCATTTCAAATTTAGTACCTTTTTTCACTAAATCAGAAATTGGAGCAGAAATATCCGAGAAATCTTTAACGAATTTTCTATAATAATTGGCCATACCTAAAAATTGACGAATCTCACGAATGGTTCGAGGAATTTTAAAATCACGAATAGCCTGGATCTTTGCATCGGAGGTTTTCAGAATACCATTACCAACAATGTATCCCAAGTAGTTTACTTCCTTCATACAGAATTTAGACTTCTGTACATTAATAGTTAATCCACCTCTTCTCAAGTGCTCCGCTACTCTACCCAAAATTTTAATATGATCGTCAAAACTACCAGAAAAAACCAAAAGATCATCTAAATATACAAATACACGCTCACGTAGTTCAGAAGGAATAATCTTATCCATAAGCCTCATCATGGTCTGCGGGGCGTTGCAGAACCCAAATGGCGTTACGGTAAACTGGTATAAGGGTCTTCCTGCAACTGAAAATGCAGTCTTTTCCCTACTGGACTTCTCAAGCGGTATTTGCCAAAAGGCATCCTTAAGGTCAATGGCAGAAATATATCGGGTATCATTAAGACGCATCAGCAGACCTTCAATATTTGGGATAGGATAAGCATCCCTAATGGTAACTTTATTGACATCACGACTATCAAGGCATACTCTGACCTTATCAGGTTTTACTACAACTGTCACTGGCGACGACCAAGGACTTTGACTTTCCTCTATAACACCTAATTTTAACATCCGATCAAGCTCTTCAAACAACAATTTTTCCTTAGCTGGAGAAATAGGATGTCTTCGCTTAATTGGCCTAGCACTACCAGTGTCTATTACATGTTCAATTAGATTAGTTTTTCCTAAACCAAATTGATGAAATGAAGGAAACAAGCCTTTTACGTGTTCCAATTCTTCAAACTCAGATGTCTTCAAGATGTGAATATTGGGGTCAATTACTGTATTCAGTTCGCAAATTTGAAGAGATAATTTAGAATCGACACCAAATACCTTCCAGAAATCATATCCAAGGTATAATTTCTGACACAGACCAGGTGCTATGTAAATCGTTATTGGTTTTACTTCATTTCTAAAACTAATCTTAGTGGATACTTTTCCTACAATAGGAGTTGGTGCACCATTAGCTACATTAACCAAGGAACTGAATTCCGAGAGTGAAATATTATGTTTTCTTAAAAATGCCAATGAATCTAATCCTAATACCGTGACACTAGCTCCACTGTCAAGTAATCCACAAATTTCCTCATCAAACAGTTTAACGACTGCATAAGGTCTTATATCATCTTTATCGGTATTCAAAATTGTGCTTTCAACTGTACGATGTTCATTCTTTAGTTTCTTATGTCTTTTCCTAGTCTTAATTATCCTTCGCGAAACTGCTTTCTCTTCGTCATTTTCTGCAAAAAGTCGTGATTTAACTTTCTGATACTCTACCCATCTCTTATAAAAATCTTCTCGTACTTTATCCGAAAAGTCCTCTAAATCACCCTTATCAATGTTGTCATCAGTAATATCGGAGTTAAATATGTTTAAAGCAGGTGTTGTGTGATCAATTAAATACCCGGGAATTTTTATTGAACAAAGACCCCCGGGTTTCTTGTTCCTTTGGGAGTTTCCCTCCGCACAAACGGGACAATTTGATATAACGAAATTATCTCTTCCACATTTATAACAAAATATTCTGCCGGACTTCTGTGTGCAATTAATTGCCACATGGCCCTTCTGCTTGCAATCAAAACAGGTTATTTCAGAAGAATTTCGTACATTTAATCGTGAAGAACTTAAAGCTTCTATAATTGCTTCCGTAGACGCTTCCTCAACTATTTCGCGGTCATTATTTTCGATCTCACTAACTTTGGGTTTAAATAAGCCCTTACTAAAGCCGGATTCAATTTTTATCACGTTCCTCTCAGCTCGTCTACACTCAAGTAAAAATTCAGACAAAGATGATGTCGACAGGTTGAAAACGAAGATTAACATTTTGCTTGAAACATTTCTCTTCATGATTTCTATCAAATCCCGATCGGTTCTAGGGTTTCTCATTCGGGAATTGAGAACAACAACAGTATTGAAAAATTGATCAAAAGATTCACCACTCTTTTGAACACGGTTCATTATTCTGTGCTCTAAATCGAAATCAGTTTCGCTAGAACGAAACTGGATTTCCAATGCAGATTTCAACAAATTCCAAGAAGAACCTGGATTTCTAACGATCCATTGAAAATACCACGTATTAGCACGACCTTTCAAAAGAATAAAAAGATTATCCACTAATTCTCGCATATTAAAACCCTGAGACAACAATATATGTTACACACGTTTTATAAAATCATCTACTCTCAATGTGTTCTCATCTCCGGAAAAGCAGATATTCCATCGATGCATTTCCAAACGACTATTGCGGTAACCCGAACTCTTTACCTCTTTAGAATTATTCTGAACTTGATTAACTTTAAACCCGGGTTCCTGACGACTTTCCTCAGAATTTCGATTATCGGAAACCGGTGGCGGTGAGACAGCATTCATCATTTCTGCAACTGAATGATTAATTCTATTAAATAATTTATCCTCTAAATTCGTCAGATGAAAAACAAGTCGCTCTTCAACCTTTTCAGAAATCAGTTCATAAATATGATCCAAACTCATATTACTTGTACCCTTTGAAACATTCTCGATTTTATGAGAACGTGATCTTCCTCCTACATTTATTACCGTTGTATTTAAATTCTCATCAATCAAAGTCTCTACAGAACCTCCCACGCTAGAATTTCCCGGAAGGTTATTCATAGACTTGGTCTTGCTCTTAGCGCGACCCGGACCCATTATAAAAATAAAATTTATTCACACAATGGAAAAAGGAAAATAAAAACAAAAAATAAAAAAAAATCTAACTCAGTAAGCGACAAAAGTAAAAAAAAATTAAAAATAACGCAAACAAAATTAATTAATAATTATTTTGACAAAAGAAAAATTACAATATTTCGATAATAAGGTTATTTTGAGTTGTGACGGATAAGTTCAAAATGGAAAAAAAACATCAAAGTATAAATTACAAAACAGGCATTTGGATTACAGAAAGATATAATTTTGCAACAACAGACAATTTTCAATCAATAAAAATTCTGGATTATACAAACTAAATCCTTCAAACAACCAATCAAAAAAATACTAAATTCAAAGTAAACAATCGAAATACATACGACGCGATATATTGCGATGTACTAAAATAAAAGTTGTTATCGTTGGGCGCCATTTGTAACAGCACTGGTTGCTCGGCATAGCCCCGTTCGGGTTTTACAAGTGAAGTTCATTTTTACAATTACCACTAGTCCAAATGTCTGTTATGGGCACCAGATGTTTGGGAACCATTGGCCATGACCCACCCCATTGATACCAATAGTACCACCATGGTTATATTTTAGCCAAATAATCAAAATATAACCCCTAACAAATATTTACTTTGTTGCTCTTAAAAGTTACCCATTTATCCCCTTCGTACAATCACAACTCAAAAAATATAAATTTAGGCCATCATCATATTTTCAAAATAGATTAAAACTTCATTTATTGGACATTATGAAATTCTTACAATAACAGAACATAAAAACAATTTTTGAAAATTAGAACAAAATATTTTACAAGAGGAAACCATGAAAATTTGAATTCAAAATACAAAAGTTAAAATAAAATCTCGAAATTTTTTCTGATTTTAATTAAAATTAGAAAAATTGTTTATAATCATTAAGAAAATAACAAGAAAACAAAGTTAATTTGATTTAAAATAAAAATGTACATGAATATTGTAGGTAATTTTCCCTGTTACATAAATATTATAATTCATTTATATCTTACCAAAAGAAATCTCCAACGATGTTATGGCCATAAAATCGGGAACATTAAGCTTGCACCTTTTTGCAAATTGATTATACTCAAAATAATGTTAGTATTAGGGGAAAATTATATTTTAAATATCGAATTAACTTAGATTATATAAACTAAAAAAAAATGTAAATAACTGTTAATGTTAATGCTTAAAATGAACTATTTTGATAGCACTAAATCCGTATCCAGCGAAATTCCACGACACAGATAGATATATACTTTTCCGGTTCTACTGCAGCTTTAGGATGTAATATCGTATGTTAATTGTTGCATTATTCCAAAATATTAAAAGTTTGATTTGTCGGCAATTTGTGAAAAAATACAGGAGTTAAAGTTTAATTTTATAAAGACAAAAATTATTGAAAAAAATTATGTATAATTAAATTTGCCTTTTCAGGCACAACTTATAAATTTTATGTAACAGTTTTCTCTTTTCTTTTCTAATAGTGTTTTTTTTTCAATCTTCTTAAGTTTTAAATTGCACACACTAGACTTCTAAATTTTTTTAATGAATTGATTTTCAATATTTTTTTTGACAAGCTAAACAAATTTTCTTCAATGAAATATTGATTAGAAAAAAAAAATATTTTAAAACTATACAAAGTAGATATTTACAAAGTAAAAATTACAGCCGTAACAACTTGCATGTTCAAAAAAGTTAAAATAGTTTTCAAAAGGGTTTGTTAAAAAAATTTCATACAAAATTCATCAAATAAACATTTATCAAGTCTACTTTGATTTTCCTGAATAACTTATTGCTGCTTTAGCTTCGACAAAATTCGAAGTTTTAAAAAATATTTTAAAACTATACAAAGTAGATATTTACAAAGTAAAAATTACAGCCGTAACAACTTGCATGTTCAAAAAAGTTAAAATAGTTTTCAAAAGGGTTTGTTAAAAAAATTTCATACAAAATTCATCAAATAAACATTTATCAAGTCTACTTTAATTTTCCTGAATAACTTATTGCTGCTTTAGCTTCGACAAAATTCGATCTCCGAAAATAGACTTCCAAGCATCGCTCAATTTTAGAAGGTTTTCCACAGGAACATCTACATAGTCGATGCCAAACTTTCGACTTTTGTTGAGTCAAGTAGTTCGAAGAATTTGGGTATTCAATGGAATGGTCAGTTGGACTCATTTTTCTTTACAGAAGATCCTATCGCACACAAATCAAATCATTAGAAAAGCGAAGCTTTGCCTATTATTGCCAAGTTATTTGATCCTGTTGAGTGGCTAGGTCCCGTTGTGATTGATCATGCAGAGAGTATGGCTCGATAACATTGATTGGGATGATTCCCTTTCACTCTCTACTGAAATTGATTGGACAAAATTTGTTGCTTCTACACGAAGTTCATAAAATTATGATTCCGCGATGGGTTCACTATACGACTGATTCTTCAGTCGAACTTCACGTTTTTTCGGATGCTTCGGAGAAGGTATACGCGGTAGTGATATAAATTTGTATCAAATCTCCCATCGGCGAAATTCATACCCACTTATTATCTTGTGAAACAAAAGTGTATGTATGTATGTATGTATGTATGTATGTATGTATGTATGTATGTATGTATGTATGTATGTATGTATGTATGTATGTATGTATGTATGTATGTATGTATGTATGTATGTATGTATGTATGTATGTATGTATGTATGTATGTATGTATGTATGTATGTATGTATGTATGTATGTATGTATGTATGTATGTATGTATGTATGTATGTATGTATGTATGTATGTATGTATGTATGTATGTATGTATGTATGTATGTATGTATGTATGTATGTATGTATGTATGTATGTATGTATGTATGTATGTATGTATGTATGTATGTATGTATGTATGTTTTTTTTTTTTTTTTTTTTTTGGACGTAGTGATAGCGCGCTATCATCTAGTGGCCCCACGAACTTCACCAACCACCCCGGTACCACATGCAGCATTTCATCAGGGTGGCTAGTTTTTTATGCCTAAACAGGCCGCTCCTTCCTACTACCTCCCCCGTCCTCATATGAGATTAGGGGTTCGTATTCATCAAACCCTTGGTCTTTAGTACACGTACTATAAAGCCCTCACAAAATTGCAATGTACGCTCCGATGCAAGCATCACATCCACTAGATTTTCCACTGTAACAGTCAAGCCGACCTGCCTATTTAGCCCTTGACGCTCTTCGTTCCACCTTGCACATTCAAACATACTGTGGTAAGAGTCGTCATCATCTGCACCGCAGAAGTCGCATTGTCTCGATGTTCTCAGACAAAATCTCTCCAGGTAGCTGTTAAAGCAACCATGATTCGTAAACGCCTGTGTCAGATAGTAGTTCATGCCACCGTGGCGTCTATTTATCCACACACTTATATCTGGTATCAACCTAAAAGTCCACCTTCCGTTTTGATCATTCAACCACCTTGTTTGCCATCTAGTTATAAGAACCTCTCTTGCTGTTTTTTTTTTTGCTTCCTCTATTTTCCTATTCCTTTCGACCGCCAACGCGTTAGGATTTATAAGTTTAACCCTATTATAAATTTCCTCGCGCTCTATCACCAGGAGGTCAATTGGTGGAATTCCTGCCAGTACAAGTGCAGCACTTGTTGACACTGTTCGGTAAGCTGATATTACCCTTAAAGCACTGATCCTCTGAGGTTTCTCTATTTCTTTCACTCTGCTCCTAATTTTCATGACTGAAGCAAAAATCGGTGCCGCATACAGAATTTGCGAATGGACTACACTACTTATCAATTTCCTCGTGGTAGCCCTTGGACCTCTGGAATTTGGCATTATTCCGGCCAATATTCTTGCTGTGCGTATCGCCCTGTTCCGAATTATTTCCATATGCTCCGTAAAACTTAGATTATCATCGAGTTGTACTCCGAGGTATAGCAGGCTCTTCTTTATTGCAACGATGTTGTTCTGCAGTACTAGATTTGGTTTCCTGAACACTCTCCGTTTGGTCACAAGTATGGCCTCCGTTTTCGCAGCCGCTAACCGGAGGCTATGTTGCCTTAACCACCGATCACATCGGCTCAAACAACCATTTGTCACTATTTCAATAAGCTCAGTAGTGGACTGTGAAACAACCAAGGCTATATCATCAGCATATCCTACGAGTTTGGCCCCATTCTGCATTTTGAGATTTAGCAGTCCATCGTACATTACGTTCCACAGGAAGGGCCCTAAGACTGATCCCTGAGGTACCCCTGCTGTGACTTGGTATTCCTTTATTCCAGTTTCCGTGTCATATAGGAGGACTCTATTCTCCAGATAGTCGGCTATCATGTTAAAGAGATGACCATCTATTCTCTTCTCTATGAACGCATCCAGTACCACTTTCCATTTCACCGTATTAAAGGCATTTCGGACATCTAATGTGATGATGGCACAAAAGCCAAGATTTCTTGCCGCAGTTGCCATCTCCATCACCTCTCGTATGGCATCGACCGTGCCTTTTCCCCTGCGGAAACCGTATTGCATATCGGACAATCCTCCATGCTCATTAACATCCAGCTCCAGTCTATGTAGAAGCAGGGTCTCAAGTAGCTTGCCCATTGTGTCAAGCATGCATAGTGGCCTGTATGAGCCAGGTTCATCCAGTGGCTTAGCACCCTTTCTCAGAAGCACTAGTTTCTGTCTCTTCCACCGACTTGGAAAAACACCATTCCGGAAACATATGTTAAAAGTCCTGAGCAATAGTTCCGGAAATTGGTCACCAAGTAATATTATTACCTCGTTTGGTATGCCATCCGGGCCTGTTTGTGGAGAGCTATGAGGTAGTAGATTCCAACGATGTATTCATCTCCTTCAGAATCACTCTAGGTTTCGAGTTTTGCATTTTAAAGAAAATTTATTTTTGAAATTCCACATAACATTATTTAAAATTAAAATTTTTGGACATTTAAGAAAAAAATAAATGGGGGTACCGCTTGTTTGTGGAGAGCTATGAGGTAGTTGATTCCAACGATGTATTCATCTCCTCCAGAATCACTCTAGGATTCGAGTTTTGCATTTTAAAGAAAATTTATTTTTGAAATTTCTCATAACATTATTTAAAATTAAAATTGTTGGACATTTAAGAAAAAAATAAATGGGGTTACCGCTTATTTGTGGAGAGCTATGAGGTAGTAGCTTCCAACGATGTATTCATCTCCTCCAGAATCACTCTAGGTTTAGAGTTTTGCATTTGACAAGAAAATTTATTTTTGAAATTTCTCACAACATTATTTAAAATTAAAATTTTTGGACATTTAAGAAAAAAATAAATGGGGGTACCGCTTGTTTGTGGAGAGCTATGAGGTAGTTGATTCCAATGATGTATTCATCTCCTCCAGAATCACTCTAGGATTCGAGTTTTGCATTTTAAAGAAAATTTATTTTTGAAATTCCACATAACATTATTTAAAATTAAAATTTTTGGACATTTAAGAAAAAAATAAATGGGGGTACCGCTTGTTTGTGGAGAGCTATGAGGTAGTTGATTCATTCATCGTTGGAATACATCGTCGGAATCTACTACCTCATAGCTCTCCACAAACAAGCGGTACCCCCATTTATTTTTTTCTTAAATGTCCAAAAATTTTAATTTTAAATAATGTTATGAGAAATTTCAAAAATAAATTTTCTTGTCAAATGCAAAACTCTAAACCTAGAGTGATTCTGGAGGAGATGAATACATCGTTGGAATCTACTACCTCATAGCTCTCCACAAACAAGCGGTACCCCCATTTATTTTTTTCTTAAATGTCCAACAAATTTAATTTTAAATAATGTTATGAGAAATTTCAAAAATAAATTTTCTTGTCAAATGCAAAACTCGAAACCTAGAGTGATTCTGGAGGAGATGAATACATCGTTGGAATCTACTTCCTCATAGCTCTCCACAAACAAGCGGTACTCCCATTTATTTTTTTCTTAAATGACCAAAAATTTTAATTTTAAATAATGTTATGTGGAATTTCAAAAATAAATTTTCTTTAAAATGCAAAACTCGAAACCTAGAGTGATTCTGAAGGAGATGAATACATCGTTGGAATCAACTACCTCATAGCTCTCCACAAACAAGCGGTACCCCCATTTATTTTTTTCTTAAATGTCCAAAAATTTTAATTTTAAATAATGTTATGAGAAATTTCAAAAATTAATTTTCTTGTCAAATGCAAAACTCGAAACCTAGAGTGATTCTGGAGGAGATAAATACATCGTTGGAATCTACTCCCACATAGCTCTCCACAAACAAGCGGTACCCCCATTTATTTTTTCTTAAATGTCCAAAAATTTTAATTTTAAATAATGTTATGAGAAATTTCAAAAATAAATTTTCTTGTCAAATGCAAAACTCGAAACCTAGAGCGATTCTGGAGGAGATGAATACATCGTTGGAATCCACTACTTCATATCTCTCCACAGACAAGCGGTATCCCCATTTATTTTTTCTTAAATGTCCAAAAATTTTAGTCCAAAATAATATGTCATGTAAAATCTCAAATTTTTATTTTTCCATATGTTTCAGCGCTTTTCTTGTCAAATTTGGCATTTTCTAGGCAAAAAAAAGTTGGCGACACTACTATTTGTTTTTTATTTATATCATTCACAATAGTTGTGAAACGTATTTAACCTACGTATTTATCTTCACACCCTTTTGTTTAATATGTATGTAGAATTTTGAGCATAACAACACATCCATGTGTTAAAATTCTTTTCTCTCTATTGACGATGATTTTGTGTGAGCTTCAATAGCTCAGTTGTCTAGACGCTGTGTCACAAATACTTTTTTTTTTCTCTAAGGCCGTGGGGTTCGAAGTTCAAATCTCGGTGAGGTCAATTCACTTTTTTTTTGTACATTTTTTTTTTTATTATTTTCTTAAGACTTTTTTTTGCTTATTTTTGTTTTTTTTTAACATTTAATAATTAATTTATATAAAATTTTATATTAATAATTAAAATTCTTTTCTTTCATTTCCACCTTTTATACACAAACAACAAACACATATAAAGATTTGTCATTTAAATAAAAACTAAACAAATCTCTAATGAACGAAGACTTTTATATATGTACCTCTATTGACGATGATTTTGTGTGAGCTTCAATAGCTCAGTTGTCTAGACGCTGTGTCACAAATACTTTTTTTTTTCTCTAAGGCCGTGGGGTTCGAGGTTCAAATCTCGGTGAGGTCAATTCACTTTTTTTTACATTTTTTTTTTTATTATTTTCTTAAGACTTTTTTTTTTGGTTATTTTTGGTTTTTTTTAACATTTAATAATTAATTTATATAAAATTTTATATTAATAATTAAATAATCCATAAATAGGCTAAAAACATCAACATTTTTATAAAAACCCTCTGATACAAACAAAATACAAACGTTTTTATACCTTTCACCACAGGTGGAAGGGTCGCGGGTTCGTTAAGATTTTTTTTTTGTTTATTTTTTGTTTTTTTTTTTACATTTAATAATTAATTTAAATAAAATTTTATATTAATAATTAAATAATCCATAAATAGGCTAAAAACATCAAAATTTGTATAAAAACCCTCTGATACAAACAAAATACAAACGGTTTTATTTCTATTTTTTGCACCGATTTAAAAGAATTTATAAAAAGATTTTTAAACCATTTTATTTCTCACATATTAAGAAAATTTTATACATAATTTACCTTTGAGTGCAACTATTTTAGGTCATAACTTATAATAATTTATAAAAAAAATTATAAACTATTTTCCTTCAAATTTTTAAAATTAAGCTAAAGAAATTACAAATATTTCTAATAAAAAAGCGAAATAAAATCCTAAATGCAAATTTGCCAGCTAAATCAAACTATTTTGTAGAAATAAAACACATGCAGTTCTAGTGATTTCTTTTAACGATTTGTTGAAATTCTTTTCTTTCACCTCTTAACCTTTTATACACAAACAACAAACACTATTCTAGAGCTGTATTATGACCTATGGATACGTCTTATATAGCAAAAGATCGAAAATCTTTAGTATAACATATTTGCTGAAAAACTCGGAAATATCGGTTCAGATACAAAAAAGTTATGCCCAAAACATACATTTTTTTAAAATACATATTTTCTGGAACCATAAATCTTCCCGAGTCCAAGTTTTATCTCCAAACTAAATGGTTAATTTCCTCTTAAAGGCGTCCGTATATAAATCTGTCCATTTCATATATGTCCATATATAAACTTCAGTTTTTTCCCAACCATGGTGAAGGGTATATAAGATTCGGCATAGCCGAATTTAGCCGCTCTTACTTGTTTTTTTTTTAATCGACGTAGTGATAGCGCGCTATCATCTAGTGGCCCCACGAACTTCACCAACTACCCCGGTACCACGTGCAGCATTTCATCAGGGTGGCTAGTTTTTTATGCCTAAACAGACTGCTCCTTCCCGCTACCTCCCCCGTCCTTATATGTGATTAGGGGTTCGTATTCATCAAACCCTTGGTCTTTGGTATACGTACTATAAAGCCCTTACAAAATTGCCACGTACGCTCCGATGCAAGCATCACATCCAGTAGATTTTCCACTGTAACAGTCAAGCCGACCTGCCTATTTAGCCCTTGACGCTCTTCATTTCACCTTGCACATTCAAACACACTGCGGTAAGAATCGTCATCATCTGCACTGCAGTAGTCGCATTGTTTCGATGTTCTCAGACAAAATCTCTCTAGGTAGCTGTTAAAGCAACCATGATTCGTGTCAGATAGTAGTCCATGCCACCATGATTCGTGTCAGATAGTAGTCCACACATTTATGTCTGGTATCAACCTAAAAGTCCACCTTCCGTTTTGACCATTTAACCACCTTGTTTGCCATCTAGTTATAAGAACCTCTCTTGCTGTTTTTTTATTTACTCTATTTTCCTATTCCTTTCGACTGCCAAAGCGTCAGGATTTATATGTTTAACCCTATTATAAATTTCCTCGCGCTCTATCACCAGGAGGTCAAGTGGAATTCCTGCCACTACAAGTGCAGCACTTGACACTGTTACCTGATATTACCCTTAAGCACTGATCCTATGAGGTTTCTCTATTTCTTTCACTCTGCTCCTAATTTCCATGACTGAAGCAAAAATCGGTACCGCATACAAAAATTGTTTTTTTTTTACTTTTTCGTAAATCGCGATTTGTACCGAACCGTAACACAAACGTTTATTTGTGCAATAGATTTTTTTGTTGTAGTATTAAATTTTAGCAAATTTTTAATTTAAACATATAACTTTAAAACAAAAGTAATGATTTTAAAATTGATTTTTTTAAGTAAAAATTTTTTTAATGATTTTTTTTATATGTACTCGTACAATTTTTGGACTTTTTCACATACCGATGCAAATTTTTAACGATGTTGTAATTTGGAATTTAGGATTTCCTTAATTAATTTTTTCTTCTATTTTTAGTTCATAGATTTAGCATTTTTTAATTGCTGATTTTTATAAAAAAAAACTGACAAACTCTGCACTAGTTTAGATGTTACTGAGGAGCATTTCCAGTAGTCGCTGTACTAACCCAACAAAACTGCTTTCTAATCGATATAGTTGGGAGATCTTTACTTTTGCAATTAACGTGGGAGTGTGGAATTCGGATTAATAGAATTTTCCCGTTTATATTTTTAAAATGTTTCGCAAAAGTTAGAATATTTTTGTTTTTTGGATAAAAAATAGTTGTATTTTCATATTTTACCTATAAATGGTTTGGTCTGTTTTCCAATATTTTTCCTTCCTTAAATGGTGGTAATGTTTGCGTCCAGCAGGAGGAGTTTTTATTTGACACACTTATTGGAAACTAAAGATCCCGTTCTTTGGCTAATGTGACTAGAAATCTCTGATTTTTCGAATAATTAAAAATTAAACAAAATGTAAAATTTGAATGGGAACTGTACCTTTAAATAATTGTTTTAGCTCAAGCGGTACGGATATAGATGTGTTGCTCCAGAAAATTACAAAAAAGGATTGTAAAATGCGCATGTTCAGCCTTTTAAGGTAAATTTCCAAGTTTTTTTATCTATCTACTTTTATCAACTCGTTTGTTGTTCAATTCAAGTTGAGCCACACATACTCATATGATTTTGGAATAACCATTTATAAGCTGCATGTTATGGAAACATACGTACGAGTTTTACAATAACCGTTAAACTCAAACTAAAAATTTCAAAACTTTCTAAACAAATTAAAATTTTTTTAACAGCAAACGGAATTTTTTTTTGAAATTGGTTGAATGAAATTGGTTGAATACATAATAGAATTAACTTTGTGTTTCCATATTTCTTTAACTCATTTCCTTTTATTGATTATAGCAAGCGTTCGGCTATGTGATCAAGTAGAGATTGTAGTTGTACCTCTGCCGAAATTGGTGTGATTGTAATAGTGTTCTTTGATGGCAAACAGTCAATTTTATCAGCGTTTATGTGATGATATGCTAGATACAAATTTGAGCCTTTTTCACTCGCACCCAATCTGAGCTGAATATATTGCTGTTTTGTTAATTTCAAATCCAGATATAATGCTAATGCTCGGAGTTGGTATACTTTTAAGAATCCGTTTTGTTCTCACTGGACTAGCTTTAACAACTTTTCCAATGATATTCACTTTTGTCAATAGTTTCTGTGATCGTAATTGATGTATGAAACATTCTTTTACATTTGTACATCCAATTTCATCGTTAACATCTTTAAGTTTTCGTCTCTTAGATATATCGCTGCAGTTGTCCAATGATTTGCGTGGTCTTCCAGCCTTATCTTGCTTTGTTGTTTCTGAAGCGACAGTAAGTTGGCCTTCTTCTTATAGTAAACTTTTGTTTCCTGTAGCTAACTTCTTTATAGCGTTATTTTAGTGCTTTTTTCTAGTCCTACACGAATTTAAGTTTAATTTTATTTTAACGTAACTAAAAACATCTTCCTGGTTTTTGTTTCTAAAATACTCTTCGGCCAGTTCTTTATAACTGAAGCTCTCCGTGTTTTTCTGAATAATTTTATTTGAGACTGTTATTTCTGAAGTATATTATAGCAATTTAGTTTGTATTAAAATCTCACTTTCTTATAAGCTTTTTCAAAAGTAAGAAAATGGCATTAGTGCAATACTAGTAAAATAATATATTAAAAAACCCACTATACAAATGAATCACCTTTGTGTATTTTCTTTATTACTTGCATTAGTGCATTGGTAAAATATAATGAATTACATCCTCTGTGTATTTTCATTCTTACTTACAAATATATAAAAAGGGTGGTGTATTTTGTAAGCAGATAATAAAATAGTTAGGTAATAGAAGAAATATACAAAATTAAGACACCATTGTTTACTTATAGGGCTGTTTAAATTACCGTACTTCGAAATTTTGTTCAGTAATTTCATTAAAATAAAAAAAGTGTTCTACCCGCGGGTCCTCGCGGGTGCAAAAGTATATATAGTGTCGGATCAGATCGTTTGTTACTGTATCATCCCTATTAATAATGTCGTCACTGTCTTTATTAATAACTGTTAGTCGGTCCCTATGTTGTTGTCTATTTTTGGTTTTTTCTTTGTCCATTGTTTAATACATATGTGCCTTACTGTTTACCAGTTTTTTGTAGCTTTTTTTTGTACTTGTCTTTTACATGTAAAAAAGACAATGTAACAACATTAGTTTTTCAGTATAGAAAAAATTGTATAAATAAACACTACCTAAAAATGAAACTATTTTGCGTTTGGTTTTACTAAGTCCTTTTTAAAAACTTAAGTTTTTACCAAACATTTTTGGCGACCGTTACAGGACGGTCTGTGTGTTAACGATATTAAAAATAATTTAATAAATTTTTAATTCGGTTTTTAAAGAATTTACGGCCCGTAGAGCCACTACAATAAAAAATAATTTAATTTGAAAATTTTTATTTTATGGCTCATAGAGCCACTACAACATAAAATAAATTTTTATAATCAGTGCAACAATTGTGTTTCGGAGTAATACTTCTTGTGTTTCGGAGTAATACATCTTGGATTTTCATCATACAGTTGCTGCTAATAAAATTCGTTCGTTTGGAGTTCCTTTTGCCGACGTTAAACACTGTCGCACTATAATTTATTTAGAAACAAAATTAAAACCAAATTTTTTAATTTTGTAATTACATCAAGTTTTTGTCTTCGTGGTGTATCACCGAAATAACTTTGCAAATAATATAAAATAAATATTTAGTGTTTTCTGTGTTTCGAATTTAAATTTCTTGGAATTTTGTACTGTGGCATTATTTTAAATACATAAGCTGTTATTTTATTTATATACAAAAGTAATAAGCGTTTCAATTCTGAAGTAGTTCCTTGATATTTTTGAGAAGTTTCTCGATTTATTCAGAATGGCGAACAATAATGCTACCGCCATTAATGCTAGTAGTTCAGATTTAACATCTTTAGAACAACATAATAAAGCTACATAAGAAAAATTAAAAAGATGGCGACACTGTGGATGCAACCATTTTACAATGTTGTATGCAAGTTTTGGAAACGTATTTTAATTAAATTTGCCAAGTACAAGCCCAAACTGAAAAATTATATCCATCTGATAATTCTCTCAGTGATTTGGAAGGTTTTATTACATCAAAAGCAAAGGTGTTATCTCTTTTGAATAAAATTCATTGCTCTACTTCAATGGAACAAAGTTTTCTCAACGGTTTGATGGTTGGAGCGTCACATCAATCTCGTTTGCCCTCATTGAAGTTGCCCCATTCGGCTGAAAATATGATGATTATCAACGATTTATAACAACGTTTAATAACATGGTCCACGAAAATTCGTTGATAACTGCAGTGGATAAATTCAACTATTTGCTAAACTGTCTTTCAGGCCCTGCTCTGGCTGTAGTGGAGCCGTTCCTGGTTACAGATGAAAATTACCTAAAGGCACTGGAACGGTTAAAGGAACGATACGACAATAAGGTACTTATATTTTTGGAACATATTACTGCTCTTTTTAGTGTTTCACAAATGTCTAAAAACGACTGCGTCTCATTGCGTAACATTATTGACACCTTTTTGGCTATTCGTCGTTCTCTTTTGTCACTTGGTTCTAAAATGGACGTCATGAATGCAATTATAATTCACATGGTGGTATTGAAGTTGGACGAGGGTTCCAAGCAAAATTATGATGAAAAGCAAGAATTTAAATCGTTGCCTACCTGGGATACATGCTACACAATTTTAAGCAATCGTTGTCAATTTTTAGAAAGCCATGGAAAGAAAACTGAACCGGTCCAAAAACTTAGTAGTTCTAAGCCAAGACCTCATTTTAATCCATCAGCAAATACTCAAAAAACAATTCGGCTTGCTCATATTGCAACAGCACTGAACATTACATCGCAACATGCTCTTCATTTTTATCGCTTGTAGTTTCGAAACGTTTTAATTTCGTAAAACGTAATGGGCACTGCATAAATTGCCTTAACATCTCGTTGTCGAGTTTGTCACGCTGCTCATCATACTATTTTTAATATTCATGTAAACAAATAATGTCTCCATCCAATGCTGTTCTACATCAAGGGCCATCTACTAGTCATGGTAATCCAGAACCATTAGTGGCCCGTTCGTTTAAAAGAGCCCTCATACCAACTGCAGTGGTTCTCATCAAATACAATTTTGGTTCATTTCATCCGGTAAGAATACTCCTTGATTCTTGTGCTAAAATCAATTTTTTTTTACAGAAGAAGTTAAAAGGCTCAAGCTTAAATTTAAACGGGAGTCCCATAGTGTTTTTGGTATCGGTGAAATACTAACAAATAGCAAGTTTTCTGTTGCAGCTACAATCAAATTTCGTATTGGTTCGTTCCAGTCGTCCTCAACCTTTGCTGTTACAAAATCAGTTTCTGCTAAACAGCCTGATGATTTAATAGAAACATGGAATTGAAAACTACTGAAACGATAAAACTCGCTGACCCTTTGTTCTATAAGCCACAGCGCATCGATTTGTTGGTCAGTTCTGAGGTATTTTTTGCTACGTTGCTGGATTGTCGAATTTCTTTGGGACAAGGCATGCCTTGCCTTGTTAATACTGTGTTTGGCTGGATTGTTGGAGGCAAAATTACTTCCCAAACAACTTCTTCGGCTCTTACATGCAACTTATCACTTTACTCTTCAACAGAAAGCTTAGACAACACTTTGAGAAAATTTTGGGAAGTCGAAGAATATGCTAGTAGTTTCCAAACTTTTAGTGAAGAACAACAGAAGTGCGAACAACATTTTGTGGGCAACATTAATATTAATACTGATGGTCGTATACAAGTGAGATTGCCTTTTAAACTTAATCCGGATTGTTTGAGTGAGTCATTTGAAATTTCTCATAGAAGATTTTTGTCGCTCGAACGTAGATAAGAGCGAGAGCCCACTTTAAAGTCAATGTATGTTGATTTTATGAACGAATATATGAGCATCGGTAATATGTCTACAATCAGTCTATTTCCCATCCATATTATATTATACCAAACTGTTAAAACTGACATCACTAAAACACTAGGTATGTCGTGGAGTTCCAGAAAGGATAATTTTTTATTTCGTTTTGATTTGTCTGATGTAAGTAGCCCAACTAAACGTTCAGTTTTGTCGATAGTAGCTAGAATTTTTGATTTACTCGGTCTCTTGAGCCCTATTTTTATTCGTTGTAAAATGTTGCTTCAAGAAATGTGGGTACAAAACATCGGTTGGGATGAATCTCTCAACTCAAATCTTACAAAACTTTGGCTTCAAATTAACGAAGATTTGTCAAATATCCATAACATAGAAGTACCACGATATGTTTTAGCTTCAGAAAATACACTCGGCGAAATACATCGATTTGCAAAGTGCCTTTGGATGCTGCATTTATAATCGTGTTTTTATATATGGCTCTTATAGATCAACTTTGCTGATTGCTAAATCAAAAGTAGCTCCAATAAAAGCTCAATCTTTGCCTCGCCTCGAATTGTGTGCTGCCGTTTTGCTTAGCAGAACATGGTCCAAAATTAAACCAAAAATTGTAAATTCATCTTCTATTTTCTTTTGAACAGATTCGCAAATCGTTCTTCAGTGGCAAAAATTGCATTCATCAACACTTAACTGCTTTGTGGGCAATCGTATTTCAGAACTTCAGGAGCAAACACGAGTCATTCAATGACGACATGTTCCATTAAAAAGCAATCCTGCAGATAATTTATCCCGTGGTTGCAGTGCAGCTGAATTACCATCAACAATTTGGTTTAATGGTCTATTTAAGGATATTTCTTATTGGCCCGCCACTTTAATTGATAGCGATACTGAAATTTTAGAACGAAGAAAATCAACCGTCTTTAAATTAAATGTACAACAAAAGATTCACCATCTATAATTGATTGCATTATCGATAAACATTCTTCATATTATACAATTATTATAATACTTACATTTTTCGTATTTGCAACAGATCCTCAGTAGATTTTTCTCTGAACGCCAAGGACATTATTCATCTCCAGGCCACCGAGTTAGAAACGATCTTTTGGAAAATCGTTTGGCATATACAACGTTACAATTTCGGCGCTGAAATCGATGCTATTTTAAACAATAATTTAGTTCAGCCGTCACTACAAAAACTGGCTCTTATCCAAGAAACTAGTTAAACTAGTTCGAGTTGGCGGGCGATTATCTAACGCACCTATTCCATATGATTTCCAGTTTTACTACCAAAGGATCATCGATTTGTAAAATTTTATATTGAACATTACATCGCATTCATTTACATGCTGGCCCCAAAGTATTGCTTGGCATTCTTCGTAAAAAGGTGTTATAAATGTGTACACTGTTTTCACTACAAGCCGAAATTGATGGGACAAATCATGACAAATCGTCTAAGAGCACAACGCCCATTTCTGGTTACTGGTGTTGACTTTTTTGGCCCATTTTTAACCTCCTATCGAATTCGGGGAAAAGTACAATATGAAACATATATCGCTGTTTTTGTTTGCTTTGGCTCAAAGGCGGCTCACTTGGAGCTCGTATCAGATCTGTCAACAAATAATTTCCTGTTATGTTTGAAGCGGTTCGTCGGCAGACGTGGCATGCCAAAACGCATTTTGTGTAATAATGCTACAAATTTCACTGGTGCTTACAACAAACTGAAGTAACTTAAGGAAAAATTATTTTCTGATGACGTTATTTGCAATATAAAAACTTTTTGTACAAAAAGTGGCTTTGAATTTTGTTTTATCCCGCCTAAAACGCTCTTGGTGAAGAATGTCGCTCAAGCCTATCTCATTTTAAACTCACGGCCAATAGCTCAATGTCAGATTTCCCTAATGATGGCGAAGCTCTTACTCCTGGCCATCTGTGGATTGGTTCTTCTTTGATTTCAATTCCTGATGAAATATTTGATTGCTCAAAAATTCCTGTTTTAACTCCATATCAACAAATTTTGTTTCTGAAGCAGCAATTCTTGCAGATTTGGTCCCGTGATTATCTTTTATCGCTCCAACAACGATCATAATGGTTCGAGCCGCAGTCAAACATCAACGTTAGACAACTTGTCATCATCCTTAAAGATAACGCTCCACCACAACAATGGCTCCTTGCACGAGTGACACAAACTATTGCTGGCAGTGATGGAAAAATTCGAGTAGTTGAAGTAAAATCTGCAAAAGGTGCCTATAGACGACCAATACATAAGGTGGCTTCTTTATCTTCACAAGATTTTTGAAAGCCACTTCTTTCAACGGGGTGAGAATGTCGGAGTAGATCGTTTGTCACTGTATCATCCCTATTAACAATGTTGTCACTGTCTTTGTTAATAACTGTTAGTCGGTCCCTATGTTGTTGTATGTTTTTGGTTTTATCTTTGTCCATTGTTTAATACATATGTGCCGTACTGTTTGTTATTGCTAGTTAATAACAAAACAGTCAAAGCATATTTGTAATAATTGTACTGGCTACTCTTAGTTCTCTCAAAGAATAAGGGTCCAGTTTTTTGTCGTCTTTTATTTTGTACTTGTCTTTTACATGTAAAAAACACAATGTAACAACATAATTTTTTTCTGTATAGAAAAAATTTTATAAATAAACACTACCTAAAAATTAAACTATAGTGCGTTTGGTTTTATTTAGTCCTTTTTAAAAGTTAAGGTTTTTACCAAACATATAGAGTTAAAGAAAACTTCGACCTTCTTCCGGGTGATACACGTTCCTTGTTCCGGGTGATATACGTTCCTTGTTTCATTCCATAGTTTAATAAAAATTTTAGAACACCCCTAATATTAAACGGTGGGGCTGTGACGACTTACAACAACTAAAGGCTATAATCCTACCAACCTTAAAAAAAAACAAAAAAATTACCTTTTTCTGAAATTAAAAACACAGTTTAGTTTGACAGAATGCCACACCCATAATAACCAATATATCTTATATATTATTCTTTTATAATAGTCACCTGAAGACCCTTTTGAATCACGAATTGAATCGAAGTAAATTGCATTTGGCCAAAGTTGCTCAAAAGCAGCACTTGGTATATGGACGTATATGATCATATACGAGCATACGTGAATAATATATGAGCATGTATGATAATATATGCACATATATCACCATATATTTCGGATCCGAAGATATATGATCATATATGAGATCATGTATGGTCATATATGAGATCATGTATGGACGTATATGACCATGTATGCCCATGTATAATCATATACAGGCCCATGTATGATCATGTATGCTCATAGATATTTCGATTTTTAGATGGGAATGCTGAAATGACAAAAGTGGACCTAACACTAATTAAAAAAATGCACACAATACTAATTGTTGTTTCATGTGGTCACGAGACTAATTTGGAAAGTTTTCGTAATTTCGCTCACAACACATCAAAGTACTTTGTTGAAATATATCCCTGGTTTTGCATGCCTCCCACATTACATAAATTTTCACGGCCCGGAGATAATACAACACGCGCTTTTACCAATAGGAGAATTATCAGAAGAAGCTCAAGAAGCAAGGAATTAAGACTTTAAAAACTACAGAGAGCACTTTGCTCGAAAATGCAGCCGGGAAAATTTGAATGAAGATATATTTAATAGATTTCTATTAAGTTCGAGCATTAGCAGGCAATATGAACAAAAAAAAAAGAAAATTTATCGAAGTCAGAATTAGATCTATTAATATTACCAAAAATTTCTCAAGAAAATAGTGATGATGACAACAATGAGAGTGATAATAATGATGATGATAGTGATGATGATGATGATAATAATGATGATGATGATACAGATGACAGTAATTGTAATGATGATAAAGACTATGATAGTTCAAGTGATGAATAAGAAATAGAGAATATTCAAATAAATTACTTTAATTAAATAAAAAACAATAAAAATCCATTTAAAAACGTTAGAAGTTTTGTTTTTTTTTGCCTAATTAGGGTATTGTTAATACAAAAAAATATTATCTCGTTAATTGCACCCTTCCTTGAATTAATCTCTATTTTAGGTATAATCGAACCCACTGTGCGACGGTATTAAGGACCAGGTGAAACCAATAGTTATGTATTTTTCTCTCAAAGTAAATAAACGTACGGGTAATGATTCACTAACTGTGAAAAGTTATTTCGCATAGTAATTTTCAAACCATGGGTTGTTGTGGGTTGGGAGGTTCATATTTTTTTTTAAATCTTAAAATTAGTTAATTATAACGCAAATAATACTTTAACAGACAACAAATTTTGATTAAAACAACTTATAGATCAATGGCTGACAATAAATACATTTTCAGATACGGAGGCTGACGAAGACCTGGTTGCCCAGGTCGAAAGTGTGTACTTCCTTTCTACTGCTGATCCTCACAATTTTTTCCATCTTCTCTGATATTTCCTTAGTAACAATTAATTATGATCTCAAACCTGATAAATTCTTAAATATATAATATACTACACAGGTGAAAATGTTCATATATGGTAATATATGGGTTCATTTATTATTCCATATATGCTCGGATCCGTAATTTGAGGGTATATGGCTGTATATGCTCATATATGGACATATATGAATTTCCATATATGAGCACATATGAGTACTTTTTCAGTAAAATGAAATTAATTGTTTGGAAAAACCCGACCGAATTTATTTATGTAATAAAAACACTGTTTCGAAATGTTTTGTTTTATTAATAAAAATGTTAAGATAAATTAAAAAAATACGTTAGTTTAAGATGATAGAAAATATATGTATGTTGATAATAAAGATGTAAAAAATATTTAAGATTTCAGCCCATAAGACGAAGGAACTATGATCTGAAAACTTTTAGTAGAGAAACTTATCTTTGTTAAAAAAAACCCTCGACTTTGAAAACTTTTTCTTACAGCAAAAACCAGCAGAAAACCCCTGTTTGGTTTTTCCATATGAAAAACTCCAGAATCTTGAGAAAGTTTTTCTATGCATTTTTAGTATATTTTCTTTACGGCTTATATTGCTTATTCGCTGATTTCCAATTTCGTCAAGCGAAGCATTGCATCCATATTAATTTGTTACCAGTGTTAAAAGTTTTTATCTACATTGAAAATTTATATTTGGTTAAAAATAATGAATTAACAGATTATCTTTTTTCTTAAATTACCTTTTATTTGTTTTTTGTCAACTACATTACACATTACAATATCGCACTCATTTGAAAGAATCTATAAACGCGACAATTCCTTTGTATATTTTTGAATTTCTGTTTATATTTTGTTTTTAGAATTTTTATTTTGATTTAATTTTTATGTTTTTTTTACATTTAACTCGAATTGGTATTAAAACAATTGACTTTTAGTTATGCTGGTGTTTTCGTCGTGGTGGTGACCAAAATTATTATAAAACATATTTCTTTTTCTAAATTTTGTACCACAACTGAAAATCTGTCACACAACTTTTTTCAAATCAGTATACATAACCATACATTGTTATTAACTAAATTTATTATTATTTATAATAAACAAAAACACATTTTTTATTTGGCGATCGCGGCGTTTTTGGAGCCTTTTAAACTCGCCAAATATGTTGGCTTAGGGCTCTATTTATACTGTAGGTACTCTGTTGTAAACATCCCCTTTTTTATGGCCATATTGGCGGTCTTGACCTTGGGATTTCAAAGTTTTATTTTTGGTTACGTAGGATAAAAATTACTAAAAAGTCTTATGTTCATTCCAATTTTCGCTTAAGAATTTAAAATGGATCTTAATTTGGTAAAACAAGGGTTTAAATTGAAAAACAACTTTGTCTTTAAACATGTTTATATCTGATGAATTTCATGTAAAAATCGAGATGCATTGAACCCGACCCCCTCAGATATCGATGAAATTTTGTTCATAGCTAAATTTGATCAATACAAACAAACTCTCTTTAGAAATTACTTTTTTGCGATTTTTTGGGCGTGGTACAGTGGGAAAGTTTTCGAAAAAACGCGAAAATTGTCGAAAAGAGCTCCATTTAAACTACAATAACTCAGAATCGGCTGAACCGATTTACATGATTTTGGTATCATTAAAAAGATATTTTAACAGGCTTTATGACACGTTTTGGGGATGATATATCTCACGATTGTATCAAAAAAAGTAAAGATATCCAAAGGAATAAAACGAAGTTTCAAGATATAAAGAAGATCAAACTATAAGAGGAACTCAAGGCTTTCATTCATTCATTCCGATAAATGAAACTTTTGTACATGTGCGCAGATATTCTGACTGTGCCAAATTTGATCAGCGCAAAATTTCTTACAAATAATTAACTTAAAAAAAATGTAATCATTATTCGAATTATTTCGAAAACTTTCGGTACGTATTACTAGAAGTGACACTACTTAAAAAATTTGGGTTAAAACATATTCACAATTTTCCTGGGACAATGTTTATTTATTTTACCTGTAAATATAAAATATAAAGGCAATTACTAGAAGTGACACTACTTAATAAATTATATAAAAAAACGAACCCATTTTTATTTTTTGATATGGTATAGGTGAAGGATAAATCTTTCTAAAAAAATAATACACTGTAAAAAAACCCTTGATCGTTTTGGATTTTTCGTTACCCGGGTGAAAATGTTCATATATGGTCATATATGATCACATATATGGGTTCATATATTCTTCCATATATGATTGGATCTGTAATTTGAGGGTATATGGTCGTATATGGTCATATATGGACATATATGAAAGTTCATATATGGTCATATATGCGTACTTTACCTACATGGCAGTATATTAAAAAAACTTTTATTCATTTATTTTCCAATAAAAATATAGTTTTTTTATTAAAATTAAATTAAGTAATAAAGCAAGGTACATAAAATATTTCAGTTCAAAACAAAACAAAAAAACAAATAATTTTTATAAAAATTATTTTATCCCGGTAAAAATTTGCATGTATTGATCCATATAGATTTATTATATGTTTGTGCATGCTCATAAACATGTATGTATGTTCTACATAAATATATAAATCATCCATATGTGTCTATGTGTGTTAATGCATGTGCATTATTGAAATTTGAGTAAATATCTGCATGTATTTATATATGTATATATAGACATTTATGTAATTTTTATCTTTTATTTAACCTTTTTCTTTTATTAATAACTTATTCATTCCTTTAATTTATTGTGTTTTTATAAAAAGTATTTTTTATTTTTCAATATTTCTCCATTGTATATCATATTCAGGAAAAAAAATTGTAATGATAATAATTATTTATAATTTACATAATGGAGTAGCGAAATATTGAAAAATAAATAATACTTTTTAAAAACAACACAATAAATTAAAGGAATAAATTAGTTATTAACAAAAGAAAAGGGTTAAATAAAAGATATTTAGCAGATAAAAGATATTTAGCACATATATGTATTTACGCAATGCTCATTAATGCACATGCATTAACACACATAGACACATATGGATGATTTATATATTTATGTAGGACATGCATGCATATTTATGAGCATGCACAAACATATAATAAACCTGTATGGATCAATACATGTCAATTTTTAGCTGGGAAATTAAAATCAATAAAATATAAATAAATGTAATATTAATACAAATAAATATATAAATATATTTATTTTAGCGTGCGTGACGGTTATGAAGCCGTTTAATCTCCCCGATTTTTTGGCTTAGGGCTCTGTTAATTTCGATGGTATTTTGTTTTACCCAGCCTCTTTTTTGGCCATATTCCATTGAAAATTCTAAAAAAGATAAGAATAATGATGTTACAAGTAAAACTTCGATTATTGCATATACTCACCAATAATGGCTCTTTTTCCTTTTGCATCAAGGCACTCATATTTGGCCATTTGGCGCTCTCGACCTTGAGACTTCGGAGGCTGGCCTGTTAGGGTGCTTCTTAAAATGGCATCCTTTTTGAAAACGCCCTCTAAAAGGCGTCTAGCGACATGTGATGGCTTAAAAGAGCATCCTGTAGCCATTTCAAGTATTTGCCTTTTCCAAAATACTTGATCTTTAAGAAGAACCATCTGAAAAAAGTTATAAACTTATTAAATTATAATTTCCGCTTTTCAAAAGTTGCAAAATTTGTTAACATTAACTTACATCTTCATCCTTGTAATTTTTTCCGAAAAGCTGTTTGTCGCTTTCGATTTCAGTTTCTGTTTGTAAATTTTGATTATTGACTTCTTCTTTCTCAACTTCTTCTAATTGCTTTTGGAGTTCATACATTTGCTGGCGTATTTTTGCTGACGCTTCAATTTTTACCTTTAATCAAAGTTAAATTGTTTTGAAACAATAAAATATAAAATGTTTTTGTCGGATATTTCATTTAATGTGTATATTTTTATCTTTGACATGCGTTATTGGAACGGAACAAATTGGGTGTTATTAGAAAGCTTATGTAAATATCTTTAATTTGACACAAACATTTTCCGAAAATATTAACCCATTGGAGGCCAACTCATGATTTTCACTTTTTCGGATTGAATTTTTCTAAAAAATAACCTTTTATATCAATATTATACAAATAAAAGGTAGACAATATTTTAAGCTTTAACTTAAGATACAATTTTATCAAACAGTTAATAAAATACCAGGTATAATAAAGTTTAAAAATTTTGTTTTACATTTTTTGGGCAAAATTATCATGTTTTCCAAAAACCTCGGTTAAAAAACGGGCTTTTGCAATTTCACGTTTAATGGGATAATAGACCTGTGAGTATTATATCACAAATTAAAGGTGTTGCAATAAGCTTTCTAATGTTATATATTTTGTTTTTATCCGATAATAAATCATCTGCTTATTATTGGATTAACCCACTGACCATTTTTGAAAAAATTCTGATGTGAGTGGTTTATATATAATGTAAATGTCCCCTATCTGATTCCATAACCCGTTTCTTGATATCTCGTATGATATATGAGATATCCATTATCGAATTTCTCATGCAAAAATTTAAAAATTTAAAACTTTATCGTTTTTCTCGATAAGGGTCTAACCAATAATAAGCTGACGAAAAGGAAAATATACAAATATTTAAAAATTCAAATATGAATTTTCATAACTCGTAAAACGTGGAATATTTGTGAAGAGTTCGTAGAAGTTTAGTTTTAAATTAATGCTAACAAAAGCTAACAAAACAAAAACATTTTCACAAGAAGTATATTTAAATATTATAAAAAGAGAAAAACACTTTATTAATAATCTACTTTTGATTGCAGCATTATATCTAGATACGAGATTAAAATTAATGCTAAATCCCGAAGATGTTAAAAATGCCTAAAAAAACATATTTTAGAAACAAAAATTTACAAATGGAAAGAGTAGAAAAGAATTTTCTGTGAGAATCAATATCTTGTTCCTCAGAAGATGATAAAGATATGCTCGAACAAAGTTCTAAAAAGAAGGAACGATTTTCCAAATCAAATTCTTTAAATGAGAAGGCATTTTCAGCCTTGAAATTCGTTTTGTTGCCACAAAGATCAAATGTAAAAGAAGAAAACTTAAAAAATATATTATTTATAAAATTAAACGAAAATTTCTTTGAAAAATAGATAAATTTCGTATTTATAAAACATTTGTATTTTTTTTAAATGTTGAACTCGAACCCTGAACAGAACCTGAACATTTCAGTCCCTGGTTCTAACAATGTCTTAAAATTGAAACAAATCGGAGCTATACCCCTAAACTAGAGTTTAGCCAATTTAATACTCACGTTTTCTTTACCAATGCCATGGGATGATCCAAACGATGACACTGAAGGCGATGGCGACAATTGCCGTGGTCTTTTGTTCAGCAATGTGTCCGTCTGCACTTGTAAAAGACTTCTTTTGCCTTTCTTCTCTTTTTTCACTAAAACATAAATTAAAATAAATTATAAATATATATAATAATGCATATTTACTTACCGTATTTAGGCATATTGATTAACAATTATTATTATTTTTGTAAATTTTTTAATATATGTAAGGTTATTCCAATTTAGTATGCTTTTTATTGTTTGTGAATTATGATAGTGATGACATATTTTAAAATAGTAGTGAGTATAAGTACCGGGTATTCGTATTCATACAACAGTTGAATTTGAAGTTATAACTGATGTACTATGTAAACATTTTAAATTAAAATAATTACATTTTCCAGGCTAAAGAATCAAAAAATGTTTGCCAAAATCGCTGTAGCAAAAGCTTTGGAAGTGTTACCAAGTTTTTGATACAAAATTATAAAAGCTCATATATTTATTTTTACCAATTCGAACATTGATTGATATCTTTGTAAACATTCTAACTCTGACGCTTGGTGTTGCTATATGCAGCAATGAAAAACTTTGAAACATATTTTATAAAAATTCGAAAATGTTGTAATTAGCTTATTACGTATATTTTGAACGGTTCCTTTTTTAAAGTTTCACTATTTCAAAATATGACCGATATAAAAGTTGCTTTTATATTATGTATTTAAATATATTACATGAATTTTTTTAAAAAGCTTTGGAAATACTATTTACTTTCATTTTAATATAATAAAAAAGTAACTAGTTGTATTGAATATTAATAAGTAACAACAAGTAATGAGTAACTTTAAGTTTCTCGTTGAATGTGTATATCAACAAGTGTATTTACTTTTGAAGTGTTGTCAACAGTTATGAACAGAAAAATAAATAAAAACGCTAAAAATACCAAATAATACAAATGAAGTAGAAAAATATAATTAAATTCAATAATTCAATATAATTCAATATAAAAAATGTATTTTATTCTGGTTCGAGATAATGGAAAATTTTTTCAAATGAAAATTTTGCTTTTTTTATTATATTTTTGTATACACAGAAAAATTATTAGACACTAGCCGAATAGAATGAGTTTTCTAATGGAAAAAGCTACTAATACTGCATTTCCATATACGTGTTTTGAGCGAAATTACATGTTTTGCTCAAATACCGTGTTTTGGTACATATTTTCCCATATATTTTTATGCGAGCAAAACATCTCAAAAATCTTAAGTCTGATCAACACTAAATTGTGTCTATACAACTCTGTGTTATTTATTCTTATTTATTTTTTTTGTGAAAAATTATAACGAACAAATATTGAAAATTTTAGATAAATTTTTTTTGCAAGAATGTTTTCAAATATATTTCCAATAGGTTAAACATACAACAGGTTTCTAAAAAATTTTAAAGAAACTCAAATTTGTTGACTTATGATTCAATTTAAGATCGTTGGTTTTGTCGTAAAACCACCAAGTTGACAATATTTTTAAATTAGTTTTGTAACTACATTAAAAGCGACAGCAGCAGCCAACAAAACTGTTTAATGTTATTTATATAAGATAAACCAGCATAAGAACAAATTTCTGCCGCTTGCTGCTGCTGCCTTTGATCTGACCAGTGTAAGAGATTTTCAAACAATTCACATTCAATAACTTTTATACCGGCATTTTGCAAAAAAATAAGAAATAAATAAAGTTGTTAAAAAATTAAAAGAAAATAAAAATCAATATGGACAGTGAAAAGCCAACTTGCTCCAAAAAAAGAAAAGTTGATGGTGATGCAAACATTGGAAATCAAGGCAATCTTGAGAAGAAAATCCAATACAAAATTTGGAAACATGAACCATGTGCGTTGGTGAGTATTATTATATAGTTTGAGCGCACGAAGACAGAGTAAAATTCCCACTTGAAAAATCTGAAATATAAGAAAGAATTTCTCTGTTCCTTGTGTACATTATTTAATAACCAGAACTAAAACATTGGTGTTTATATGTAGGTTCCGCTAAAGACAATGGAAAGGTGGGATCGACGACACAAATTAGCACACACAACAGGTCAATTAAGTACGACAGTACAACAACCTTCCAATAAAGATACTTTTTCTGATAGTAACTAAGATATTGATGGTGACGGAAATTCTTATTCTAGTGGTAAAAACGATGTTTATTTTAATAGAAATTTAGATTCTAATAGTAACGATTCTTTAGATTCAAATCAAAATTCAGACATTGATAATTGTTTACATTCCGATGATAGTAATGATGACTCGTGTTCTGATGGTGGTAATGCTTATTTATGTTCCGATGATGATGATGATTCATGTTATGATAATGATGGCGAGACACAATCAATAACTTTTGAAACAGAATCAAGTGCAACCGATTCGGAATCAACTTCATCCAATATAATTACAAATGCGGCAAATAATTCTTCAGATTCAAATGAAATCAAGCACCAGAACAACCTGTATGTTAACAGCAAAATAACAGTTGAAGAAGCCGTATTGAAAGTTTTAGATTTGTTACTTAAACATAAATTAAAAAAAAGTGCATTGAGTGCTCAATTAAGCCTGATAAATTCAATATTACCAGACGGACATAAAATGCCAAAAACACTTTTTCATTTTTTCAAATACTTAGAAAATCAAGCGCCATCCTGCACAACAATAAAGCATTTTTTTTGCAGAAATTGTTTAATATATCTTTCTAAAGAAGTAAATGTTTGCAAATTTTGTGGCGAAAACAACATATCATTCTTTTATGAAATAGATATCATTGAACAAATAAAATGTCTTTTTGAAAGCAATAACCTTGCAAAAAAATTAAAGAGTATTTCTTTTAAAGAAGACTACATTACTGACATAACTGATGGATTAGAATACCATCGTGTTAACGCTGACAGGCAAGAATTTGATTTAACTCTTATCATGTACACTGACGGTATATCTCTAATTAAAAGTTCAAACAGTCATTGTTGGCCATTGATGTTTGTTATAGCTGAACTTCCCCCACAAATAAGGTATAAAAATATCATTACTGCCGGAGTTTGGTATGATAATAAGATAAAACCACCGATGAATCTTTTTTTAAGACCATTTTGTGAAAAAATTGCTAAACAAAAAACAATCAAATGGAAAAATCCTGTTACTGCAGAAGCAAACATCTCTAAAATATATGTTCCCCTTTTTATTGCTGATGCTCCAGCAAGAGCACAAATACTAAACATGTTAAGTTTTAATGGAGAATACGGCTGCAATCTTTGTCAATTGAAAACAATTTCTTATACCAATAAGACTGGGAAGCGACTTGTAAGAGTTTATCCATATAAAAAATTTTTGAAATTGAAAGAAAAAATGATGAAAAAACAAGCAATGTATGTCGCACAAGATGAAACTCTAAAGCACTGCAAAGGAGTTAAAGGTACCACAGTCATATCTTGCTTACCTACCGTTGATATTTCCACCTGTGTGGTACCCGAATTTATGCACTCGGTATTATTAGGTGTAACGAAACAGTTTTTAAATATTTGGATAAACAAGAAAGGGGAGTGGAGAATAAAAAAATATATGAAACAAATTGATCATTTCTTGTTAAACATTCGACCACTTCAGAGATTTGGTCGCATGCCCCGTTCTTTACAAAATTTTAATTTGTTTAAAGCTACTGAGTTATTCAATTGGCTATTTTACTACTCCCTTCCCACACTTAATGGGGTACTTCCCGAGAAATATTTACAACATTGGATGCTACTTGTTATTGCTATATACAATTTACTTCGTGCACGTATTCGAATAAGCATTCATATTAAACAATCAGAAAAACTTTTGGACTTATTTGTTAGAGAAATTTCCGGCCTTTACGGTAATCGTGAATTATCCTACAACACTCATCAACTTTTGCATTTAGGATTGACCGTTCGCCGTTGGGATCCTTTATGGGCCACTTCAGCATTTCCATTTGAAGACCAAAATGGGATAATTGCAAAAAGTGTTCACGGTACTCGTCATTTACACCAAGAAATTATAAACAACATAAAAATAGCACAAGGCGCAACAGTTATCAAAAATCGTAATGACTACAGTAATACCAATGCCGCTGCAGAACTTCATCTTCTTGGAAGAGATAAAGTTTTTAAAGCAAACCTTTTTCAAAAAGATTTATTTCTTTCTAATGATATTGATCCGAAAACCTGCTTATTTTATGATAGAGCAAAAATCAATAATGCAATTTTTACATCCAGTTTGTACAAGAAAACCAAAACTAATAATTTTACAGTAAAAATAAAATTTAATGATAATAATAAATATGCTATAATTAACTGTTTTATAAAAAGGAATACAACTTGTTATATACTAGTTCAGTATTTAAATTTGGAAATAACTGATGGATTTAAGCATACAAATACTAAAACAATAGTTGAACATTTAATCCCCTTTACTGTTTCTAATGACTTCAAAATAATAAAAATAAATGATATATTAAGCATATATGATTCATATATGCTCATATATGCAACCATATATTTCAATATATGAACATATATGATCATTTTTACCCGGGTAGTTAAAATTTTCTTTTTGTTATAAATTTTTTACAGTGTATTTTTTTTTTAAACGTCATAAAGCCTGTTAAAATATATTTTTAATGATACCAAGATCATGTAAATCGGTTCAGCCGATTCTGAGTTATTGTAGTTTAAATGGAGCTCTTTTCGACTATTTTCGCGTTTTTTCGAAAACTTTCCCACTGTGCCACGCCCAAAAAATCGCAAAACAGTCACTTCTAAAAATGAGATTTTGTTTGTATTGATCAAATTTAGCTATAAACAAAATTTCATCGATATCTGAGGTGGTCGGGTTCAAAATTTCAGTTTTATCTCGATTTTTAAATGAAAATCATCATCTGACAACAAAGAAAACATATTACCCATACATGGAATAATAAATGTATTGATATCTGAACATATATGGCATATATGAACCAATATATGGACAAATATATGCAATATATTATCATATATTGCCATATATTTTATTATACGCTCACCAAGAGATGGCACTGCTAGCTCCAAACCTTTTTTTTCTCAAGTTGGTATAACTGTCCTGAGAACACATGCAAAGTTGCAAGTCATTCTGTCAATTCTTTCTTTGTTTACAAACCATTTGAAGTTGACGTGTCATTGATTTTTTTTAATATGGAAAAAATTGAATATCGTGCAGTCATTAGATTCTTTGTTTTGAAGGGTTGAAAAGCAAAGGAAATTTATGAACAATTGTTAGAAGTGTATAAGGAGTTCTCAAATTCAAAACGCACCGTTGAATTTTGGGCTGGTGAATTTAAACGTGGTCGTACCAGTCTTGAAGACGATCCACGCGAAGGACGACCAAAAACTGAAACCACAGCAGAAATAATTGAGCAGGTACATAATATGGTTAGTGAAGATCCAAGTTTGACTAAGCGTGAAATTGCTAATGCCATAGGCATCTCAGACGAACAAGTACTCCACATTTTACATGAATAATTACGTATGAAAAAACTGTTTGGAAAGTTAGTGCCGCACACATTAACAATTCAACAAAAACTGGATCGAAAACAAATTTCTCAGCGTAATTTGGAGCGTTCTAAGCCGAATAAAACCGACTTCTTGCGTCGTTTCATAACTATGGATGAGACTTGGACGTTTACAGTGGACTGAAGCTGGTTGTTCAGCAGGTGAAATCACAACGATCAGCAAAGAAGGTTATGGCATCAGTTTTTTGGGATGCAAAAGGAATTTTGTTGATTGATTATCTTCAGAAAGGTAAAACAATCAACTCTGGATATTATTGCAGCCTTTTGGATCAGCTGGATGAAAAAATTTTTCATCAAGACAATGCACCTGCTCACAAAAGTGTTTTGACGATGGCTAAATTCAAAGAAAGTACGAATTGCTTGAACATCTACCGTATTCACCAGATTAACTCCCAGTGACTACTATCTCTTCAGAAATCTCAAACAATTCCTTCGTGGAAAGCATTTTTCGTCGAATGAAGAGGCCATAGCAGCCGTAGACGGTTATTTTGCAGAGCTTCTGGAAAACCATTATAAGGATGGGATAAAATTATTGGAAGATCATTGGAACAAGTGTATTGAGCTTCTAGGAGGTTATATTGAATATAAAAATATATTTCGTAACAAAAACAGTATCCTTTCATTTCGAGCGCAGGAACTTTTCAACCAACCTGTATTTGCACATATATGCTTACATACATGACATAATACATGAAACCATATGTGACGATATTTGAACATATATGAACATTTTCACCTGGGCAATAATTTTTTTTAATTTTGTTTTGTTATGGAAAATCTATTTTTAGACCATATACTTTCTGGTTTAAACATTGTTTTGTTAACGTTGGAAATCTTGTTTCCCCAGTATTACTCCGACAGTTTTTCAACAGCTGGCCTCTTTTGTCTATTGAAGCTATTATTTTAAGATCGGAAAAGCCTTGCCAGCGCCTTCCGTTTGTATATTTCTGACTAAGTAAAATTTTTAAAATTTAAATATTTTTTCTTGGTGTTATTATCTTACTTATGCTTAGCAAACAGTTTTTACTCTCTGACACTTTTAACAAATATTTAGTTAAAATGGCAGACATTTTTACACTTTTTTCTATGATTGCATAAAGCAAAGTTTTTATATTAAAATGCCAAATATTTTAAAATATTCTATTATGTATAACTTATACCTATTATTATATTATTTTCTTATTTCTAGTAAGAATTTTAAAATTCTATTAGTAATTTCTTCTATAAAAAATTTTAAATCTCAGTGTCGGTTTTTATTCTTAACTTTCAATTCAAAATGTCTAGCTTTCCCCAATATAGAGTATGTGGCAGTTGTAGTGCAATAGTTACCGCGTTAGCCTCTTACACAGAAGCTTGCGGGTTCTATTTCCAGCGATGGCAACATCAATTTATAAAAATAATATATGTGAGTTTTCTACCCTAATACATATCCCAACGTCTTCTTTCGGTGTTCCCATAGTTAACTCCACAAAACAGAGATATAAACTAAAAAAGCTTTAACAATTACTCCAACTCTCCATCTGGTCGCGGGCTGCAACTGTTCTGAGATTTATCACATCTCACCACCTTTCATCTCTTCTCTATCCAATCCAAAAAAAAAACTACGCAGTAATTAGTAGAAATAAATTCCTAAGTGTTTCTTCTCTCTTTAAGAATAAAAAATATAAATTCCTAAACCTACCCAGAGTTTAGGTCTTTCCGATATTGTAAAGACGGAGAAAATTTTTTTTTAACGATTTTGGGTTTCTTTTTATATAATTTTCCAAAAAAATTTTATATTTTATTTCTTTAAAAAATTGGTTTCTATAAACAATTTTTAAATTTATGATAAAGAATAAAAACTGATATACAAAAAAAAAAATATTTTGTATGCAATAAAAAATTTGTTCATTAAAACTTAATAAAAAATATAATGAATATTTGTTTTCTTTCAGATTTTCAATAGCTGTTATAAAAACTGAGAATAATACTAATGAAATTTCAGAGAAACAAGAAATATATGAAATAACACTCAATATATTGAATATTAAAATAACAGATGAAGGCTTATACACGTGCGAATCGGCCGAAAATGGCTTACTTCAAAAAGTATTTATTCAGCCATATCTAAAACCAAAGATCCATAAAGTCAATGGCTTGAAAGTAAAACAAAAAATTGGTAATCCAGTAAAGTTCTTTTGTTTCATTGAAATATATCCACAAAATGATACTTTACAAAAACAGCTTAAATGGTTAAAAGATGAAAACTCTTTTGGATTCCTTGATCAGTCGTCTAGTATCGAGCATGTTAATTCTACCCATGTTAATTATACTCTGGAACTAACAGAAGTGTATAAGAAAGAGAATGGCTCATATGCATGTGTTATTTATGCTGTAAATGGCGACGAAATAGCAAGAAGAAATGTCGCTTTATTGGTGATGGATGTGCCAAAAGTAAATATTGAATACGTTAAAGCAGTTGGAGCTAGTCAAATTTATTTGAATTGGACTGTTAACGATGGAAATGACCCAGTTCAAAAATATTTCATACAATATTTACAAGAAGGAAATCCAGAACTTATATATTACAAAGATGTAATCGGTGGTGGTAACACATCATATGTTCTAGAAAATTTTTCTCCCAACACCAGCTATATTTTGCGGATGTCGGCCAAGAACAGTATTGGTGATGGAGCACCTTTTCAGTATTCGGTTCCGGTACGAACTTTAGAAAAGGATCCAATTTTCATACCAAAAGTAAAGACTACAGGAAGTACGGCCTCAACGATTACTATTGGTTGGGATCCTCCATCATTAGATTTGATTTCTTATGTTCAATACTATGAACTCGTGGTATCGGAGGCTGGCGATGTTCCTAAAATAGTAGAAGAAACTATTTACCAGCAAAATTCAAGAAATCTTCCCTACATGTTTGATAATTTAAAAACAGCTACAGAATATGAATTTAAGGTACGAGCTTGCTGTGATTTAACAAAATTATGTGGCCCATGGTCAGATGTAGTAAATGGAACTACAATGGATGGCATTGCTTCAAAGCCAACCAGTTTGCAAGTATTATGTATTCACCACAATGTTTCAAAAATAAATACTGTGGATATTTCTTGGATGCACCCAGAAAAGCCAAATGGAAAAGTAGTTTCATATCAAATACAGTTAGAAGGTGTAGCTTCCTATAAGCTAAATGGTAAAATACACAATGAAACTTGGGGACCGAAAATTAGACGGGTAAATGAACTAAATTACCGTACTACGTACGATGGAGTTATTCCCAACACCAACTATACTGTCACCGTGTCGGCAATAACTCGTCATCGAAAATCGGGAGAGCCGGCAATCGGTAAATGCACGATGCCAGTCTCTGTGCCAGAATCGATTAGAAGGGTTATGTGGACTAAAGTTGGGTTAAACGGTGATAAATATGTCTTTAGAGCGTTTATACCCAGAGTTAGTGAAAGAAATGGTCCAATATGTTGTTACAGACTATATTTAATACGAATGATGAACAATAATGCAGAACTACCACCACCTAGTAAGCTTAATATATCCACCTATCATGAAATTCACGCAACTAACAATTCCATTGGTGGCGCCTATCTCGCAGAAATGTTCTCGGGTAATAATTTTAAATCGGAAATTTTTCTTGGAGATGGAAAACGATATTTTGAAAATGATGGTTACAAAGCCGAAGATATGGACAAGGAATGCCTGAAATGCGTCAAAGGTGAACCATTTTTAAGAAGGGTATTTAAAAACTCACCACCTATAAATACAAGTAATGCTTTTAATTATGTTGTTTAAATTTATTTTTATACCCTTCACCATAGGTGGAAGGGTATATATAAGTTTGTCATTCCGTTTGTAATTTCTACAATATTGATCTTAGACCCTATAAAGTATATATATTCTGGGTCCATATGAAGAGCGAAGTTGATTTAACGATGTCCGTCTGTCCGTCTGTGTGTTGAAATGGGTTTTCCGAAGAACCCAGACATGATGAGGACTTGATTCTTTTTTATTTCTGTTACATGTGATCCATTTCTGTTTGCTATTAAAAATCAGACAGATCGGTTAATAAATGGCTGAGATATTAGCAAAAAACCAGGACTACCTCTAATTTTTCCAGTAAAATCCCTTTGTTTAATAAGAGTGTGAAGATAAATACGTAGGTTAAATACGTTTCACAACTATTGTGAATGATATAAATACAAAATAAATAGTAGTGTCGCCAACTTTTTTTTGCCTAGAAAATGCCAAATTTGACAAGAAAAGCGCTGAAACATATCGAAAAATATAAATTTGAGATTTTACATGACATATTATTTTGGATTAAAATTTTTGGACATTTAAGAAAAAATAAATGGGGATACCGCTTGTTTGTGGAGAGCTATGAGGTAGTAGATTCCAACGATGTATTCATCTCCTTCAGAATACCATGGTGAAGGGTATATAAGATTCGGCATAGCCGAATTTAGCCGCTCTTACTTGTTTATTATTATTTCCTTTTTTAAAAATATTTTTAAAGCATGTTTATTCTGGAGATTAAAATTGTTAGCGATTGCAATGCCCTAAAGATCATTATATCTGACCTTAGTCATCAACTAGGCCTTGCGTCGTGCGGTTGAATTTTTCGACCTCTAAATATTAGTTTTATTTTTCTTAAATATAACATACAGGTTTTACTAATATAGCAAATGCCCCCGTGCAAAAAATAAACGCACAGATCAGAACATCTTGAAGTATTCCCACAACTACTAATCATTTAAAAGCCTGATCCTAAGTACGTATAGATTACTGCCTTAAATGCTGATAAAACTTCGCAACAGTACTCCTGTTTTTCGGTTTACCGATTATTAAAAATAATTTTTTCTGACATTCAAGCTACCCGAGTAAAATTTTTTTCTGACATTCAAGCTACCCGAGTAAAAAAGTTGATCTGGTGCAATATTTAATTATATCCAATACAAAAAAAATAAAAAATTTAAATTAACCCTCTACTGCATGAGAAGCCATATTTGGCTTTTCATTTTCAAATTCTCAACGAAAATTAACAGTTACGAAAAATAATAGTTTTCGAAAAGCATAAGAATATAAACGAATGTTGTTTTATCTTTTCTCTACATAGCTGCATAGAAAAGCTCAGTCTTATTTTCCAATGCGCGTTGTCACTTCGTAGATTTAAAATACACAAAATGAAACATTTATTTTTTAAAGTTACATGGAAGTTGGTAAGCTTTTGTAATTTTTTTTTATGGAATATATAGCTTTGTAAATAGTGTTTATGCGATTATTTTTCCATTGTGCATGTAGAACTCATGAAATCACGCATTTCTTAGAACAGCCATATATGGCTTCTAATGCATTCACAGAAAAATTCGTCCAACTTTGTTATGCTATATTTGGCTTCTCATGCATTTACGGATAAAAATTAAGGAAATTTCTTTCCATGACATCAGTGAATCAGGGGCAAATCAGTCTGCTGATACCTGGATGAGTATCAGCTGGTCAGTTTTTTTACGAAAAAGAAAAAGGTCAGAAGAGGGAGCAGAAAATAATCTGGAAGGAAACTAAATTTGGTACATACAAGGAAGACGATTTACCTTTTTTGGGAACCAAGGAATTGCCAGAGGTGATGTCTAAATTGGAAACCCCTACTGATTTTTTCCCCCGATGAATTACTTAACATGATTGTAGAAGAATCCAACAAAAAGTGCTCTTTTTGTATTTTTTTTATTAATGTTAATTATACTATTTTTAGTTACTTTTAATTGCTCAAATAAAATATAAAAATTAATAAAAAATTTAAGTTATCTTTGTTGCATGAAACGCCATATATGGCAATAAATATTTAGGGTGCTAAAGATAGGAGTGCATATGAAGCCATATATGGAAAAATTTTTTGTCCGGAAAACTGATCTACTTTTCTCAAAAAATTTTGTTTGCATATCTTAATTATTCCATTTAAAAAAATAAATCAAATAAAATTTTTTTTTAGCTGGATCATAATGCATGCAGTAGAGGGTTAAAAATGCTAAATATAATGACTGAATTATATGTACCTAGATAAATATAAACTAATTATGTATTATATTATATCACAAATTTATAACAATTGTTGCTTTGGTTAAAATTTTAAAGTCTTGTAAAAAAATTAATAAGAAAATTAGAATAAATAAAAAAAGACACAAACAAAGTATCTTCCTGGCTGGGATTGGATACTATTCGGGTCAGAGTTTATATTTTTAATTAAATAAAAAAACGAAATAAAAAATTTAACTGGTCGATTAACCGGTTAAATTTTTAATATTGTATGAATTTTTCTGCTATTTTTCTTAAAATTTCCTAATTTTAAGTTTGAAATAACATCAACTTAAATACAATCAAATACTTTTCAAATCGAATGAATCAAAGCAAATGTTATATAGGCTTTAGGCAGGGGCGGATCCAGCTCAAGCATTTTTGGGGGGGGGGGGGGGGAAACTTTTTTTATAACCTCCACTCAATGATGCCAAGTGTAGGGATTTTTCCCTTTTAGTGGGGATTTTTTTCAAAAATTTAACATGTAGGGAAAAAGGGAAAGATTTCTTACTTTTGTCGAATTGTGGGGATTTTTTTAAATCGCAGATTTTTTTTTAACAACTTAAAATTAAATATTTTCCAATTGTATGCTTTAAAATAAAAATATATACTTTTCTTTAAGTGTATCATTAGAAATTCTTAAATCCGGTAATACCTCTATAATATGAAATAAGTAAATATGTGGCATCTTCAATAACAATGACAAGTAAACACTTATTTGGTTTTGTGTAGCTTAGATGTTTTGTGCAATTCTTTTTTTTAATAAATACGTACGCCATCTTTGCAGGTCTCTTCAATTTTAATAAGTTTGTAATTAATAAATAACATAAAAGTATTATAAATTAAAGCATAATAAAACTAATTTTAGAAAAATGTCCGACTCGTCTTCCGATAATGATGAAAACACATCAAAGAAGTACAGAAAACAACGATTTTGCTCAAGTTGGTTGAAAGACGAAAAACTAATGGGATGGCTGGAGCCGGTCAAAGATGACGACTTTAAATGTAGATGCAAGGCTTGTGGCAAAGTATTAAATTGCGGTAAATCGGACCTAAATAAACATGCTAATACTCAAATTCACAAAAAAAATGTTTTAAAAACAAAAACTAAAAGAATGTATTCATTTTTTGACAAACAAGTCCCAGAAAAAAACAACGATGTGGCCAATTTCGAGATCCGCTTAAGCCTTTTTTTGCTGAACACAATTTAGCAGTTCAAGTTATTGATCACCTAATACCATTATTAAAAGAAATTGTACCTGATTCTTCAATTATAAAAAAATGCCAATTAGGGCGAACCAAATGTTCAAAAATTATTCTGAATGTTTTAGCAAGAGAAGAAAAAGAAAATCTAATCAAAAAGCTTCAAATATATAAATTTTCTGTGCTAATTGATGAAAGTTCTCATGTTTCTTAAAAAAAAACGATGTGTCTTCTTGTAAGGTATTATGACGAGGAGCTAGAGAAGGCTTTTGTATAGTTGTTGGAGTTAATTCGCGTGGGCGCTGGTTGTACTGCTGAAGCTTTTTATGGCCTTTTTAAAAAATGTATTTTATCATACAATATTCCCTTTGATAATATCATTGGACTGTGTTGCGACGGCGCTAACGTTATGGTTGGACAAAACAATTCATTCGCGTCTAGACTTTTGACAGATAGTCCCAAGGTAATAATCATCAAATGTATATGCCACTCTGCTGCCATCATAGCAAACAAATCTTGCCTTATGTTGCCAAGAGCTCCCGAAGATTTGGTAAGACAAATTGGAACATACATTTCCTGCAGTTCAAAAAGATGTTCTCAGTTGGAGGAATTCCAAGAAATGATGAACGAAGAAAAAAAAATATTAAGAACATCAACAACCAGGTGGCTATCCCATCAAAAATGTATCGAAAGGATATTGGATAACTGGCAAGTTCTAATAGAATATTTTAAATTTGCAGCTAAATAGGACAAATTGAAATCCGCAGATGTTATACTGGCCGAACTTACAAATGAGTGTAATAAGGCTTACTTATGTTTTTTGAAATATGTGTTGAATTATTTTAACTCTTTAAATGCACTTTTTCAATCGAAAAAAATATTGGTTCATGCTTTACACTCAGAATCAACAAAAATATTTTTCAAACTTGGTCAAAATTTTATAAAAAAAGAATGCCTAAAGATTGATTGTGCCATAAGGTCACCTCATGTTTCATTTCCAATAGATGATGTTTATGTCGGCAGTGAATGTGAAGAATTGTTGAAAACGTTTCCAAAAAGTAGTGCTCATCAGGTAAAATCTGATTGTTTACAATTCTATATAACCGCACAAAGAAGACTGCCACTAAATGATAAGTCAATTTTCAAAGAAATGGAATTTTTAAATCCTGAAGTTGCAATTGGAAATAATAAATTTAATAATAATTAAATTGATATGCGATAAATATAAAGTTGACTTAAATTTACTAACACAAGAATGATAATTTTTCGGAACATGAAAAGCAAATATTATCTAAATTAGATGTTGAAGCATTTTGGTCCAAAATCTGCAAATCAAAAAATTTTAATGATAATTTGGTTTTTCCAAATTTTGCAAAAATAATAAAAATTTTACTAAGTCTGCCACATGCCAATGCTGACGCCGAAAAGATTTTTTCTGTTGTTACAGACGTACGTACAAAAAAAAGAAACAAATTAAGCCATGAAATATTAAATTCTATTTGCATTATTGGATCTCATTTACAATCAAATTTAATTAATTGTGTAACTTTTAAATGCACATCTAGTCATTTGAAAAAAAAATGAATTATACAGAATTGTATAAATAATTTTTTCACTATTTTTTATGTTGTTTTTATGTTATTTTTATGTTATTTAAATGTTATTTTTTATGTTATTTTTAATTGTTTTTATGTTATTTTTGTATTATTTTTAAATGAACCTGAATTTATGTACCTGAATTGAAAATGTACAAATTAAAAATAAAATTTTATTTTTTGAAAAATTGTAAAAAGTTGTGTAGGGAAAAATGTAGGGGAAAAAGTGGGTGTAGGGGAAAAAAGGCATTTTTTTCCATAAGCGTAGGGATTTCTGAAAAAATCTCCAGGCATCACTGCCTCCACTATATATGGTGAGGATATACAGTCAGCGTCAAAACAAAGTGTACAGCGAAAAGTTCCACATTCACATCTTCATAGATTCTAAAAGGGGGATTGTACAATAAAACAGTTTTCATATATTTGTTTTATATTTAATAGTAGTCTATTAAAAGTAAAAAAAAACATTTATTTCTCTTTTATTCTCAAATTAATATTAAACTCAAAATAAGACCTTATATTACGCATCAAAAAAAAGTGTACACTTAAAAAAATTGTTTTAAAATCAAGTAGTTTCAGCAAGGTTAATACTTCGTTTGCTTGCCTTTTGCTTTTATGACTGCAGCAAGTCGCCTGGGCATTGAATCAACTAGATTTTTGGTTACCTCTGAAGAAATATTATTCCATTCCTCTGTGATGGCTCGTTTTAGGGACTCTTTGTCATTTAAGCTGCGTTTTCGGATCTGTCGGTCTAGATGTTCCCAAAAATGCTCGATGGGATTCAAGTCTGGTGATTGGGGAGGGTGGTCAAGCTGTTTTGGAGTTCTATAAAGCAACCACTCTTTCACATTTCGAGCAGTATGCTTAGGATCGTTGTCTTGCTGAAAGACCCAAGTCGATCCTAAGCTTAATTTGTCGACACTCGGCTGCAAATTAGATTTTAAAATGTTCAGATAATCTTTGCTATTCATAGTACTATCTATGAATACAAGATTTCCAACACCACTTGCAGCCATACACCCCCATACCATAACTGAGCCGCCACCGTGCTTTGTTCTTTTCTCTCCATATTTTTTGTAATTTTTTCCTTCCAAAAATTTCAATTTTGCATTCATCGCTGAACAAACAGTTTTTCCAAAAAGAATTATCTTTGTGTTGATGTTTTTTTGCATATTCTAGACGCTTTTTTGGTTTTTTAGTGATATAAGAGGCTTTTTTCGAGGAACTCTACCATACAGCCCATTCTCATGCAGTGCACGGCGAATAGTACTGGCACTTACATTTACTCCTGATGTTGTTGTGAGTTCCTCCGCTATTTTGACAGCACTTTCCGATGGATCAGCCTTAACCCTACGTACTATCGTCCTCTTAGCCACGCCAGACAAAATTTGCGGTCTGCCAGAGCGCGAAAGGTCTTTAATATTTTTCCACTTGTTGTATTTATCTAATATTTTTTTAATTGTATTATGACATCTGCCAACAATATTGCCAATTTCTCGCAACGATTTACCTTCAGATGCCAATTTGACCACTAAATTACGCACTTCTAATGTAGTTTGTTTGCCCATGTTGAACGTTATCAAAATACTAAAAATTAGTTAACAGATCAATTGCATCAAAATTATTAAACATCATTAATATAAATGCAAAGAGAAACAAAACCAAAAATTACGGTAAATTTACCGTTACAATAAATAATCATGAAAGAATGTGAGAGTGTACACTTTTTTTTGATGCGTATAGTAAGGCCTTTTTTGAGTTTAATATTTATTAGAAAGAGAATAAGAAATAAATGATTAATTTTTTTTATTCAAATAAACAACTACTAAATACACTTAAAAAAAATTAAAACTGTATTGTTGTACTACCTCCCTTTAACGATTTATAAACTTGTGAATGTTGAACTGTTTGCTGTACACTTTTTTTTGACGCTGACTGTATATCAGTTTGTCATTCTGTTTGTAACATGTCGAAACATAGGTCTAAGACCCCCATAAAGTAAATATATATCTGTAATCCTTATGTAGTTTTAAGTCGTGTTAGCGATATCCGTTCGTCTGTCTGTTGAAATGGAGATCACGACTCGAAGACGCAAGCGGGGATGCTCATTTTTGCCTAGAATAATGGACATCCTCTTGAGCAGTTTGGTATTGAAAATGAGCAAAATTTTGAGGTGGAAAAATTTTTTGAGGTAAAAAAATCTTTGTTGTGAACAAAAATTTTAGTGTTAAAAAAATGTTTACAGTTCAAAAATATCGCTACTATGAAATTGTACTAAAATACACTAATTTGTATTGAAAACTTAGAGATACCTTCATATTTTCACTCATAACTTTTTGCAATACCAAACTTCTCAAGAGGATGTAATCAATGAGCACCCCGCTTGCGTCTTCGCGTTGTGATCACCATTTCAACAAACAGATAGACGGATATCGCTAAATCGACTTAAAATTGCACACGGGTCTTAGACCTTTATTTCGACATGTAACAGACGGAATGGCAAACTGATATGTATACCCTCACCATAAATGGTGGTGTGTACAAAAAAACAAAACAAAAAAATTAAAAATGAATTTCGTAAAACAATTTAAAATATTTAGTCCCCTGTAGGAAATGCTGATAGAAACTGTACTGTTTCACTATTGACTTTGTCACCAGTACCACTGACCAATTATGGCCCAGCCAACGCTTTCTGCTATAGACATTTAACATGTTTCTGTCATTGCTAATCTACACAACTATTGACTAGGTGTTGACATTGGAACCAGAGATTCACTAGTACATTTTAGTTATTCTAGTCTACACTTTTGGAACTTTTTACTTGATTTCCACACTAGGAAGGAAATAAGATTAAACAGGTGCATTTATTTTTTAAATTAAATATTTTAATAATAAAATTTTTTTATAAATTTCTTTAAAGTAAAATGAAAAATTTCTTGAAAATTTAATTTTGGAGTAGACAAATCTTCAAAAGACTGCACAAAATCATCCACAGGCTCCGTAAAATCTTCATCAGGCTCCACAAAACCTCTAGAGTTGCAATTTTTTACTAAAAATTGTTGCCTCTTTTTTGTCATTTTTATTTTTATACAAAATTGAAGTTTTTTGTAAATTCTTTTGCTCATTATATATGAAATAAAACTTCAAACACACATAAATAGCGAAATGGCAACATTGTTAGAAACTTCTTCGCTGCGTAGAAGACTAAACAGATATAAGCCCCATGACCTGATGAGACGCTTTAACCAGCAGTGACACTTCAACGTTCACAAAGCTGCATAATTTGTAAAATTTTTTTCTAAAAAAAATTTTCTTTTCTAATAAAAAACTACTTGTTAGTCAACGTATATATGACTAGTAGTAGTGCTAAATTTAAACGTTGTTAAATTTTATTTGTTTAAATAAAAAGAACAAAATATATATATTTTGTTCAAATTTGTATATTTACCTTTTAAATTCATTTTAATTTATATTTTTATTAAAAACTTTAATTTTGCATGCAGCTATGCACATGTATTTTCAACAATATAAAACAATAAACAAATCAAGAACAAGCACAGCTTTGCAGCTGCAAAAAAAAATGTAAAAAGTATAGACGCTTTGTGGACATGTCACCAAAAAGTCACCCAAAATAGTTGACAAAAGTGGTCTTTACAAAAAAATTAAAAAAAAATAAAATAATCAGTCATTTCATAAAAAATTCATATATTGCAAAAACAAAAATATATTATTAAATTAATAATTTAGTTTTATCAGGCTCAAGATCAAAACTTTTTAATGTTACTAACGAATAGTAAACACTATTTTTTTTTTTGATTAAATGGAAAAAATTGTAAGGATCAGCGCTAGAGGGAGTGCACACTTTCGACCCGAGCGACTAGGGGGGGGGGATATATCCCGTTATCCCTCCTGAATCCGCGCCTGCTTTAGGAAATATGACAGATAGCTTTTTTGTTTCAATTCCTTTAAAAATAAAATAAATAAATAAAATTATATTTTAATGTCCTTATGAAAATACATTGTTTTCTCCTCAATGAAACACGTCACTAGATATATTCCTAACAAGCAATATGACGTTATCTTTGTTATAAAATAATAATATAAAATTGCTTAATTTCGAAAACTGTATTTTCTAAAAAACAGTTTCATTTCAAATGTCATAAAAAATTATAAACACTAAGAGTCAATTTAAACGGTAACTTTGTTGCATGCAATTATTCCGTGCAATTTTTGTTTGTTGGCGAACGGGGTAGAGAAGCAAGCAGGGTAACAAAAAAGGCACCTTTTCGTTTTTCGTGCATGTTTTTGTTATTTCTCTTTCACACTCATATATATTCTTCTTTTGTTGCTTCGTTCACATTCAGTTTTCGTGCAATTAAAGTCACCGTATAAATAGTCATAACTTTGGAAGCAACTTTAAAACGGGAATTAAGAAAGTTGCACGCAATCAATTGCATCGTATAAATTGGCTCTAAAAAAATAACATGAATTTTGTTTCTAATTTGATTTATCAACAAATTTTGATAAAGTAGGAACTTCAGTAGAATAAAGTTGTTTAGTCAAAAATATTTAAGAATTCGCTTATCTTGTTTATTTAGGCATTGTTTTTTATTCTAGTCAGTGTCATATAAAGAAAATAAAAACAAATTTTATCGACAAAATGTTCCACTTCGGTAAAACACTATCTACACTGAGTTTTTTAAGGGTTTACTTCCACTGAACACGTCTGACATTTTATTTTTAAAGAGTCGTCAGATTCCTCTGAAAAAAAACCATGATTATAAGGCATGATTCTTTAAAAAATCTCAGGATGCTTTAAATTGTCTTAAACAAACACTTTAGAAACCAATGCAATAGACTTAACTTGATATTTCAGCAATAAGCAACTCTTTAATAACCGATTAATCAATTTTCTTAATTTTTCGAATAATGACCCAACCGATTAACCGGCATGGTCGAATATTGGAAACACTAGATTATATATAAAAAAAAAAAACATTTAAAATTTAAACTGCATTAAAAAATGCATTTATTTTTTGAGATTTACTTTTTTTCAATTATTTATTACCTTTATAATGCAATTTTAATGATCAAAATCGGAGAGCTATGTACCTTTATAATGCACTTTAAATGGTGACAATCGGATAAATCGTCATGAAAATAAAAAAATTAATTTACACACTTTTTGTATTTTTTCATTTTTCAAGAAAACCAAATGGCGAATAAAGCCGTAAGTTTTTTGATTTTGAATAAATTAAAATGCGATCTTTAATTTTCTGCATAGAGTTTCCGTGTGCAAAATATATTCAAAATCGGATGACCCAAGGTAAAATCAAAAACTTTAATTTTTTTGGAATTTTATTTTTATATTATTTATTTATTTTTATTGTTTTTAATAAATTCCGTAATATTATTTTTTGTTTTTGTTATTTTTTTTATTATCTGCAACAACTTACCTCAAAAGTATTTTCAACAAATATATTATTGTAATGAATTGTTTTAAACTACTCATCTGTACTCATACTCACAATAACGCTGATTTTTAAGTACAAGTTGCAATAAATATGAATCCAACGTGTACATTATTCTCATACCATCCCAAATTTGTTTGATTCATCAATCTACTCATTGATTTATCGCTAAATAGCTTATTCTATTGTATGGAGAATTTATGTGGAATTTATTAAGCTTGAATTAAAAAAATAATCCAGTGTTTTGGTCCTGAGATATTTTTATTTAAGTAAAATCACTTTTTTTAAATGAAAAATTTGGCAATATCCCAAAAACTGTTCTACTTTTGCACTTTTGGACTCCATTTTTGAATTCAGAGCGCGATTTTACATGGGAAATGAATGCAGTTTGCCGTGTAATAAATGTAAAAGTAAAGAAAAAATAAATCAAATATAAAATAAGCAATACAAATCTTTATTAAACTTTGTTATAAAAAAACGTTGCAAAAATGAGAAGTACCGTACTAACGCAACAGACCAAACACACAACATCAATGAGGGTATTCACTCTTGGTAGTAAACTACCCTTGTAGAGGTTGTAGATATAGTAAAAGTACTACCATTTACTACACCACAACAACATAATGTATAGAACTAAAATTTACTAGGGTGTGGTTAAAATACAAGACCAAAAGGTATAGTAAATAAATGTTGTACATTTACAAGACTAAAAAACATCTGATCGTTTAGCAACAAAACTATTGTTTGATTTTTTTATTTTTCATTTTGTGGCCACTATTAAAATAAAGTTCAAAAATGGATCAAAATAATGAAAACCCCAACTTAAAACAAAAGCGTGAAAAATAAGTAATAAAAGATGGACCGATAGTGAAATTAAGCAGCTATTGGTTTTTATTATTACAAGTAATACCGTATCTTCAAGCCCAGAATCTCTGCAAATTCTATTTGGTTTATTGCATTTAGCTCTAAAATATTTATAATTTTATATTTTTCCGTAATTATAGGCATTTTTGTTAACTTCAAATTCTTTTTGATATTTAAAGTTTTCAAATAGATGAAAAACAAAACAAAAATCAGCTGATTGATCAATTTACAATAGCTGTGTTTATGCGGGAAGTAAATACACGAAAAAGTCGTTCACCCTTTGTAGTATAAAATCGTTGTAAATACTACCAAGAGTGAATACCCTTAATGAGTTTTTTAATGTTCGTATTAGAGTCATACTTATTTGGCATCGTACACATTGAGTGAAGGAAAGTCGAAATCAACAACGTCATAAATGTTATATGTTAAGAATGATGAGTCCAAAATATATTTTGTAAAATTGAATAGTATTAGTAGGATTTTAGATCATATAATTATATTCCTTTTATAAATTATTTTATTGTAAAGAAACATGAAACTTTTTATTAGTAAATTATAGAGAATAAAAATTGAGAAATTCCACAGAGCCAGCAGGATAGAATACTTAGTATTTTCGGTTGACGCTACCCAACCTTATCAATATCCACGCTCTCCTTTCTCCCCATTCCACAGTGGTCGATATACTGAATCTAGCGGCATTTAATTCGCAAATGAATAAAAACAAAGCCTGATGCTTAATTTCGACAATAAAATGCGTAATAAATTAAACTGTAAACAATTTTCGTTTATTTCAGAGCTTTAAATACAAATACAGTGAAAATAGTATGTCTATAATTTAACACAAATATTTATAATTTCCAGCCTATAACAAAATTTGTTAAATTCCACCATTTTTTTTTTAAAGTTGCTGATACCTAGCCAAAAAATTAGAAATATTTCTGTTAAATTACAGACAAATTATTTTGAGTGTAGTTAATATAATTAATACAAATTTCTTAAAGATAATATATTTGTTTTTCATCTGAATCAGAAGTACCAGAATCAATTGGCTCTCAAAGCAAATTTTGTACATCTCTTCCAATTTCGATGTTGTTCCAAGAGAAGCTAGATGGTCGTTTGGAGAGCGTGGATATGAGAGGATCAGATGAGAAAAGAAGTGAGTGCATTAAATCCTCCATTGTGTTTTTTCTTGAACTTTTTCGTGTATGATGCTCTCTAAAATTTCTCAAATCCTTATTTCGCGATTCCTGTGCTTCTTCTGACATCATGCCAATTGGAAGAGAGACATTATTTATGATTTTAGCACCGTGAATTAATATTTTGTGTACAGAAGATGGCATATAAAACCATGAATATTTGTTTACAAATATTTCCGCTGTTTGCTAGCAAAATGTTTTAAACGCATGTGTATTAATTTTGAACCCGCAAGCCAGTGCATAAAATAATGCTTAATCTACTGATTAAGTCCTCACTGACTCCAGTTGAAAGTGCAGCCAATTTTGGTTGTTGAAAAAATCTTCTAGCCGTTTTTCCGTTATTAGTATTTCCCGATCCGGGCTTAGGAATATCAAATAATAAAGATATTTCATTTCTTAACTTTTCTTGTATATCTAATTTATTTTGCTGTACAACAGATTTGTCAGTTCTACCTTTTTATTGGGATTCTGTACGCAATATGTAAAATGCACTCAAAACACCTTATCCAAGCGTGTAGTGTTGACAAGCCATACTCATACATATTTCGATTTATCGGCGGATTATTAATTTCATTCAAGTCATTCATAATTTTTGGTGTGGCTCCGCAAATTCCACATGTTTGTGACGAGGATTCTGAAATTTCACTTAAAACTTTGCCATCGATCATTGTCATGTAAAATTGGTGATTAATTTGAAAAGACTCACATTGTGTTGGAATAATTTCAGTTATTTTCTGGTTCTCTTTATCAACTTCAGCACTAACCAACTGAGAAGTTTCTTTTGCGTAAATCAATTTTATTGGTCTACAAAATCGCGTTGAAGAAGGCCGAGAATTCTCCCACAGAATGGCACAATGCATATGGCAAATAAGTTTTCATCGATCCTGTTTGATTCAGGGTCAGAAAAGCTTTGGCGCTAAGTTGAATGTCTGCTACTGCCATCACATCCCCATTTGTATATCGCTGAATTAGCATATTCATTGGGGCTGACGAAAACGTCCTTCTGTGATTCGACGATTCTTGTTGCTGTATGATCAACCAAGCTCTGTGGATACACTTCAGCAGACGTATCGGTAATTTGGACTCCAATAGGGTAGCATTTATTTTTTGCTAATAGCAATGCATCATATGCTGGATATATGTTTGCATTTCTTATTTTTGCACCAGCTTGGATCAATTTGTACGAGTGCTTTGTAAAATCGACATCCACGTAAAGAGCCAAAGCTTCATCAGGACTGTATGCAATATCATTTTTGGCTTCTGAAGCAATATTTTTTTTTAATTTTTACATCTTCTGATGCTTTTCTTTTGCCTGCTTTGTGTAAACTTACACGCGTCACTACAACAAGTTCATCGCATGTAGTTTTTTCTACAAGCTGTGAAACTTTGTTGACTTGTGTTTTAGATGAACAAGCAGTGAACTCTTTTACAGGCCTTCCAAAAATGTTACTAGTTATCGGCCCAACTAATAAAATTTCACTGTCCAACCAATCTTTATTACGTTTTTCAAAATTCGATAACGTTCTGTTGTAGTTCTTCCACTTTTCCACTACTTTGCTTATGAAGCTCCTCAATTTTTTTTATTTCTCGGCACTGCTCCTCATTATAGTGCGATTGGTCTATTATATTATTAAATACGTAGGCCTCCACAGCTGAAAATTTTTTAGTAGGGACGTTTTCATTGCGCTAAATCAAAAAAAAGGGTGCGTTTGGAAACATTCATTATGCCTAAAAAATTAATTAACCAATAAACGGGCAAGAACGGGCAGATAAATTTGGACGTTTCACAACAACAAATAACCAAATTAATAAACAAAACCATATTTGGACCGAATCCGATCGAATCCCAAAAGATGCACTCCACCAAACTATAGTATATAACACTTCAAATCTGCTATCACCAATGTTAACTTCTACAACGTATTTCTATTAAACTAGATAAATACAGATCACAAACATATTTTTTTTAGCTAATACATACCTTCTACTTTAAATAAAAACCTTAGTTTATAAAATTATTAATCACGCACTGAGTAATTTGGCGCCAAATTCTTTCAATGCACTTGCTGCAACTTATGTTATATTTGACAGCTAACAGCTGTGCGAATATTGAAAGCAAAACAAATATAAAAACGTAAATTTGCTAACATTGCTTGTTGACGATTGTCTATTTTATATTGAGTGTTTGGAAACAAATTAACAAACTCGAAAAGAACACACAATTAGACTAACATCAACGAAATTTAACAATTTATATTTATCTTCTATATTTTACAGTTTTTGTTATGAACTTTAATTCTTAAGGTATCCAATAACAAAGCCGTTAATTTTCAAACGTTTGTCCTAATCCATATAAAATCTACAACATAATCTATGTTGATAGTTAATGATTAGATAATATTTTGAATTATATTTTGCACTGTATCCTTGTGTTTAAAGTAATGGAGTTTTATGAATTGTTGATCAGTTATTGATCTGTTATTTTATAAAAGCTGGCGATTTCTAAACCAAAATTTTTTGACCTTTTTGAAGCATTTAAAACAAAATTTACAGCTTTTAAATTCATAAACAAGTTTCATTTAAAACTTATTTATTACATTGAGATCTAATGTATACGTTTAATATTAAGTACATTTTGATTGTTTTTTGTTGTAATGCTTCTCTCCGCTTTTAGATCATTTTGGTAAAAATCTGTTATGCTACAAAATTCTTTTGACGAGACGTCAAAGACTCGGCTTGGTACAATATATTATAAATTCTTTACCACATTATCGTGACCGGAAAATCTATTTGTCAGGCGAAAATTGCGCGATTTTTGTAAAAAATTTTAATTTTGTTTTTCGTATATTAATAGTTGTAGAAGTTGGCGCCGCAGGCGAAAATTTCGTTTTTCATACATTAAGAACAAATATAATTCTTAATAAGTTTCAAAATTACCGAGCTCAAAGACGCAATGTCATAGGAAACCATTCGCTCTAAAATTTTATGAGATCGTCGGATGCTGTTAAAACCGCATACCGGAAATTGATGGCTCTTTCATCGTTACCAGCAAATTTAATTAGAACTGCCTGGGAGGACACACTAATGGCGGGAAAGCAGAAATTTACTTAATTTTTGAACTATTTTAAAAGGCAGTGGTTGCGCTTCACTAAAATATTTGATTTATATAAAATGATTTTTATTCTAATTCTTTAAAATATTTCAATTTAGGTTGGCCCAAGTAACTTTAATGTTTAAGGAGTTCATTCGGATGTTATTCATTCCATGCAATATAAATGCGTGTAATGCTGTGCATAAGCAACATCTCAATTTAATTAATGAAAATATGCCCAAACTTAATTTTGTGGCTAATTTTTATTTGGTTTTTCATTGTATTTTTATTGTTAATTTTCATTATGAAATTTTGCCCCAAAAAATAGCGCTTTCTTGGGGCCATTTTGTACAACGCCACCGTGAACTACGCACATCGAATTTTTTAAAAATAAAAAACAGCTCAAATTCAATGACCATTAAAAAACGATTAATCTAATACCCTAACCCTCCTCAGAATCCACGGTTGTGTTGCGGCAACCGAAAATACTAAGTATTCTATCCTGCTGGCTTTATGGAATTTTTTCAATTTTTACTCTATAATTTACTAATAAAATTTCTTTGCAATAAAACAATTTAAAAAAAGACTATGATACTTATACGCTAGGGTAATTTACATTTTTTTGCTTTTGTATTTTTAAGTTTTTATTATTGCTGTACATAGTTATTTATCTTACAATACATATATAATTGGCCTTCTGGGCTTCCTTTGTATTGATATTAAATAAATAAATATATGATCTAAAATCCTATTAGTACTATTAATTTTTATAAAATCTTACTTTTTAACTACTGTAACTATTTTGAAAGCCTATATATAAAAATAAACTCATACAAATTTTGGGGATTCCGGTTAAGATTTAATGTGGATTTGAATCTCAGAGTTTTAATTAAAACAAGTAAGAGCGGCTAAATTCGGCTATGCCGAATCTTATATACCCTTCACCATGGTTGGGAAAAAACTGAAGTTTATATATGCACATATATGGAATGGACAGATTTATATACGGACGCCTTTAAGAGGAAATTAACCATTTAGTTTGGTGATAAAACTTGGACTCGGGAAGATTTATGGTTCCAGAAAATAGGTATTTAAAAAATATTTATGTTTTGGGCATAAATTTTTTGTATCTGATCCGATATTTCCGAGTTTTTTCAACAAATATGTTATACTAAAGATTTTCGATCTTTTGCTATATAAGACGCATCCGTAGGTCATATAACAGCTCTAGAATAGTGTTTGTTGTTTGTGTATAAAAGGTGAAGAGGTGAAAGAAAAGAATTTCAACAAATCGTTAAAAGAAATCACTAGAACTGCATGTGTTTTATTTCTACAAAAACGTTTGATTTAGCTGGCAAATTTGCATTTGGGATTTTATTTCGCTTTTTTATTAAAAAATATTTTTAATTTCTTTAGCTTAATTTTAAAAATTTGAAGGAAAACAGTTTATAAATTTTTTTTTTTTATAAATTATTTTAAGTTATGACCTAAAATAGTTGCACTCAAAGGGAAATTATGTATAAAATTTTCTTAATATAGAGCAATTCCATATGAAAGCGATCACCTTTTGGACGACCCCTCTCCGATTTTAAAATAAATAGTCTCAATCGATTGCCCAGCAAAAAATAATGTACCTACATATTTTTTTTTTTTTTATAGTGACTGGTTTAGTGGTGGTGTACACCACTGTCATGTGACAAAATTGAAGAATTCTTCATAAGGGACCTCATTGAAAGTTGTTTAAAAAAAAACTACTAAAGCGATCGCAACGAGTGATAGCTCGTTGGAAAGGTATTAAATCAGGCTTTAATTGAAAATCAGAAATTTACCTTTTTTCCCATGAAAATTAAATTTTCCCATGAAAATTAAATTTTCCGATTTTCCACAGAAGCTCCTAAATTTTCCGGCTAATTCTATTTTTTTTGGATTCCTCATAATTTTTGCTTTAAGAATCAGCAATAAAAAAATGGGCCCCGACTCCTTGTTTGGACAGGAGAAGAGCATTTAAGAGACCTCCTTGTTCTCATTGTTTTTATAATTGAATTATTTTTAATTATTTAACATTATTTTATTTTATTATTAAAAATACATTTTAAAAATTATTTTACAGTTAAAAATACATTAATGAAGAAAAAATCAATTTTTTTAAGAGCCCCAAGTTGAGTGTGTAGTGAATATGGTCTGCCTGCCTTCACAAGATCGGCCATAAATCCATGGATAATAGCAGCAGTGGCATGTAATGGCACACCAAACCCGACTGAGGCTACAGGTCATAAAATGATTTGTAAATTTTTTAAATTACCAGGTAATAAATATTTCGCCTAAAATGACACGTGCAGAAACAAGTCATAAAACACGGATTTTCCATAAATATGGCGAAATATTTATTACCTGGTAATTTAAAAAATTTACAAAACATTTTATGACCTGTGGTCGGCTTATTGGCAGTAACCAATTAAGTCCCTCTTTAAAAAACATTTTATGACCAGTAGTTCACGCAAATTTTCCTATTAAAGAAAAGCAAATATCGCTTATTTTTTTTACCTATTTTTTACCAAAAAATAAATATAAATACTTCACACACTCTGAGTCAAATTTCAGTTGAATACTAAACGTGAAAGTGTTAAAGTGTTTTTTTTTGTAGAGTAAAGAGTGAAGCTGTAAAGACAATTTAAAGTAAAATGAATAAATTTTGCTGCAATCCGTTTAACAAGAGTGGACATTGTTCGAAAAAGATAAAAGTATTAAAATTAACTGGTGTTTCGAAGCGATACATGAATGAATTAAATATACAATACGGTGAAGAAGCACAATTCATTTGCCCCAAGTGTAAAATCGATTTGTCTCAACAAGCAAATGCATTGAAACAAATGCAACCACAATCCGAGAGTGAAATGACAATTGAACAAAATGTTTCATCTGATAGTGAGGCAGACATTCCGATGGTCAATATGTCTTTGAGTCCTTTGAATGAGGCTATTACCACTTTAGGTGAAACGCCTATTAGAAAAAGAAAGTTGCGAAGTGAAAAATACAGGAAAGATAAAAAGGCAAGGTTATGAGTGCAATCGCGACAACATTTGATGAAGGCTCTGATAACGAATGCAGTCAAGCAGATGACGTTGATGACGGCAAACAAATGATTGAGCAGTTGAAAAGAAAATTCAATTTAGCGACCACTTTTCCGGAGAAATATCTCATTTTATCTGTGCTGCCTCAATCATGGTCTATACGCAAGATTTCTGAACAGTTTCAAACATCTTTTTACATCGCGAGAAGAAGCAAAGAATTAGTTCGACAGAAGGGCATATTGGCGACTCCCACCAAGAAATTTGGCTCAAGGACCCTCAGCGAAGCAACGGTGAAATTGATTCAAGATTTTTACTGCAATGATGACAACAGCCGCGCCTGCCCAGGTACACGTGACTATGTTATCACACGTGAAGATGGAGAAAAAGTACACAAGCAGTACCGAAGCATACCATCAGTTCAAAGAGAAATACCCATCAGAAAAAGTGGGATTTTCTAAGTTTGCCATCCTACGACCAAAAGAATGCGTGCTGGCATTAGACAGGCACAGAACGCATTCAGTCTGCGTTTGCATGTTTCATCAAAACATCAAATTAATTTTCTTTCCATGCAAGAAATTGAAAGTATTTCACGGTGAAATTGAAACATATAGGGACCTCCTGTCGAAGTCGTTGTGCGCATACCCCACGGAAAATTGTCATCTGTCCAAATGCGACAATTGTCCGAAGATTGACGAGCTAGAGCAATATTTGGCTGAAAAGTTTAAACAGCTGTTAATTCAGGAGGTGCATTTCAAACAGTGGATAATTAGCAGCGGCAGATGTTCCCTTGAGACCGTGGTAAAGCAGATTCCGGAATTCATCGAGGAATTCGGATTCAAGTTGAATGAACTGAAGGCGCACCATTTCATATCCGAGATGCAATCGAAATTTCTAAAGGAAAGTAAGGAGAAATTAGCCCAAAATGAATTCATTGTGATAAGCGACTTTGCCGAGAATTACACTTTTCTCGTTCAGGATGAAATTCAGGCTTATCACTGGGCAAACGACCAGTGCACGGTGCATCCTTTTTGCATTTATTTCAAAAACGAAGATAACGAACTACATACCGTAAGCCTTGTTGTTGTCGCGGAGAGTTTAGCTCATAATTATGTGTCCGTTTATTTATTTCAAATGAAACTGTTTGAATTCTTAAGATCAAAATTCGATGCAATCGACAAAGTAACGTTTTTCTCAGACCGCGCGGCTTCTCAGTACAAGAATAAAAAAAAATTTTACAATCTTTGCATAATTGAAGAAGAACAAAACTGCAAGGTCGAGTGGCACTTTTTTGCGACGTCCCACGGTAAGGGCCCATGCGATGCGTTAGGGGGAACTCTAGAACGCATTGCGACTAAGGCAAGTTTGCAAAGGCCATATACTGACCAGATCTTAAATGTACAACATTTGTTTTCGTGGATTCACAGCAAGGAAATTGCCATTAACACAGTTTTATGCACTCAAAAAGAACACGATGCCATGGAGCGACGACTTCAAAACAGATATAATAATGTCAAAACTATAACTGGAACGCAAAAGTTTCATTGCTTCATACCAAATATTTCTGATATGTCAATTAATATAAAGCGGTACTCTTCGTCTGCCGACGTGCTAAATTTAAAGTTACTTTAATTTTATAATGATGCCAAGACAATTGAAATTTTTAATAAATATTGTAATTAAGTATAAGCAGCAAAATAAGAAAGATTTTTTCTTCATAAATGTATTTTTAACTGTAAAATAATTTTTAAAATGTATTTTTAATAATAAAATAAAATAATGTTAAATAATTAAAAATAATTCAATTATAAAAAATATAAAAACAATGAGAACAAGGTGGTCTCTTAAATGCTCTTCTCCTGTCCAAACAAGGAGTCGGGGCCCATTTTTTTATTGCTGATTCTTAAAGAATTTTTTGAGGAATCCAAAAAAAAAATAAAATTAGCCGGAAAATTTAGGAGCTTCTGTGGAAAATCGGAAAATTTAATTTTCATGGGAAAATTTAATTTTCATGGGAAAATTTAATTTTCATGGGAAAAAAGGTAAATTTATGAGAAAAATTAGGAAAATTTTATTTTTCAATTAAAGCCTGATCCAATACCTTTCCAACGAGCTATCACTCGTTGCGATCGCTTTAGTAGTTTTTTTTTAAACAACTTTCAATGAGGTCCCTTATGAAGAATTCTTCAATTTTGTCACATGACAGTGGTGTACACCACCACTAAACCAGCCACTATAAAAAAAAAAAAAAAATATGTAGGTACATTATTTTTTGCTGGGCAATCGATTGAGACTATTTATTTTAAAATCGGAGAGGGGTCGTCCAAAAATTTGCCAATTTTGATCGTTTTCATATGGAATTGCTCTATATGAGAAATAAAATGGTTTAAAAATCTGTTTATAAATTCTTTTAAATCGGAGCAATAAATAGAAATAAAAACGTTTGTATTTTGTTTGTATCAGAGGGTTTTTATAAAAATTTTGATGTTTTTAGCGTATTTATGGATTATTTAATTATTAATATAAAATTTTATATTAATTAATTATTAAATATTAAAAAAACAAAAAAAAAAAAGTCTTAAGAAAATAATAAAAAAAATATGTACAAAAAAAAGTGAATTGACCGGGATTCGAACCCGCGGCCTTAGAGAAAAAAAAAGTATTTGTGAACATACACAAAAATTCTTGTTCACATTTAATAATTCAACAAAATTCACTGTAGAATAAAATCAGCATCATGTTACTGAACGCGTAATTGGGATCAGTGTGGACCATATGCAAATGTAATCACTCAACAAAAAGTCAGCGTTGAATAAATCAGAAAAAACAACAAACAACGCATATGAGTTTATTCATAATTACAAAAAAATAGAAACACACATTTGGGTGGGACTTAAACCCGCTTTTTTAGAATTTTTATTAGTAATACAATACTAAAAATATTCTTCTTTGTGAAATAAAAATATTTTTGTTGAAAAAAAAATTTAGGTCGATATCTTGCCTAATCCGGAAAAATTCAAATATTGTCTAAATTTTTTTTTCATCTATTTTGATTGGAAAATTAGGCAATATTTAACTTTAACCGGATTGGAAGAGCCTGAGATATCGACCTAAATTAAAAAAAAATAAATTTCACAAAGAACAATATTTTTGGTATTACTAATAAAAATTCTAAAAAAACAGATTTTAGACCCACCCTAATATGTTTTTTTACAAAACCACCCCCTTTTTATAGATAAAAAACTATTTTGTTTTAATTATGATTACACTCATACACGTTGTTTGTTGTTTTTTCTAATTTATTCTACATCAAAATAATTATTGTTGGCTCGAATGAACAGAATAAAACAATGGTTTAACAACGACCGATGATTATAAACCAGTGACAAAACAATTTGCACATCGTTTGATTTAAAATCATCAACGAATATGTGTGTTGGAGTATATTCAGCGTTTGAACGCAAATACAATTTATTCTTGTGTTGATTGCGTATGAACGTTTTGCAATCAGCAAATGCAGTTCTCTGGTACATATATAAAAAGTCTCCGTTCATTCGAGATTTGTTTGGTTTTTATTTAAATGACAAATCTTTGTATGTGTTTGTTGTTTGTGTATAAAAGGTGGAGATGAAAGAAAAGAATTTCAACAAATGGATGTGTTTGTTAAGCGTAAAATTCTACATACATATTAAACAAAGGGATTTTATGGAAAAAATTAGAGGTAGTCCTGGTTTTTTGCTAATATCTCAGCCATTTATTAACCGATCTGTCTGATTTTTAATAGCAAACAGAAATGGATCACATGTAACAGAAATACAAATTGAATAATTCCACTTAGGACCTGTACGAGGTAGCTAAATAAATTCTAAACTAAATACAAATTGACAAGAGATTTTAAAATTTCTTTGAAAATATTTGAAAAATTTTTAAGATTTCATAGAAATTTGGATGCCTGAATTTAGTACAATATTTCATATATTTTTGTTCTAACGTTTTATTATTTTGTTTTTTTTACTGATTTTTAAACCCAATACTGAGTAATAGCAGATAAGGGTAGTCGATAACGTTCCAAAAAAGGTAAAAGTCTTTAAATAAAATAAAAAAGGCAATTGATCGGGTTTTAAAAAATTAGAAGTGTATTTTTGGTGTTTTGGGTTGTACATATTACAATGCTCGGTAACGGAGTGAAAATTTATCAAATTTCCCTGATGTCATAGCAATTTTTTCTCCTTAATGCACAAATTTCAGCAAATTTACCTGAAATCTGGTAAAACCTAATTGGACTTGCAAAAAAAATTATTTGGTCTTGCAATGAAAATCAATTTGAAACACGCCACTGTCAAATGGTGTATATTTGTTATCGAATACCGAACTTGAAGTCATATTAGCTGTGTTCCCTTACTTTGTTGTGTGTCTTTCATTTTAGATAGAAAGTTCTTTATTGTTCTTAATTTTTACGAAGGCAGTGATGCCATATAAACATAGTTATAACATATGAGTTACCAATCATACGTTACAACTATGGCACTATGGGCTAGAGGTTGATATATGCAACATCTCCCTTTTTAATATACAAAAACATTTAATTCACATAATAGAGTAATACTATATATAATGATGTATACAACAATTTTTATACTATTATAGAAAAGTAAATATAAAAGAATATTTTGTATTTAATTACAAATTAAATATAAGTTACAAATTTTAATTATATAAAACAAAATGTTTATAGTATGAGATTTACAAATTCAATTTCTTAGGTTGTTTTATAGTTCTACCCTTTCTTGTTACATAGTTTTTATTTTCAATTTCTTTTTCTTTAATCTACTTTTTTCGCAGTTTTGTTATAATAATCTGAATATTCTTGAATTTTTGAATTTAATTTATCTTTATACTCATTCGCGTTAACAATTTTTGGTTTATAATTATCTGTTATAGAAGGGATGTTGGTTCTTAAGGACCGTGACATAAGCAATTGAGCCGGACTGGGTAAATTACCCTTGCGTGTTGACCTATAGTGAAGTAAAGCCAAATAGGGATCAGAATTGCTTTCCTCACATTTTAATAATATCCTTTTTATTGTCTGTATGGATCTTTCTGCTAGTCCGTTAGACCTCAGCAAATATGGGCTTGATGTTTTATGATCAATGTCCCAATTTTTACAAAATTCTTTAAATTCCTGAGAATTAAATGGAGGACTAGAGTATTCAAAAAACCGGCCTTGTGGAAAAACCGGTTTCGGGTTTCTTCGAAAAATCGAATTTTAAAAAAACCGGTTTCGGTTTTGGTTCTTGCAGAAAAAACCGGTCAACCGGTTTTTTCGGTTTTTTTTTAATTTGAATAAAAAGCTTATATAATTTGTTAATCGTTTTAATTACAAACAAACAAAAATAAATTTAATATATAAAGTAATAAAAATAAAGAAATACATTCTTTGAAAAAAAAAAAAATATAATATTTTTTATTGTATTTCATTTCAACATTTTATTTATTGGTTTTAACTTTTTTTAATATAATATCTTAAAAATTAATATTATAAAACTATGTTCATATCAAATGAATAGAGATCATTAAGTTTGTAAATTGGGTAAAATAAGTACGTTAGTAATTTGAACGTTTAAAACGTTTGGCATTAAATAATTTCTTTTAATATTGCATTTTAAATATGTAAAAAGAAAATCTATTTTTCACTTCTAAAATTATATTTTAAAAATAATATGCAATTTTAATGTTTCGTTTTAAGTCGATTTTTTTGTTTGCTTTTGATAAAGCTAGAAGTGGAAAATACTCTTTCACTAATAGTAGATGTTGGACAAATAGCCAAAAGACAATTCTATAAATTTTCTAACTTTTCAGTTCTTTTGTCGCATTTATCAAGATTTATGAAATCATCATAAAATGATGAATGAATTTGTACAGTCTCTTTTTTAGGATTTTGAATACTGTTTATTGTGTTATTTAGACCAAAAATTAAACTATTTTAATTTGGAATATCCAAAGTTAAGTCTTCATCGGAATCTATCAGACTTACATCTAAATCTTCATAACCAAACGATTATAAAAGTGTTCGGAAAAAATAAAAGAGACCAAGTAACCCAGTTGTTGATGTAATTAAAAAAACCGGTTAACCGAACAAAAAAGACCGGTTTTCGGTTTTCTTCGAATTTACAAAATATTCGAAACCTATCGGTTTTTAAAAATAAAGAAACCGGTTGACCGGTTTTCGGTTTCGGTTTTTGAATACTCTATGGAGGACCATTATCTGTTATCAAAATAGATGGAATTCCATGTCTTGAAAAATATGACTTTAATTTACGTATGACTTGTGAGCTATTATAACCCGAGTTAAGCAACTCAATTTCAATATATTTTGAATAATAGTCAACAACGAGAAGATACATTTTCCTTTTATATTCGAATAAATCGCAACCCATGGCAAATCAACAATTTCATGCGGTAAAATATCAGACTTTGTATTTGAATTTTGGTATCGCATACAAATTTCGCAATTTGAAACTACATTTTCAATATCATTGTAGATATTTGGCCAATAAATAGTCTGACGAACCAAGTCCTTACACCTTTGCATTCCCATATGCCCTTCATGAATCTTTTTTAACATAGTTTTACGTAAATCTTTTGGGATTAATATTTGATGGTTTTTTAATAAAATATCATCTAAAATTGAAATTTCATCCTTAATTTTAAAGTAAGGCTTTACATTTTCATCAATATTTTTCTTGTTCTTTGGCCACCCGTTCTTAACATACTCAAAAATTTTACCAAAAATTTCATCGTTTTTCGTGAATTCCTTTAGAACTTCCATATTCGAAAATGGAAGCTCTAAATGAGAAGCTACAAAATTGCAATGAATAGATTGTTCCTTATCCATATCAGTCAAAGCTGTTTCCGGTAAGGGAGCCCTTGACAGAGTATCGGCTATTTGTAAATCTTTTCCAGGCTTGTACATAACTGAAAGATTATATGATTGTAAACGCAACATAAATCGTTGAAGTCTCGCTGGAATTTTGTAGAGTGGTTTGTTAAATAAACTGACTTAGGGTTTATGGTCAGTTTCGACCAAAATTTTTGAGCCATAGACAAATTGGTGAAATCTTGTGCAACCGAAAAGTATCGCAAATAATTATTTTTCTATTTGTGCATAATTTCTTTGTGTTTCTGTTAAAGAAATAGACGCATATGCAATCGGTCGTTTGTCGTGCATAATTGTTGCACCTAGTGCAAATTTAGAAGCATCAACAGACAACGTCAATTGCTTATTTGGGTCAAAATATGTTAATACGAGAGACTTAGTTATCTCATTTTTAAGATTCTCAAATTCTTTCTCATGACTTGACGACCAGTGCCATTCTATTTCCGTTTTTAACAATTCCCTTAAACTTTTATTCCATTCTGTTGCTGATGTTGTTGTTTTTGAGAGCGCCCCAATGAATAAATTCTCCTCTTCTTCTTCATCATCATCATCTTCTTCTTCCCTAGTTAGCACGTTTTTTACCATTCGTTTCTTCATAAAGCATAATTTTGCAAAATGGCCGTCTTTTCCTCAATTATGGCATTTGGCGATTTCTGCCGGACATTTATTTCTATGAATTTGACCACAACGACTGCAGCTTACTTGTGGTTTATAATTAACTGTACGATTAGGTTTAAATTTGTTTTTTCTTAAAGTGTTGACCATTGGTTCAGATTCATTGAAGTCTTCAAGCTTTGAAGCATTTTCCTTTGCCATTGCCATAGCATTTGCAATACCAACAGCCTTGTCTAATGAAATGCCACCTTCAGCCAACAATTTTTCCCGAACATTTCCCATCTTAATAGATAAACCGCAAGTGAAAATATCTCTCACCAAATCCTCACGTAACATCCCAAACTCACAGGTTAAACTTAAATTTTTTAGCAAAGTTACGTACTCATCAATGGTTTGCCCCGGTTGCTGTTTGCAGACAAAAAAATTGTGCCTTTCCATCGCAATATTCACCTTTGGTATGAAATAACCATCAAATTTTTTTTATTAAAACGGCATATTTAATAGTGTCCACATCTTCGTCAAAAGAATTGAAAATTTCCAACGACTCTGGGCCAAGATGGTGAAGAAGTAATGCCACTTTACGGCGGTCAGACTGGGACTCCAAACTAGATGCTGTTAAAAATATTCTGAATTGCGTGAACCATGACTTCCATTCCTTGGCTAAGTTGGTAGACTTAAGGTTGATTGGCTGCAGTGACGTTGCGTTAAATTGATTGCCTTGCATTTTCATTTGACCTGCTGTTGTTGGCTTTTCTTCAGCTACCCGCATGATCAGGTTATGTTGAATTTTTCTTTTTTCAACAAATAACTGGACTTGACTTTTTTTTCCAATAGACTTGTTTTTCTTTTTTTTTAAATACAATTTATTTTAGTTTATAATTTTTTTTTTAAGTTTTTACTTCTGACACCATGTTGTGTGTCTTTCATTTTATATAGAAAGTTCTTTATTGCTTAATTTAACGAAGGCAGTGATGCCATATAAACATAGTTATAACATATGAGTTACCAATCATACGTTACAACTATGGCACTATGGGCCAGAGGTTTATATATACAACACTGGGTAAAGTTCGGTAAAATGAGGGTAAACTCAAAACACTCTCATAAAATTACAAAATTACCCAAAAGTACGGAACGCAAAAAAACACTTTTCTAGCCCAAAAAAATGTCAAAATGCATCAGTGATGCCAAATTTTTAGGTGCAATAAGTGTAACACGACAAGTGAAAACGCGCTAATGGAGAAATGCGTAAGTTGAAATAAAAGACTAAAAAAATGTATTAAATTTGTCCGCCGTTTATAAACAGAAAATATTTGCAGTAACTTTCGATAAAAAGAGAAACACTAATACACTCTCATAAACGCTCTCATTTACCAAATTTTCGAGTACGGGAACGCTTTTGGGTAAATTTGGGTAAGTTTGGGAACCCGCGGTAACGTACGGGAACACACTTATTGTGAAAGAATATAAAATATCTTAAGTAAGTATCTGAGTCTGAAATACTTTCTGTAATATACGCTCTTAAATATTCATTAAAAACACGATGGTTTCTTTCTACTCTACCTACTGCTTGATGATGGTAGGCTGTTAAAAAATTTATTTTAATATTTAAAAGTTACACAGTTCACAAAATATTTCGTTTTTAAATTCGGTACCTAGATATGATTTTATGGTGTTCATTCTCCCATAAATTAAAATAAAGTTTTCAAAAATTGCATGAGCTATTGTTTTTGCAAAATTAAAATAAAGTTTTCAAAAATTGATGAGCTATTTTTTTTTGCAATTTTATCAGCTACAGGTTTAGTAACAGGATATTTTGTGAAATCACAAATTAAGGTTAAAGCACTGGCAACGAAACTGGCAACGAACTAATTGTGTCCAATACTACCACGTCAAAAGGTTTAATAGGAGTTGGTGTTAATGTAAGTGGTTCTTTTAATTCTGCCTTGACCTTATTTAGATTTTTTTCAGTAGTACCTTGGTGTAAGTTTTGCATACAATCTTTTACGACCACAGTGTCCACCAACAATTCGATCATCATAGATAATTTTTTCAAAGTTTCCTTTCCCTGTCTTCATGAATTATAGTTTCAATTGGATCGACCAACATAATTTCAAGTGCTGTTAATATTTTGTTACCATGGTTTTTTTAATTCTTGGATAGTGTATATAAAAAAATAGATCATTCTTTGCCCATTCTGCAGTATACATGTTATTATTGTTGCCTTCTTTTTGTAGCCTCTTATCGAAATTCGATTGTTTGTTAACAATATTAACATTTACAACTGTACATTTTTAAAATGATATTGGTGATTTTACCATTTTTATAAAATATTTCTGATTTTATTTTTGCAACTTTTTTTTTAAAATTCGGGTGAAAATGTACATAAGCTTTAAGATTAACAATTTTATGATTTGTTCTACATTCTAGTTTATTTCGTTTTGCCTAGACATCGCACGAATCGTTACTGCTACAATGTTTTCTTTTGTATTATTTTTTAATTCTTCAATTGAAATACGAAATAAAGCATCCGACATTATTTCTGTCTTTAATATGTTTTATACACTCTAATTAATTTCTGTTGAAATTTCCTACTTATAGTAGGAACTGTTCTCCTTCTATAAGTAAATTTACTCTGTGTGCGTAAATGAAAAAAGTACACACATTATGCGTAAATTGAAGAACACAAAAAATGGTAAAATTACAATAAAAGTGCCAAAAATTTAAATCAAATTTTGAAAATGAAGAGTAAAATTACCAAATTTGTGCGTATATGATTTGCAAAAATCCTAAAAAATTCGCATATTTTCTACTACGATGTTAAAATTAAACAGCCCAAAAATGTTTATTAAATTTATTTATATAAATTTATAAATTTATTTTTTAATAATTTACAATAAAAATAAAAACAATAAATTTATTATTTAGAAACTCACAATAAGAATAAAAACAATAAATTTGTTGTTTAGTAATTCCAAATAATTGATAAATTTAAAAAAAAACTAATAGTTTTCTTTTTAAATTTTGAAAATGTTTTAGATTTTTTTTCAATTTCAATATTTCATAATTTTTTTTACTATTATAAGTTAGTTTATTTACAAACTTTGTGCGTAAAATTTTTATTCAACAAAATACTACTAATTTTAGGCATAATGTGTTTAATTGTAAACACATAGTGTCTAAAACTACTGTGTGTGTATTATTGTATATGAAAATGTGCGCAAAAAAGTTTTACGCATTTGGTGTTTATATTTACCGAATTTTCGTAATATTACATAAAACTTAACCCATTTTATAGTAGCAAATTTACAAGCATTTTTTAGAGTGTAGAAAAGTTCTTTTCCGAAAGTTTAATTATTATACTTATTAGTTGAAAAGACGGATCTTTTATATTTTGTGGTCCAACCATAATGCCCGATGTTAATTTTACATTTCTTTGTTTCAGTCTTTGACAAATTCAACCATGGAGCGGTACACAATTGAACAGCGCGTTAAAATTGGTGAAGCATTTTACGAAAATGGGCGTTTAAATCAAAATGCATTTCGTGCACCTTGTGATTTTTTTGGTCAGCATAATCGTCCAAATGTGTCCACAATCGGGAGAATTTTGTGAAAATTTCAGCAAACCGGGTCAGTAGGAAATGAAAAAACCTGTGCATGCTTGCCCAGTTCGTTCTGCGGAAATCATTGCTGCCAAGAACAATTCAAGAGCTAAAGGATGAGATAATTCAGCACATTAACGATATTGAACCTCAATTAAGTCATTGAAAATAGGGACCATCGGATAGAGGTATGCCACCGAAGCCGTGGCAAGCATTTTGGCCGGTCCTTCCATTATAATAAAAATATATTAAGATAATTCTCTGAAATCTTTTTGTTTTATTTACAATTAACATCGTGCATTATGGTTGGACCCCCCTTCACTAGAGGCCTGTGATCTGTTCTAACCACAAATTTTGTTCCATAAACATATGGTCGAAACTAATTTATTGCGATTTATATTGCGAAAAGTTTCAGTTCGATAATTGCTTTCCTTTGCTCCGAACGACTAAAGGCTTTAGATGAATAGTATATACAGTGTACAGAAAAAGTCAGGGTACCCTGCTATAATAAAAAATCTTTCGTAATTTTTAAAAAATATGTCACAAAAGATATGACACTTATTTTTATTTAATGTGTTAACTTATATACTATAACAAATCAAAATAATATTACACTTATTTATCTACATAATAAATAAAAAAATCTAAAAATCATGGCAACATCATATTTTTGCACAGCAAAAGTCATTGTACCCCTGAAGAAATAACAAAACGTTATTAAAATTTTGTGATTTTTGAACTGAATTGCTTTACCTAATACTTAGTAGGATATGCCTTAAGTCGTAGAACTTCAATCAACCATTTCGGCATTGAGGGCACAAACTTTTTTGTGTAGTTTTCGTATATTTGAACCCATTCATTCAAAGTATTTTCTTTAGCTGGGCTTTACTAGAAATAGTGTGATTTCGTATGCGTTTTTTTAAATTATCCCACTAATGATCAATAGGATTTAAATCGGGATTTTGAGGAGGGACTTGTAGCATATGTGGTGTGTTATTTGGGATCTATGCTTAGAATCATTGTCTTGCTCAAAATAATAAATATCTCGAATATTCAGTTTTCAGCATTCTGATTAAGATTTTCTATTTGAATGTAAACAGTTTTGTACATTGTCTCCTCAATGATCACTAAACTGCCAACACCGGCTGCTGACATGCAACCCCATAATATTATAATATTCTTTGTATTTATCTCGTCGCACTTTTTGCGCCACACCAGTTTACGCCCGTTCGATCCAAAAATGTACGAGCATTGTAACCGCCCTGTAAGAAATGTCGATAGTGAAACTGTACTGATTCACTATTGACTTTGTCACCAGTACTACTGACTAATTATGCCCCAGCCAACGCTTTATGCTGTAGACATTTAACATGTGCGTGTCATTGCGAATCTACACTACTATTGACTAGGTGTTGACATTGGAACCAGAGATTGACTAGTACATTTTAGTAATTCTAGTCTAAACTTTTGGAACTTTTTACTTGATTTCCACACTAGGAAGGAAACAACATTAAACAGGTGCATTTATTTAGTTAAATTAGATATATTATTAATAAAATTTTTTTTTATAAATTTCATTAAAGTGAAAAAAATTTTCGTGCAAATTAAATTTTGGAGTAGACAAATCTTTAAAAGACTGCACAAAATCATCCACAAGCTCCGAAAAATCTTCATCAGGCTTTACAAAATCTCTAGAGTTGCAATTTTCACTAAAAATTGTTGCCTCTTTCTTGTAATTTTTATTTTTATACAAAATTGATTGTTTTTTCACAAGTTTTTTGTAATTTCTTTTGCTCATTGAATATTTTGTTCAAATTTGTATATTTAACTTTTAAATTCATTTTTCTTTATATTTTTATTAAAAACTTTAATTTTGGTGACATGTAGACACATGACCCCAGGCTTCCTACAGGACGGTTTACAGAATGCACCCACGTACCGTGTCTGCAGAAACAGCTTCCCCAATGATTCCTTCAATTCTGAAGATATTTTAGGTGCACTTCTGAATGGGTCTTTTTTAATAATTGCTTAAATTTTTCGTCTATCTTAATTATTGAGCTTTAGTGGCTTATTTTCAGTTCTTTTACATCTTTGAAAAAGATTTATAACTCTGCGCTGTTGATTTGTTCATATTTATAATTTTAGCAGTTTCGGTGTATGATTTACCCATTTCGTGACTATTAATTATTATTTTTCGCTCTTTTATTGCTAATTCTTTTCTCGACATTTTAAGAATTACTATTCATAAACAAATGCTTATTGGAAATTTGAAAAGTACCGTTACGTTTTTTAAAATGGAATCAACAAATGTCTAAGGGATGCCATCTGTTTCGCAATAAAATTTTATAGGGTAAACCAAATATAAGACCGTTTTGACTAGGGGTACCATGACTTATGCTTTGCTTAAATATGGAGTTATATTGGTCTACGTTTTTAATAAGTTTTATTTAGTTAAACAAGTGAAATATTTTTTCGATTTGCGGTAGTATGCAAGTGAATACAAAAAATATAAATTAGTGTCACATTTTCAGTTACGCAATATTTGAGAAATTTGGGGAGATTTTTTTATTTTCGCAGGGGTACCATGAGTTTCGCTGTACACTGTGTATGGCCATTAAAATTTGGCTTGTAATTAGCAGGGAAACCGCAAATATGCAATATCATGATTTTTTTCTGTGCGTCGTATGGACCCATGGATAAACTATTTATCTGATTCAGAACAATTTCAGAATCCTGGCATCGATTTGCTAGAGCATATTTTATCCTTAAGAGCTTATTTTTGCATATTTCAGCATTAAGAGCATATTTTAAGGTAAAATCATATTTTTAGGGCATATTTCTGCATTTTTAGAGCATATTTGTGTCTTTTAGGGCATATTTTGACTTCTTTTATACATATTTTTTATTTTAATTTTAATATACGATTGTTATGAAAACAAAGGGTAAAACCTTCCATCGGTATGCTGTTTTATTTCTATTCTCTTAAGTCTTAATGTATGCTTGTAAAAGTTATTTATGGTCATCTTATCATATTTTAAAGTGAAAATATATGGGCAAATCCTGCGTGACGAACGTACGCATTTTAGGATTTAAATATAGAAACTTCTTGGTTTTTTAAAAGAGATACCTTCAACTTAAATATAGTGTTTAGTGGCATCTAAGTGTACTTTCGAATGGCATTAAACATGTATTTGACTGGTATTTGTTGCGAAATAATCACAAAGTTTTGTGACGCACGCTTCAAAAAATTGAATTAAGTTGAAGTATGTTTTAGTAATTTTTAGCGAATTTTGTATAATATAGCACACCAAATCTAATACCTAAAAGAAAGATGAATATAAGAGAATTCTAAAATAACTTATTTGCAGCCAAAATATTTAATCGTTTTTAATCAAAAGCCGTGAACCCTTTGTGACGCACGCTACGTGACTCACGTTAAATTTTTTTAATAGTCTATATTGCTTTTAACAAAAAAATTAATATAACTTTTTAATAACAATTTTAAAATTTATTACCAACCAACTAAAAGCAAGTGCTGTGTAGCCTTTGGGAAAAACAATAGACAATTTTTAATTTTTTGTTCTTATTCCTTTTTTTTTAATTTTTGTAATTCCTTAAAAAAATCTAAATCATGTAAATTATATTTTCATGTATTTCAAGACAAGGTTGCATTTGTTTTCGATGTCATAACAGAAAATTAATATTAACAAAAAGTATATAATTTACTATAGAGTACTTTTCCCGCTCTACCAGAAATTCAACATGGTACAAAGTTCAGCGGCAACATTTTTAAATGAGAGGGCAACATTTTCAAAGTTGCTAAAGTGTTGAAAAACATTAAATTTGGTGTATGCAGTGCTGCCACATAAACAGTGTAATTTTTATCCCAGTTTTTGGGATTCTTAACTGTTTACCAGTTTTTTCGTGAAAACAATTTTTTTTCAAATTATTGCATTTTTTATAGGTTTTTAGTTATATGTTGCAAAAATTAATAGCATATTTATTCTCTTTATTATATATTTTTACCATAGTAATGGGAAATAATGGATATCAATAGACATAGTTGGTCAATGTGTACACTAGACCGTACCTCAAAAAAAAAGTTCACCGTACACCCTCAAATATAAAGTATTTTAACAAGAAAATTTCGAAAATGTTTTTTTTTTTGGCCGAACGTAGGGGTCGCCATTTTATATTTTTCTTTATATTTTCGCCATTTACCGTCGGATCTTAAAGTGTTGTATATCAATGTTTTTTGTCTCGCGGAGACCGATGTTTTCCTCGAAGGAGCCATTGACCTCAAGTAACCCGTTCTAGTATTAACCCACCAGATCTCAGTTGCTACCACCTAAATGAACTACCCTAATATTTTAAAATGAAAGCTCGCAAAAAGGCAATAAACTTTTGCTAGAAAAGTATTCCAATAATTCCAGCGGAACTATTATTTTATTTTTTTTTAATTTTTTTTGTTGCCGAATGTAGGGCATTTTTAATTTTTTTTTGTCATATCTTCTGTATTTACAGTCGGATCTTAAAGGGTTATATATCAATGTTTTTGTCGCAATGATACCAATTTTTTACATCAAAAATCATTGACCTCAAGCACACTTTTATACCACTTAAGGGGTAAAACCTACGTAAAAAGCCTATATATAAAAACTTCCTTTTTTTATTTTCTTTATTTACGGAGATGTGTTAACAAAGATTGGTTTTCACAAGATTTATGAAGGAGTACAAAAAAATATTTGTTTTACACAAAGTTTTACAAAATGATAGTATATTTAGTATAGAGGTCCATGGCACGCAGCATTACTTAATAAATTTTTGGTGGATTTCTCTGAAATTTATAATGCATATGGAAAACTAAATTATCTTTGGATGCGCGTAGCAGTTTTTGATAGGTCAAATACTTTTTGACTTAGAGCTGTTTCTTTACGAGTATAAAAAATAGATATTTTGACTTTAACACTTCGCTGTTTTGTCAAAAATTAATATACCCAAAAACTCATACGCTTTTCTTTAGATAATTTGGTTAAATTATAGGCAACCGAACCATTGCAAAGGTCTCTGTAAATGGCGTTCCATTCTTACAATGACTCCATTTTTGTAGCCAGTGTTGGTAGGAGTTCCATCGCAACTAATAGCTATTAAGAAGTCCATATTGAAGTTCTCTTGACTCAAATAATACAGCCAACTTCAATCACGCCAAAATATGATCGATTAAAATTTGTGTTTTTTTAAAAGTGATCTACGGCACTCAGCATAATTTAACCAATTTTAGGTGGATCGCTCTGAAACATACACTTTATGAGTTTTTGGGTATATTAATTTTTGACAAAACAGCGAAGTGTTAAAGTCAAAATATCTATTTTTTATACTCGTAAAGAAACAGGTCTAAGTCAAAAAGTATTTGACCTATCAAAAACTCCTACGCGCATCCATAGATAATTTAGTTTTCCATATGCATTATAAATTTCAGAGAAATCCATCAAAAATTGATTAAGTAATGCTGCCTGCCGTGGACCTCTTTTGTAAATATACTATCATTTTGTAAAACTTTGTGTAAAACAAATATTTTTTTGTACTCCTTCATAAATCTTGTGAAAACCAATCTTTGTCAACACATCTCCGTAAATAAAAAAATAAAAAAAGGAAGTTTTTATATATAGGCTTTTTACGTAGGCTTTACCCCTTAAGTAGTATAAAAGGGTGCTTGAGGTCAATGATTTTCGATGTAACAAATTGGTATCATTGCGACAAAAACATTGATATATAACCCTTTAAGATCCGACTGTAAATACAGAAGATATGACAAAAAAAATAAAAATGCCCTACATTCGTCAACAAAAAAAAAAAATAAAAAAAAAAATAAAATAATAGTTCCGCTGGAATTATTGGAATACTTTCCTAGCAAAAGTTTATTGCTTTTTTGCGAGCTTTCATTTTAAAATATTAGGGTAGTTCATTAAGGTGGTAGCAACTGAGATCTGGTGGGTTAATACTAGAACGGGTTACTTGAGGTCAATGGCTCCTTTGAGGAAAACATCGGTCTCCCCGAGACAAAAAACATTGATATACAACACTTTAAGATCCGACGGTAAATGGCGAAGATATAAAGAAAAATATAAAATGGCGACCCCTACGTTCGGCCAAAAAAAAAAATAAAACTTTTTCGAAATTTACTTGTTAAAATACTTTATATTTGAGGGTGTACGGTGAACTTTTTTTTTTGCCTGTAAGGTGGTACGGTCTAGTGTACACACTTTAATACTTTTCATGTTACAATGTTATGTTTGAATTCGTAACTATTTTTTAACACAATTGCAAATTTTTGTTGTATTTTTTTTACTTTATTAGACATGTCTAATTTTAGTAAAAATAAATAGTATATTGAACAAATAGTATATTTTTATATGAAAAATCTGAAAAAATACAAGAATAAAATAAAAAAACATTTTTTTATGAAATAATCTGAAAAATCTCTAGCATCCCAAAAAACGGCAAAAAAAATAGTTAAAATTGGTTATATGGCAGCACCGCTAAACACTACTAAAAGTTGCCGACCAAAACTCACCTTTGTTGCCGCCAAACTATGTTCGTGTTCTAAGAGAGTACTGTTCGTGAGAGAGAAACATACTCTATAGAAAATTATATACTTTTTGATATTAATACTGTCGTTTACCAAATTTGAAACAACAGTTTACAGTTTTCATGTAATATGGTAGATATTTAATTTCAAAAGTGGACGATAAACGATAATCGTCCTATAAAACCTGGGCACAGGGTCTGAGAAATAATACTTCACTCTCAAAAATTTTTAAATTCTGAATCAATTTCAACCTTATAATATATTATAAAAGCTAAAACCTCCAGAAAAGGCAGATGTTAAAGAAAACATTTTAAAATGCATATTTGTTCTAATTAATCAAACACGTGGTTAATTTTTTCTTAAAAGCACTATGACGTTACTGTTACTTATTTATTTACTAGGTAAGGACCTGACGGAAATATGCGTATTCAAAAGTTTTATAGACATCGAGGATTCTGAGATTTTTTAATAGAAAATCTCTTAAACTTTAAAGCCCAAACCAGAAAATTGAAGTGGCAGCGACAGTTCTGTCAAACTTTCGCAAACACAATATAATATTTTTAGAAATTATTTATTGAATAGTGTTTTAGGACAGCTCTGGTTTATTTAGAACATTTTCTACAATAATTTCTCTGCTGTAAAACAATGTTTACACCGCATTTTTCTGTTTTAGATTTAAGGGTTTACTTGAGCACTCTGTATCCTTACTGGTAAAAGATATACTTATACAGGTTGGTCGAAAAGTTCCTGCGCTCACCAAGAGATGGCACTGCTAGCTGCAAACTTTTTTTTCTCAAGTTGGTATAACTGTCCTGAGAACACATGCAAAGTTGCAAGTCATTCTGTCAATTCTTTCTTTGTTTACAAGCCATTTAAAGTTGACGTGTCATTGATTTTTTTAATATGGACAAATTGAATATCGTGCAGTCATTAGATTCTTTGTTTCATTTGAAGAATTTGCTTTAGAACTTGTTCGAGCATATCTTTTTAGAACTTGTTCGAACATATCTTTTTAGAACTTGTTCGAGCATATCTTCATCATCTTCTGAAGAACAAGATATTGATTCTCTCATTAAAGTCTCTTCTTCTCTTTCCACATGCAAATTTTTCAAAATATTTTTTTTAGCATTTTCAATATCTTCGGAAATTAGCATTAACTTAAATCTGCAATCTAGATTCCAATTATTCGACCCTGTCGGTTAACCTTAGGGCATTATTCGAAAAATGACGAAAATTGTTTAATCAGTAATTCGCGTCGATTAATCTGAAAAATTTGTGATTAATCGATTAATCGTTAAATGCACAATTAAAGTATATCTTTCAACAGTAAGGATACAGAGTGCTCAAGTAAACCCTTAAATCTAAATCAGTGTTTTTAAGCAGAGAAATTATTGTAGAAAATTTTCTAAATAAACCAGAGCAAAATTTACATAGTTTGACAACTGTCTCTGCCACTTAAGTTTTCTGGTTTGGACTTTTAGGTTAAAGGGGTTTTCTATTAGAAAAGCTCCTCGTAGTCCAAAATAATAGTGAATTATAACTGTACATGAAATGTAAATATAAACAACCCAGCAAAAACATTTTATCAACTGCTTACCAGCCTGTTTACTCGCTTAATTTCTTTTGTTTGCGATGTCCAAAATGTACTGGGTACCCATCATTTTTTGGCTGTTCGTAAGCGAGAGGGTAATGACCACCCATTACTTTGTGTTTTTTGTAAGTGAGAAGATAATGACCACTCATTACTTTTGGACATCGCGAACAAAAGTAATTAAACGAGTAAATAGGCTGGTACGTAGTTAAAACCCCGTTTTTGCTGGGTAAATAAAAACAGTAACGTCATAGTGCTTTTTAGAAAAATACTTAGCCACGTGTTTCATTTATTGGAACAAAATATGCATTTTAAAATGTTTTGTTTAACATCTGCCTATTCTGGAGGCTTTAGCTTTTATAAAATATTATACGGTTGAAATAGCTTTAGAATTTAAGAATTTTTAGAGTTAATTATTATTTCTCAGAACCATTGCCCAGGTTTTGTAAGACGATTATCTTTTATTGTCCACTTTCGTAATTAAATCGACCATATTACATGAAAATTGGAAACCGTTGTTAAAAATTTGGTAAACGATAGTAATTTTTAATCTTATAGTTCAACAGTTTGGTAAGTAATGGGCAATAATCGTTTCTATGAACTACTTCTTCGTTTCTGTTTCTAAGAACTACTTCTTGCCCTATATAACAACTTCTTGCCCTATATAATCTGTTTTTCTGTCGGCTTTAACACCGATAATTTTTGTTTAAAATTATTCCAAAAGAAACCAGATGTTCCTTGAACCACTTCTGGAGCTGGTTCTAGTTAGTTATATTGTATCTTATCATTAAACTTTAGGTAAACGGGTTCTGGTTCTATGGAATTCGTTCCAACATAATATGTTGAATAAATTTGGTTAGGAACCGATTTCAAAAGAATTTTATTGGCAGAATTCCTAGAGTTTAAATATAAATTTTATGTTATGACATCGAAAACAAATGCAACATTGTCTTGAAATACATGAAAATTCAATTTACATGATTAAGAATTTTTTAATGAATTAGAACAAAAATTAAAAATTGTCTAATGTATTTCCTAAAGGCTACACAGCACTTGCTTTGAGTTGGTTGGTTAAAAATTTGTATTTAGAAATGTTATTAAAAAATTAAATAATTTTTTTGGTTAAAATAAATTCATTTGTGTTTATTTATATTGTTACGATTTTACCATTTATAAAATCGTTGATTTATTTACCTTTTAAATCAATCGAGTTCTTTCTATATTGCAAATAATAAACACTGTTTGAAATCATTTATAGCTCTATTTATTTATAACTGTCACTAAAAATTACAGAAAAACACTTTAATAGCACACTTTATTTACACGGTGTAGATAGACTAAACGTTAGCCACACTTTGGTTCTTAGCACAGAGTTTTATTATCAACTGAACTACTGCCTCACCAAGTACCAGTATTTATATGAGTAGTCAGGTATTCTAGTTATTCCCAGTTATTACTTCACTAGATTTTTCCAGCTGTCAAATAGTTTGTGATGAAATTTTTAGTGTTTGGAAATTTTTGCAACACTGCCGCCCACTTAAGCCTGTTCGTCCCGAACAGACATAGCTATTCCTTTTCCATAGTTGGCTAGTCGCTCTAGATGTACAACCTTCATTTTGGACCTTGGGCTCTGATCTTTCTGTATCCTGTATACTACATCATTCAACCCAATGCGTTTGTAGTTTGGGTGATAATCCTTTCTTTCGTTGCGGGTTATACAGCAGAACCAACTCATCCTCATTAAATCCTTCAGAATTCGCTGCTCGATCGTACCTTGCCTTCATCTTATCGCTGCGCACAAACTCATGAAGCTCGTTAAGGTCTTCTTGTTCCCGGGAAGCGTTATCGTTGTTTTTATCTATAGCGGCGAGCTTAACACCAAATCCTAAATCGCCAGGTAATTTAAGTTCCGTTCCGAAAATAACTTTTGCAAGCGTCCGGGAGGTGGAATCGTGAACAGCCAATCTGTATGCCAGCAGAAATTTAGGGATGTGCTCGTCCCAGTCCTTCTGATGTGCACTGACCATTTTTCTTAAGTATTCCTCTAAAGTGCGATTGAATATTTCGAGCATTCCATCAGATTGTGGATGCAGCGTGGTGGTTCTTGTTTTTCTTATACCATACAATTCACAAATTTCCTTGAAGATAGCAGATTTAATATTTCTCCCCTGGTCACAGTAATTCTAGGAACACCGTAGCGGCACCCCCAGTTATTCACAAATGCGCTTATTATCGTTCTGGCTTCCTGGTTCGGTATAGCGTATACCTCAGGCCATTTACTGAAATAGTCGATCACCACAAGAACGTAACAGTTTCCGGAATCACTGACGGGGAAAGGGCCTGCTACATCCATTGCTATCCGCTCAAATAGGGCACCCGAGTTGTATTGTTAAAGTTGCCCACGACTTCTTACTGGTCCTTTAGCTACGATACATTGCGCGCAATTTGCTATCCAATCGCTTACAGCTTGCTGGCAGCCGACTTAATAGAATCGTTGCTTTAACTTCTCTAGGGTTTTCGTGACACCGAGATGACCACCACTGGGGCCGTCATGGAACTCTTTTAATACTTTATCTATTTTGCTAGACGGCACCACAATAAGCTTTGTCTCAGTTTTGCCGTCCGCACTTTCCCATATACGGTATAAGCAGTGATTAATTACCCGTAGACTTTTCCATTGGGCCCAATACGCTTTCATTAGCGGACTTTCAGCTGATAATTGTTCACGGGTAGGCCTCCTGTCCTCTGATTTGGCTGACATAATTTTTGACAGTATGGAGTCATTTTGTTGCGCCGCCGACCACGCTTCACTTGACTCAATATGCGTTAGTCTTATATCAACAATGCTCTCTTTTCCTTCAGGCCTCGAACAATGTTTGCACTCTAAATTACAGGGGCGTCTTGAAAGGGCGTCCGCATTGCAATGCTTTATGCCTTTCCTGTGCTCGATGCTGAAATCGTAGCTTTGAAGTCGTTTAATCCAACGATCTAGCTGCCCTTCTGGTTGTTTTAATTGCAGCAGCCACCTGAATGCAGAATGGTCGGTTCTTAGTTAAAAGTGCTGACCGTACAGATACTTGTGGTAGTGATTTAGACATTCTACCGCCGCCAAGAGTTCCCGCCGTGTTACGCAGTAGTTCCTTTTGGGCTTCGAAAGTACTCGACTGTAATTGCATATGACTTTCTCGGTAGTAGATAGCTGTCCTTCTTGGTGATATCGTTTAGTTTTCTGTTATCAACACATCATGTGCTTTCGCCCGTTGATGTACCCATAAGCAGTAAGATTCTCCTGCTGTATTACTGATATAGATATTGTGGGGCCATCGGTTGTGGGAGCTAACTCATGCCCCGTAGTGCTAGCTCTTTTTAGTTTAACGGTGGCTCTTTAGGTGATTACTGATCGGCCCGGAGGCTCTTTCTTGGTGCTTTGCAATTTCGGTGGAAATGTCCCACTCTACCGCAGTTGTAGCATTTATCCTTGGCCTCGATTTGCTTCTCCCCTAATGCCTGCGTAAATGCATCTTTTAACTCCGTGAGCACTTCTCTGAATCCTTCTGTTAACTTTGTGCTTGTATCTTGCTCTCTTTTAGCAGTCACTTCGAGGTTACGCACCTTAAATATTTGTGGCTTGGAAATCACCTTCGCAGTCTCTTGGGCCAGCGCGAATGAGAGAGTTTCAGCAAAAGTAGATTTCTGCGTAGCACATACCGCGTGTCTCACATCAGAATCTGCAGCGTTTCCTTTTAAGGCCAGAATCAACTCTATAGCCTTTTCTTCGTTGTTCCACATATTTCTGGCGACAACTGTCTCAAACTGGAACTTAAAAACATTAAACGGTATGCTACCATCAAAAGTAGGGGCATTTGCTTTACCAGAATTTTCCTGAATAATTCACGGGCCTCTTGACATTGGAGATTATTTACTTTATTTTCTAGGTCTTCTAGTTTTTTCTCAACGTCATGCTCTAAGTCAGAAACCACAGAAATTTTTTCATTAGTAGCTTTAGATGTTTCCTGAAGTTTTTCTTCCATCTTAGCAAACATTTTCTCGTTATCTGCCCTCGAAGTTTCTATCTTAGTTAACAGTTTCGTTTCCATCTTAGTTAACAGTTTTTCGTTGTCTGCTTTAGAAGTTTCTAAAAGTTTCTGGTTGTCTGCTCTAGAAGTTTCTAACATTTTTATGTTGTCTGCTCTAGAAGTTTCTAGTAGTTTCTCTTTTTTTTCCATCTTTTCCATCATTGCAGCCAACATTACGCTTAACTCCATGATACCTTCTGCTTTACGAATACTAACCTCCATCTCTCCAAATTACGCCGCTCAAATTCTTCTATAAGTCTCTTTTGCAATTCGACTTTATTTCCTGCTGTCGGTAGCGCCAATTTGCTCAATTCCTTCTTGAGCTGTTCCACCTCAAGCTCCTCCAATTTCATGACTGCTTATTATTTTGCAATCCCACTTCTGACACCAATTGTTACGATTTTACCCTTTATAAAATCGTTGATTTATTTACCTTTTAAATAAATCGAGTTCCTTCTATATTGCAAATAATAAACACTGTTTGAAATTATTTTTAGCTCTATTTATTTATAACTGTCACTAAAAATTACAGAAAAACACTTTAATAGGACACTTTATTTACACGATGTAGATAGACTAAACGTTAGCCACACTTGTGTTCTTTACACTCTGCGTTTTACTTATGAACTGAACTACTGCCTCACCAAGTACCAGTATTTATATGAGTAGTCAGGTATTCTAGTTATTTCCAGGTATTACTTCACTAGGTTTTTCCAGCTGTCAGAGAGTTTGTGATAAAATTTCTAGTGTTTAGAAATTCCTGCAACAATATGCTACTAGAAAATATCTAGCGTGCGTCACAAAGGGTCCACGGCTTTTGCTTAAAAACTATAAAAATTGTTTGCTGTAAATAAGTTATTTATAATTCTCTTATATTCATCTTTCTTTTAGGTATTAGATTTGGTTTACTTTATTATACAAAATTCGGTAAAAATTACTAAAACATACTTTTACTTTTAAAGTTTATTAATTTTTTTGTAGCGTGCGTCACAAAACTTTGTGATTAATTATTTCGCAACAAATACCTGTTGAAAAATTATGTTTTATGCCATTTGAAAGGCCAAGATATTTCTACATTTTAATCCTAAAAGGCGTACGAACGTAGCGTTCGTCATGCACGACTTGCACATGTGCGCATTCTTCACATAATGGCAATAAGTCTTCTGTAATATAATTTGGCATTTTGTCATTTAAAATAGTTTTTAAGTTTTGAATACGCCCATTACAAACAAAGGTTTCGTTAATTGAATAAATGTAAAATTTGGGAATTTTTCGATTTTAACGTCATAGTTAGTTGTGCACACATTTCATTGATTGTACTTAATTTACGTATAACAGGAGTTTTTAAATTCACAATACATTTACTGACAAGTACACCTTTACACATTTCCTGACAATCGACAAAGGCCGGTTCAGTTATATTATTAAAATGAAATTCTCTAAATACTTCACATCTTGGTTCCACCAAAACGATTTTTCACTAATTCCATAAGAAATTGGAATAATTAGCCTTTTACGTATTTGGGGAACGTGAAAAGAAACTGTCATTGTGTCGTTATCAATTTTGCACTTATCGGCTTTTAAAAATCTCCCTAATATTCCATCTGAGGGTATAATGAAATTATCAGAAACGATATGAAAAACTTGAGGTATTGAATAGTTAGAAACCAGTAATTTTGTGTTAATCGTACCTAAAAATTCTGTAGTATTGTAATGCAGTTTTGTTTTCCAGCCAGGGAAAACTCAGTGGTGGTTGGGTCTATTAAAGGTCTGCTTCCTTTAATGATCAGTATAATCGTTTCCGTAAGTGACGAGAACGGAAAACGATATATGGCATAGACAAGTTTTTTTAGAGTTGTAGCGACACTATTCCCTTAGTCGGAGTACGACAGGGGGTCTGAAGTAATCCTAACTAACGATAATTATCGGCAGGTGAGCCGTAGTATCAGGAAAAGGGTTTTAACTACTGGCAGGTCAGTCGGGTTAAATCAGGAAAAGGTTCTATGGTTAGTAAATACCTCTAAGTAACGAGAATTATCGGCAGGTGAGTCGGGTTAAATCAGGAAAAGGTTCTATGGTTAGTGGATAGCCCTAAGTAACGAGAATAATCGGCAGGTGAGTCGGGTTAAATCGGAAATCTGGTTGGCCTACAAGTTATACGTCGGCTGCTAGACGAAGTATAACTCGAACTTCAACTGGATTCTAGTTCGCCCTTTTGGTCTTTGACACTATATTACTAGAATAGAATGTTGGTTATGGTTATCAGTAATTGTATAAGATATATGTGTGAGTAGATTATTTGTAAAGTCACGTTACAGTATTAACTGTATTTTGTTTAGTTATTATACCCTTCACCATAGGTGGAAGGGTATATATAAGTTTGTCATTCCGTTTGTAATTTCTACAATATTGATCTTAGACCCTATAAAGTGTATATATTCTGGGTCCTTATGAAGAGCGAAGTTGATTTAACGATGTCCGTCTGTCCGTCTGTGTGTTGAAATGGGTTTTCCGAAGAACCCAGACATGATAAGGACTTGATTCTTTTTATTTCTGTTACATGTGATCCATTTCTGTTTGCTATTAAAAATCAGACAGATCGGTTAATAAATGGCTGAGATATTAGCAAAAAACCAGGACTACCTCTAATTTTTCCAGTAAAATCCCTTTGTTTAATATGTATGTAGAATTTTGAGCATAACAACCATGTGTTAAAATTCTTTTCTTTTATCTCCACCTTTTATACACAAACAACACACATACAAAGATTTGTCATTTAAATAAAAACCAAACAAATCTCTAATTAACGAAGACTTTTATATATGTACCTCTATTGACGATGTTTTTGTGTGAGCTTCAATAGCTCAGTTGTCTAGACGCTGTGTCACAAATATTTTTTTTTTCTCTAAGGCCGTGGGGTTCGAGGTTCAAATCTCGGTGAGGTCAATTCACTTTTTTTTTGTACATTTTTTTTTTATTATTTTCTTAAGACTTTTTTTTTGCTTATTTTTGTTTTTTTTTTAACATTTAATAATTAATTTATATAAAATTTTATATTAATAATTAAAATTCTTTTCTTTCATCTCCACCTTTTATACACAAACAACACACATATAAAGATTTGTCATTTAAATAAAAACTAAACAAAGCTCTAATGAACGAAGACTTTTATATATGTACCTCTATTGACGATGATTTTGTGTGAGCTTCAATAGCTCAGTTGTCTAGACGCTGTGTCACAAATACTTTTTTTTTTCTCTAAGGCCGTGGGGTTCGAGGTTCAAATCTCGGTGAGGTCAATTCACTTTTTTTTGTACATTTTTTTTATTATTTTCTTAAGACTTTTTTTTTGCTTATTTTTGTTTTTTTTTTAACATTTAATAATTAATTTATATAAAATTTTATATTAATAATTAAAATTCTTTTCTTTCATCTCCACCTTTTATACACAAACAACACACATATAAAGATTTGTCATTTAAATAAAAACTAAACAAATCTCTAATGAATGAAGACTTTTAAATATATACATCTATTGACGATGATTTTGTGTGAGCTTCAATAGCCCAGTTGTCTAGACGCTGTGTCACAAATACTTTTTTTTTTCTCTAAGGCCGTGGGGTTCGAGGTTCAAATCTCGGTGAGGTCAATTCACTTTTTTTTTACATTTTTTTTTTATTATTTTCTTAAGACTTTTTTTTTTGCTTATTTTTGGTTTTTTTAACATTTAATAATTAATTTATATAAAATTTTATATTAATAATTAAATAATCCATAAATAGGCTAAAAACATCAACATTTTTATAAAAACCCTCTGATACAAACAAAATACAAACGTTTTTATACCTTTCACCACAGGTGGAAGGGTCGCGGGTTCGTTAAGATTTTTTTTTTGTTTATTTTTTGTTTTTTTTTTACATTTAATAATTAATTTAAATAAAATTTTATATTAATAATTAAATAATCCATAAATAGGCTAAAAACATCAAAATTTGTATAAAAACCCTCTGATACAAACAAAATACAAACGGTTTTATTTCTATTTTTTGCTCCGATGTAAAAGAATTTATAAAAAGATTTTTAAACCATTTTATTTCTCACATATTAAGAAAATTTTATACATAATTTACCTTTGAGTGCAACTATTTTAGGTCATAACTTATAATAATTTATAAAAAAAATTATAAACTATTTTCCTTCAAATTTTTTAAATTAAGCTAAAGAAATTACAAATATTTCTAATAAAAAAGCGAAATAAAATCCTAAATGCAAATTTGCCAGCTAAATCAAACTATTTTGTAGAAATAAAACACATGCAGTTCTAGTGATTTCTTTTAACGATTTGTTGAAATTCTTTTCTTTCACCTCTTAACCTTTTATACACAAACAACAAACACTATTCTAGAGCTGTATTATGACCTATGGATACGTCTTATATAGCAAAAGATCGAAAATCTTTAGTATAACATATTTGCTGAAAAACTCGGAAATATCGGTTCAGATACAAAAAAGTTATGCCCAAAACATACATTTTTTTAAAATACATATTTTCTGGAACCATAAATCTTCCCGAGTCCAAGTTTTATCTCCAAACTAAATGGTTAATTTCCTCTTAAAGGCGTCCGTATATAAATCTGTCCATTTCATATATGTCCATATATAAACTTCAGTTTTTTCCCAACCATGGTGAAGGGTATATAAGATTCGGCATAGCCGAATTTAGCCGCTCTTACTTGTTTTGAAATCATCTTTTAAACGAAAAAAAATTGAATTAATATGACAGCTTGTGAATCAACTAAAAAGGAATTAGCTTTGTACGATACAACACAGTTTATTTCTATTAAATCTGAGTAATTTAAATTGAAACTTTATACTAATTTAACAATATTTTCCTTGATAAACTGTAGATTAAAACAAAAACAATAATAATATCAGAAATAGTTCGTCTATTCAAAAGTATTAAAATCAGTTATATATCCGTCGTTTTACAAGATGGATCGACGCACTGCAATAGAAAACGTGAGTTAGTTCTTAAAAACTTCCAAAGTGGGAAAACATAAAAACAAATTGCTGAAATTGTTGATTGAAGTCCATCTACGGTTCAGTATATTATTCATCGTTTTTTCCGAGAAAATCGTGTGCACACCAAAGGAAGAAAGGACAAAAAAAAAATTATTAAATATGAAGAAGGGTTAATTTTGCGAAAGATTAAAGAAGTGGATTTTGCTAAAGATTAAAGAAGATGCGATAGATTAAAGAAGGTCCCATGTTGAGTGTGCCAGCTGTGTTCAAGGATGTTGAAATGTTTCTTTGAAAAAAAAATGACATCCAGAAACTGTACGCAGGGTACTTAGATATGCTAACTTTCATGGGCGAACATCAAGATACAAGCCGTTTATTAATAAGCAAAATCAAAAAGTCCACATACATTTCGCAAAATACCATGAAAACAAAGATTTCTTTCTGGAACATAGGGGATGAGGGTAATTTTAATATTTCAGCATCAGATGATAAGGTATATATGTGGTGTCAACCAAATACTGCGCTCCAAACAAATAATTTACGTGGCCCAGTAAAACATGGATACGAACCTATAAAGGTTTGGGGTGCATATCGTCAGGTGTCGGTAAATTGGTGTTCATAGAATCCACTATTACTAAAGAGGTATACCTAGACTTGCTTAATCGAAATTTACTCCAAAGTGCTGAAGACTTGGGCATACGTGACAAATTCCGCTTCTACCAAGAAATTTGGCTAATTTGAAATTGCCCACAAGTCATCCAAACATCCGCCCAATCACCAGGTTTAAATGTGACTGAAAATTTGTGGCACAATCTAGAGCTGGGTATTCGAAAACACCATATTTCTAATGTAAAAAGTTTGAGAGCGGCACTAAAGGAAGAGTGGACAAAAATATCGCCATAATACACTAAAAAGATGGTTGACTCTATGCTATCCAAATTTAAAGCAGTAATAAGGCCAAAAGGTTAACCTACAGAATATTAAATAATGATTTTTCAACAATTTTTATATTTTTTTAATGTTCTATTGCCATACACGAAATAAGCTGTGACATGCAAATTTTGTGTTTGTTTAGTTTTGCTTTTAAAATAGTTCAATGTTGATATTTCTGTAATTTTTTAGTGTTTTATATTGAAGACTAAATGATCTACAAAACTGCATCATTTATTTGTGGAGTTTAGAATAAAATATACCAATTTTATGCCTGATTTTTCAAAAATGTTTCTCACACGAAATAAGCTGTGAGTCACTGTTTATATTTGTATATACATATATATCTTACTGTGCGGACGTAATAATATTATCAGTCTATACCATGTTGTCTAGTGCCGATTGTGATGAAAACCTGCGAGAATTTGTGTGAAACGTGCCCGATTCCATTAAGGCCACTCCAAAGCCAAGTCGTAACGTGTTTAATCACATTTTTGCATGTTATATTTTTTTTTCAAAAACTCTTAAAAACTTTTAAAAATATTGGAAATTGATCTTCTCGATAGACACTCAATTGATAGAAAAAGACAATAAAAAGAACATAAGTAAATAAAAACAAAACAAAAACATAATCAACAGCTGTGCTTTTCTCACGAATACTGGGTGTTGTCATTCTTTGGTGTCTTGGGAAATTTATTATATTCACCACTGTTAACGAACGTAATCTTAATCACATTCATTTAAAAAATACAAACCCCACTACGAAAATTTTAAGATGGGTGACGAAGGTCCTACTTTATCAAATACACCTGTCAACAAATTATCTTAATTTAGAATAAATAAATTTAAGCAATTGGAACAATCAAATATACAGCTCATTGAGAGAATAAAATAACTAGAAAAAACATGCCAACAATTACGTACTGAAATTGAAACACTTACAACTCTATGTGGCGGGCTACCCACAGCTAAAAATTTAAATAATACCAAGCAAAATATAACTGGTGAAGAAGAACTTAATGTAGAAACTGATTGAATTCTGCAAAATAAGAAAAAAAAGCAGAAAAAAGGTAAAAAAAACGGAAAGCTGTGTCTTCTCCTAAATTCATGGATGAAAACTGCAACAATGAATCTAGATAATGATAATATAGAAGAAGATCCAAAAAAGGATTGCTGTAGAAACAAACTGAATTTTAAAGAAAAATAAAAAGAAAAAAGCAGCAAAAAAAAAAAAGAAAACTGGGTTTCTAGCCGAAAATTTTGCATCATTAAACCAGGAAAATAATAATGATATTGTAGAAAAGGATATAGTCCAAGAAATTAACTTACCGAAAATAGTAATCTTAAATATAAAAGATTTTCAAAAACTTTACTCGGAGCTCAAAAAATAATAAAACTATTTGATAAGACTTCTTACTGGAGATTCTTACAAAGTAAGCACAGTCGATAATGATGATTATAGAAATGTTACAAAAGAACTCAATAAACAAAATATTGGTTGGTATAGCAACAACACAAACAGCCCTATTAGGGTAATGATAAAAAATTTAAACCACTCTTGTGATTCAAATTCAATTGTTTCTGATATTCAATCACAAGGCTTAAAAGCCGTTGAAGTCATAACTAAATATGTTTATAGCAACTTTTAATTCTTCTGAAGGTATAAAAAAGATTTATGAACTTAAATATATACTAAATAAATCAATTAAAATAATAACAACAAAAAATAATTCCACAGTGCAAAAACTGTCAAGGTTTTGGTCACTCAAACAATTATTGTAACAAACAATCAAGAAACATAGTACAAGTGAATGTAATTCTCAACTAAAACATCCTAAATGCCTACATACCGAGGATGTACTATAGCAAAAGAACTGCAACAGATCCGAAATAAAACGCTAAAAACTCGGAAAAATTAAACAAATGCTATACAACAGACCCTACAACAAAACTAAACGTATAACATCACCTTGATTAATTAGAACAATTCACACAACAATAAATATGCCTCTCAAGATTATGCTATGGAACAACAAAGTGAACTCGAAGTAATACTTAATCAAGAAAAAATTGATATTTGTCTTATCACTGAAACTTTGTTGAAACAAAGAATCATATAAAATTCCTAAATTTTGATTTCCACAGAGAAGGTAGTGCAGTTTTTGTTAAAAAAAGTATTAAACATCAAGACGATAAACCATAAACAGAAGAGTTTCAAGCCACCACAATAAAAATTTATATAAATTCACAAAATCTATTGATAACGTCAGTATATATTCCGCCATGTCATCAGCTAAAATCCGAATATTAAAAGAAACTAATAGCAAAACATAAATATAGATTCATCATGGGTGGTAATTTTAATGCTAAGAACACATATTGGGGCTCTCGTTTAAGCAATTCTAAGGGCCGTGAATTATTAAACGCAATTTCACAAACAAGCTGTGAAGTGGTATCTTCAAAAACAGATCCAAATAAAACTCTAGATGTCATTGACTTCTTCATTACAAATAAAATATAAACTTAGACCACTCACCAATTTTTCTTACACTGTCTGTAAAGGCTATCGAGAAAGAAACCCCACCTTTCTTGACAAATAAATTAACTGATTGCAATACTTTCAAAAAATTCATCAAAACTCAACATTGCATCTAATTGATCCTTCAACCGCTGAAGATTTAGAAAAAATGTAGAAGTTCTTAACGAGGTAATACAATCTGCTGCGTGGGAAAGTACCCCAAAAGAAAAATATACCAATTACGTGACCGGATATCCTGAAAATGTACCAAATATAATTTCACAAAAACGTAAACTTCGTAAAAGGTCCCCTAGCGACAAAACACATTTGAGTAAAGCTAACAAAGACTTGTCAAATGCTATTAAAGAATATATTATTTACGAGGATTGAATAATCAAAAATTTTCTGACTATTCACTTTTGAAAACAACAAAAACTTTTAAAGACCATCTTGCAACAGTCTTTTCTCAAGATCCGAATGGCCCACTAAATGCGCCAGAATTACAAAATGTCGAAAATAACGACGAAAGAATATTAATGGTATCTCCAACTGAGGTTTTAGGAGAAATTCACACAAACTTTAAGGCAAAAATATGTCCTGGTTTTAATTTGATTACCAAAGAAGTATTACGAAAGCTTCCACTTAATATAATATAAAATATTATATTTGTTTTCAATGCCTCCATCAGGCTGCAATACGTACCCAGCCTGTGGAAAGTGGCTGAAGTCATCATTCCAAAACCTGGAAAAGAATCTCATGATGTTAAGTCATATATACCTATTTCGCTATTACCCGTCATTTCAAAACATTATTTATTTATTTATTAATTTATTTATTTATATATTGATTTCCAATACAACAAGTTATAAAATCTTATAATTATTTTAAAACGAATTGCGCCTATTATTGGACGCAACAATACAATTCCTAAACACCAATTTGCTCTTAGGAACGAACACTCTTCGATTGACCAGATCCATCGCATTACGAACGTAATAGAAAATGCATTAGAGTCGAAAAAAGTATGCTCTGCGGTATTTCTTGATGTCTCTCAGGCATTTGATAAGGTTTGGCACACCGGATTTCTGACAAAATTAGCAACACAACTATCCAAAAGATACTGCAACTTAATGAAGTCATATCTTAAAGGAAGATACTTTCGAATAAAACATGAAAATGTCTACTCGGATCATAAGTGAATACTATATACCCCATACAGAAGACATAACAACGACAACTTTTGTTGATGATACTGCATTACTCTCGGTAGCGGAAACTGTAGAAGAATCCACTGAAAAATTACAAACCGCACTCGATCGTGTTATACAATGGACCAAGCTATGGAACCTATAGTTGAACACATCAAAGTCTATTCACATAAGCTTTACAAATAAAAATATATAATGAGCACCTCAAAATAAAACAAAAAGAACTTAACATAAAATATTGCAAACTGAAGTGGTTAATTGGAAGAAAGTCATCTCTTATAAATAGAATATAAAATTCTTAAATAAACCAAATGCTGAAACCCATATGGACCTACGGTGTATAACTCTGCGGTTGCACTAGCATCATACAGCATTTTCAAAATAAAGTACTGTTAAATATCGTCCGTAATGGCAACTGAAAATTTTGCTGTTATTACGGGAAATTTTGCTAATTTGAGCCCAGCGGTATTTTTTGCAACACATGTCTGCTGACGTGTAGTACAATGACATTTATAAAAAAAATTAGCTGCCGCTACCAAATTTTAGTAAACATTTTGTAAAGTGGAATTTAAAATCTGTATTCTAAAATCAGCAAAAACAAAATACTAGTTATTATTAATATTAGTACAAAATTTAATTTTTTTTATCGAACATCAAAATTTTATTATTTTATTCATTTTTTTAAAAAAATATTTTGGATTAAATTAAAAAAAACAAAGGCTTAAAAATTTTAAGGTCAAATTTTTATTGTTTTTAGAGCTGATTTTTAGAACAAAAAAACTTTTTAGTGCTATTTTAAGTGGATGTCGGAGGCAAAAAAAATTGGACTTTTGTCCAATGAAATAAAATTTTCAGTCACAGTGCGACGTAGGATGCCTCTTTATTGTAACTTATTCTTATAAATCAACGTTATGGTGAGTATGAGTGCATCATAGCAGTTGAATTTCAATGATCCTGAGTCACTTAGTATTGGCCCAGAATAAGAACGCGACATACAAGAGAAAACTCGCCCAAAATAACGACGGTGACTGCCCAAACTTTCATATTTTTTTTAGTGTAAAGAGTAGCGTAGAGATTTTTTACTCTCCTGTGTCTCCTTCCCTTACTAACGGCCCAAGTTTTTTTTTGGATTTTACATTTTTAATTTTATAAAAACAATAAAAAGTAATAATTATTTTAATAACAAGTAAAAAAGGCTGTGCCGAATCTTTGAATACCTTCCACCAATGTCCAAAAAAACCTTAGAATTGAAATTATGGGGGTGAAAAAAATTTTTTTAAGGGTGAAGAACGTTTTTGGATGTGAAAACGAATTTTCTGGTTGGAAAAAAAATTTTGGGGTGAAAAAAATGTTTAGAGGTAAAAAATATTATTTAATTCTAAGGGACTGGTTGAAAACAAGAGAAACTATTTTACTTACCAGTCGCTACTATGAAATTTTACTAAAATACACCCCATTTGTATGGAAAATTTAGAGGTACCTTCACATTTTCACTCATAACTTTTTAACTGCTGGACCGATTTTGCTCATTTTCAATACCAAACTACTCGGGAGGATATACACTAGTCTATGTAAAAATGAGCACCCCCGCGTGCGTCTTCGCGCCGTGATTGCCATTTCAACAGACAGACAGGCAGACAGACAGACACAGACAGACAGACAGACAGACAAACAGATAGAAAGACAGACAGACAGGCGGAGAGACAGACAGACAGACGGAGAAACAGACAGACGGAGAGACAGACAGACATACGGAGAGACAGACAGACTGATAGACAGACATACAGACAGACAGATAAACAGAAAGACATACAGAGAGATAGACAGACAGACGGAGAGACAGACGGAGAGACAGACAGACAGACAGACAGACAGACAGACAGACAGACAGACAGACAGACAGACAGACAGACAGACAGACAGACAGACATATAGACAGATAGACAGACGGAGTGACAGACAGACAGCAAACAACGGGTTAGTAGATATCAAGGAGTAGCCATAGCTATCAAAACTAGCTCCACAACAGCATATGCGGATATAATCAAGGAAATGAAGAGGAAAATTGACCCTACTACAATCGGGATAAAGATAAAGGGTATAAGGTAGACTAGGGCTGGAGAATTGCTCGTTAAATTTGATAAAGGCGAGGATCAGGCCGAAAAACTGAGAAATGCTATTGGCAACACTTTTGGCGAGGATGGGACAATTAGGGCAGTTGCCAAAAATCACATATTGGACATCAGGGACCTAGATAAATCAATTGAGGATTCTGATCTCATAAATGCTCTTATGGTGGCGACAAGGGTGGAGGAGCCAACATCGTTTAAAGTTCTAAATGTGAGAGACGCATTTGGCGTGACTAAACAGGCGCTTGTTTCATTACCGAAACATCTCGCTGAACCCTTACTGAGCGCAGGGGGTATTATAGTAGGATGGGTTATGTGTAGAATAAGGACCAAAATGAGATCCAAACAGTGCTTTAGATGCTTGGATCAGGGCCATATTGCCAGCCAATGCAAGGGCGTGGACAGAGGTAACATTTGTAGGAAATGCTGTAAACCAGGTCATAAGTCAAAGGAGTGTGTTGCAGACTTAAGATGCGTAATTTGCCAAGAAGCCGGATTAACAGATATCCGACATTTTGTTGGTAGTACAGTATGTGTAAGCAACAGGAGATATACGGTGTTGCAATGACCCTAAAATTCGTACAGATTAATCTAGGAGGAGAAAGGGAGATATACTCCTTATAAGTGAACAGTGTGCCATAAAAGAAAGCAAGAGAAGGTGCTGGATGGCACTATGCAAGGAAATAGATGATGATCCATTGGGTAAGCCCTATAAGATAACGATGAAGAAACTGGGAGGAATGAAACCAATTCCTGGTATTAAGAAACCGGCGTGGGCGACCACTATAGTGAAGACACTGTTCCCTTTTGATGAAGATGGACTGGAACGGAAGGCTAAGCTACAGGCAAATGACTTTACTCCTCTGACTATAGAGGAGCTACAGTATGTGTGTAGAAAGTTGAAGAAAAACAAGAACTCTGAACCCGATGGCATTCCAAACGAAGTAATCCAGATGGTTGGAGATACATGGCCCGAACTACTGACAAATGTGTTCAACTTATGTTATGGCGTGCAACCAAGGATTATTATTATATTATGTATGTAAGCCTCCTTTGCTAAAACCAAACAGAGGTTGGGCGAGAAATGTTACTGAAAAAGTAGATCTGTTTGTTAAACACTTAAGAAATGTATTCACGCCAAATGATTCAAGTGTTATAGTTGGGTTGTCACCAATTTTACCCCAGCGCAGAGCAGTACCCGTTCGGTTTGAGATACTAGAGGTCGAAAAGGCAATTTTTGATTTAAACCCCAAAAAAGCATCTGGCATTGATAATATCAGTAATAAAATGCTCTTGGAGTTACCCTAGATAGCTGTAAAAATAATTTTGTTTATTTTTAATGCTATATTACTCCTTGAATATTATCCCCCAGAATGGAAAGTTTCACTAGTGAATCGATTAAATGTAGCTGTTGCTGAAAACAGTTTAATACCCCCACACCAGTTTGGTTTCAGAAAGAAACATGGCACAATTGAGCAAGTTCACAGACTGGTAAGTGAAATTAGAAAGGCTTATGAAGAGAAGGAATACTGTTCTGCACTTTTCATTGATGTCTCACAAGCTTTTGATAAAGTTTGACATGAAGTACTACTCTTTAAAATCAAGAATATATTACCATCCAATACACACAATTTACTCGAAAGATATATAACAAATCGAAAATTTATAGTTAAGCAAAGCGATTTTATAAGCACTCCACAAAATATACATGCCGGTGTTCCACAAGGTAGTATATTGGGACCAATTTTGTATATCATATATACCTCTGACATGCCAACGGATAGTGACACACATACTTCCACATTTGCCGATGATACGGCGATCCTAAGTTGCCACAGTAACCCACTCGAGGCTTCTCGAATTTTACAGAATCACGTTTGTCAATTAGAAGTGTTGCTAAATCAGTGGAAAATAAAGGTGAATGAGCAGAAATGTGTTCATAGTACTTTTACATTAAGAACAGAAACTTGCCCTTTAATCCGAATAAATAATCAAAACATACCCCAATATACAAGTGTCAAATATTTAGGCATTCATCTTGATCGTCGACTCACGTGGAAGAATCATATAGATGCAAAATTAACTCAGATGAAATTAAAAATCATTGAAATCAATTGCTGTAGAACTCGATAATAAAACCCATATGGTGTTATGAAGCTCAACTCTGGGCAACGGCCTCCCATTCTAATGTTCAGAGAATTCAAAGAAAGCAGAACAACATTTTACGATTGATAACAGGCGCTCCCTGGTATGTAAGAAATTCAAATATACACTCAGATTTGGATGTTCCTCTAGTTAGAGTTGAGGCCGTGAAATCTACCCAAAGCTATTTGGGTAAACTGGAGACCCATCCAAATGAACTAGCGCGTAATCTACTTGAAAATCGCGGCCACCAGTGTCTGAGAAGGAGAGCCACAGCCGACTTGGCACACTAGTACAAAGGACCTATGCTTTGAGAAAAATTGAGATAATACATGAATAAATGATATTTCGTCTGGCACTGGCTGGACTAAGTAACTTAGTTTTAAGCTTTTTGAGATTTGTAATACTTATTGTTAGTTCACTATTTTTAAGTGAAGATTCAATAAATAAATGAATTCGAAAAAAAACTTATGTATCGAAAATGGTGTCTTTCCTGGAAAATGGAAAATGCAGAAACTGGTGCTGCTTAGAAAGGGCGAAAAACCACTTAATGAACCTGGCTCATATAGACCGCTTTGTATGTTGTATACACTGGGGAAGCTATTGCAGAGCATTTTTTGGCGGAGACTAGAGAAGTGCGGGCAGGACCTCGGAGGACTATTCCCAATGCAATATGGCTTCCGAAGGGGAAATAGCACAAGTGATGCAAAAGGTGAAGTTATAAATATAGCTACACGGGCTATATTTACGAAAGGTTAGCGAAAGGTTTTTGTGTAATTATAACACTCGATGTACGAAATGTCTTTAACACCGCGAAGTGGAACGTGATACTGGAGGCTCTTAGAAGCAAAGGCGTGGACAGCTACCTTTACAACATAATCGTGGATTATTTAGATAACAGGATCCTCTTATACGAGACAGAGAATGGAATTGAGAGATATTGTATTACCTACGGCGTACCACAGGGCTTTGTTCTAGGCCCCTTTCTTTGGAACAAATGTATGATGGCCTACTGAACATGAAACTTCAAGAGGGTGCGAAGATAATTGGCTATGCAGATGAAATTGCACTGGTTGTATCTCAACCAGGACCCGAATTAATCGAAATAATAACGAACGACAGCCTAATTCGTTGTAGCGGATGGCTAAGAAGAAATGGGCTAGCAGTAGCAAAGACCGAAGCAATTCTGGTAATTCTGAGATTTTTATGAGGAACTAACTCCTGAATCCATTGTACGGAATATGTTGGAATCGGAGAGAATATGGAAGCGTTGTGAGCGATTTATAAATTCCATAATGAAGGAGCGGTGTAAGGCTGTTTCCGAACCTCCTGACATAAGGGTAGGAAGGAGAGACAGAGAGACCAAACAGACGGACCAGACAGACAGACGGACCAGAGAGACAGACGGACCAGACAGAACAGACTGACCACACAGACCAGACAGACGGACATGGCAAGATCTACTTAAAATTTCAAAACGATCACAAATATATACACTTTATGGGGTCTTTAACCTATATTTCGACTTGCTTCAAACGGAATGGCAAAAACGATTTGAAAGTAAAATAGACTTCGTGTTAATCAACAACTGCAAAGCTCGATGCTATCACTTATACTTAAAGTTCAAGCATGACTATGAATAGCGAAAAAACAATTTATTGCTGATCTCTCTTATTCTTTCTACGAAGGTAATAGGTCCGTTTGGGTACTTTTGTCACTAACAAAATTAAAAAGAGTAATACAAAATTTACTCCAAAAAAATATACAAAAAAGTACGCAAACGGAAAATTTGTATGAATTAGTAGGATAGTTAAAACGGAAGTTAGATGGGAACTGTTCTCAATTAGCTGATATTTTTTTTTACTTTTATAAAAATATATTCTTTGTTTTTTATATATTTTTTATATTTATATATTTATTTCAAACAGCGATTTTTTTTCTTACAAATTCTTACTGGCAAAAATTTATCCAGTAAAAGTAAGTAAGTTCTCTTGCATCAAACTGTCACTTTACTATCTCCTGACTGCGTATTTGTATAAACGAACACCTTCCAGCAAAAACTTTTACAAATTTGTACGAATTTTTAAGTTCCCAAACACACTTAATGTATTTTTTTAAATAAACAGACATTTCCTCTCATATCAAATTGAACTTTTTGTCTTTTTACTTTTGCACAAATCACTTTGCACTTATGGCAAACAATTTATTTATTTTCTATGAAAACAGTTCTTGTATTATGTATTATCTTTTTTATAATTTCAGAAATTTTAACTCCAATTGTTCATAGTCATTATGAGCAACTTAATAGAGCTGGAAATCTAACCGAAGCTGCCTCAAAAATCTTGGATTCGAAAAAAAGGCGGAAAAGATATTCAGAAATACTAATTGGAGATGATAACAGCCTGATGTCTAAATCTGCGTCTAATGAATCACAAATGTTTAAAAATACTTTCGAAATATACGACGGTGAAATAGATATGAATAGCAACTACACAGGATTTTTGGAAGTCATTGGTATTTATAACCGCTATATTTTACCCTCACATTATTATTTCGTTCAAAAAAATCTTAAATATTAATATCTATTTGATAACACGATTAACAATATACTCTAATATGCCTACCTTTTAAACCTTAAAAATACTTAAAATGTGTAAAATTCAAATTTGTAGACACATTGTGTCTGAAATGCTTTTTTTATGCTTTTGAAAATTTTTTCTTAAGTACTTGAAATCTATTCCAAGTCGACAGTTATTTCCTAAATTTAAAAATGGAAACAAACAAATGTTTGATTTTGCGTTTTTATTAGCAAACACACATAAGTATATGTTATAAACAAAGAGATGGTAAAATTATTTTATTAATTAATAAAATTAAGATTGTGTTATCAACATTTATAATTTATTAACAAGTGTAAAATAGTGAAATTATAAAGTTTACAAAAAACTATATAGTGATAAAGTGATTTATTACATAAAATAAGATAAACGCATTAACAAATCAAGCAATTCATTGAAAGCTTTTTTATAAGTGAATTAATTTTTTGGACGTTATTTATATTTTTTCTTTGCACATAAATTTGTGGGGTAATATTGTAAAAAAAATATTTACAAATGAATTCCATAGATTGTAAAATTTCGTGTGGATATACAGGGTGTCCGCCGAGAAGGTATACTACATTGTTTTGCCGCCATTTTGGTAAACATTAGTCTTGACAGTTTATATTTGGCAGTCGTGAAGTAGACACGTGGCAAATTTATTATGAAAAAATATTCGATAAACCAACGTGTTTTAATCGTTAAAACAGCTCGCCCATGACAACCCCGATAATGAGTGACGAGGCACATTTTAATTTGAATGGATATGTGAATAAACAGAATAGTCGGTTCTGGGCAATGGAAAACCCTCAAATTATTCATCAGTCACCTTTGCATCCATTAAAAGTGACAGTCTGGTGGGCAATTTGGTCAGGAGGAATCATTGGACCTTACTTCTTTGAAAATGAAAACGGTATAACGGTAACTGTGAATGGGGAGCGATATCGTGATATGATTGAAAACTTTTTAACGCCACAACTGCATGCTTTGCGCTTGATTAACATGTGGTATCAACAAGACGGTGCCACATCGCATACAGCCAGGATTACAATGGAATTACTGCGAGACCTCTTTCCACAACAAGTTATTTCAAGAAATGGTGATTTTGATTGGCCTCCACGGTCGCCTGATTTAACTGCTTTGGACTACTTTTTGTGGGGATATCTGAAAAGCAAGGTTTATGCAAACAAACCGGAAAAGCTTGAGCAACTCCAACAAAATATTCGTGATTAAATTAATGAAATACCGCGTGAAATGTGTGAGAATGTAATGAAAAATCTGCTCAAAGGGCTCGCACTTGTGATGCTAACAGAGGCGGACATTTATCTGATATTGTATTCCATACGTAACTGCCGACATTAAATAAAACATTTATCAATATAAGATCCATTCTCTTTCATTTAATCAAAAATTATAAACAAAGTAGTATACCTTCCCGGCAGACACCCTGTATTATACTAAAAACGTTGTAATAATATATGACTTTTTGCTCTAGTTTTGCCATATCGACCACTTCCTCCTCCTCCAATTTTTTCTTTCTTCGTGTGTTCAAGTTCTACAAAAAAAAAAAAACAAGTTAAAATTGATCTCAAATCTAAAAATACATGGTTTTAGGTTGAAAACTTACGAACAATTGCAATTTAAATGGAGTATTTGTTTCCATTTGGCCTTTTACTTCATCTAATGTTAACCAAACTGCAATTAGATAATTATTAATTACTAAATTATTAAAAATATATATATATTATGAAAGGAAAACTACGAATTTTATAAATTAAATTTGGCGGATTTACCGATATACCCATATATTTACAAAACCATCAAAATTGTATACAAGTATGTATGTATTGTTAGTAGGGATGGAAAAAGCTCTGGAATGAGGAAAAATTGAGTTTATTTTATTCAAAAAGCGTGGAGCCTAAATATAATGAGCTGCGTCAAAGTAGATAGACTACACATCCTATGATTCTATATGTTTTTGAATCATCTCGGTCGACAAAATGAGACTTGGCTCACGATTAAAAAAAGTTTTTTTTTGTGAACTGCTCAAAATATTTGAGCTTTTTTTTGGTTTTTAAAATACAAACGATAACAAATTGGAATGTATACTAATTTAACAAACCTAGCGAAAACTTTCATTAATAGTTGATAATAGGGAATGTGAACGTTACCTGCTAAAGATATATGAAATGAAATATATTTATTAAAATGAGGATTTTTATAAAGATAATTTTATATTTATATCCCAAGTTAATGGCCGTCATAAATGTTTTTTTTTTTATTTGACGATCGCTATTTCAAATTTAACATAGGTACATTTGCACAGCTATTTTTTTTTTTTTTTTGTTATATACATATTACTTTCTTTCTGTCGATTTCAAATTTTCAAGAGCTGTGTTTGTATGGTTCACACTAAGACGTTATTTCCAATCTCTTACTTGGGTGATATCAGTTTATGTTCGTGTTAACACCTTTGGTTTCAACAGGACGGCGCTACGTGCCAATATCCTCCTCTTCAATTTTTGTGAACAAAAATTCGTTCAACATTGCCCCATAACGATCGCCATTGACTGTAACGGCCAGCTAAAGCAGCCATTTGAATGAAATTATTTTCCATTATTAACCGGAAGGATTGTACTTTCAAATAAAAAAAGAAATTTGAGAAAATATTCAGTAGTTTTTTTTATAGCATTTTCAAAAAAAAAAAGTTTTTTGCGTCTTATATATTGCGTTAGAGGATAAGTTTTAGTTTGTTTTTCAAATATTTTGTTATTTTCTTTAACTACACAATGCAATAATCAAAATCAGATGAAACCAAAACCAAATGAAAGTTGACACTTTCCACACATAATTAGAGCGGGAGTGTAATTTTGAAGTTGGTGATTTTAGAATGCTGTCTAACAAGAAAAAAATCATCAAAAATTTGATAAAATAATGCTTAATTATTTTTATTATCCTAGATGGCGCTGTCATACAAATTTTGCTGTTTCTTTAGAATGTCATAGAAAAAACGGTGTTTTTTTATAAATAAATCTCCTGACATAGAATCTAGTTTCTTTCCTCTGTATCTAGTTTTCATGGTTAAAGCTATTTGGGGAAAACGTTCACCTTACTCATCAGATTCGTTGGAAAGTTGGTTTTCAAACCAATCCATATGGTGATGGAGAAAATGATTTTTTAAAGACATTTACCCAAAGGCTGGCAAGAGACACTTAACTCGATTACGACTTTCATTGCATTCCATGCAATTAATTGATTTTGATCCATAGAATTATCAAACTCATTATATTTCATCAATCTTCTAATGTCTAGACCATTAAACATACATGTAAAACTAGAAAAATATTGTAAACAAGTTTTTTAAAGTTATTTATTTTATTTGTATACAATACGTTCTTTTACTTTGCTAGCACTGAATCGTGGAAATGTAGATCTTAAAGTAGTAAAAGCTGAAAACACTTTTACAAAATTTTTTAAAAGACCCAACGTCTCCCTTTTTCCAGTCATCTTTTTGATATTGATTTCCTTTGTAACGTGTGTTCCGCAACCATATAAACCACATGTTTTTCGTATAGTAACCTTGTAAACCACAAACTAAGGCCATCATTTTCCAATCACAGATATGGTTTTCATAGTTCACTGATTCTAGTAGATATTTTACTGATTTGTAGGTTTCTTTAGTGTTCAAATTGTATGCTATTGGAATGCTTGATTTTTTGTTATTGTAGTATAATAAAAGTGCTTTCATATTGGTTTTTGAAGAATCTATAAATAATCTCCATTTATGAGGAACATTCTTCACACCCATTTCTGTCATACCTTTTTCAATATTACAGTAAACGAATTTATTTTCTTCCTTGACAGAGAAATATTGTTGAAATACCTCTTGACGATTACGATATGCAGCTTTTCTTACACCAGCTTCTAGTAAATTGTTTTGTTTTAGTTTACGTAATCACGCTTCGACGTATTCACGTGTTTTAGTACTTTATATAACCAGTTTTGTGATATTGGTACCATACGATTGTTAAACTCAGAAGGCTCGTATCCAATTATCTCTGAAGCATTTGTAGATACTACGGAAGTTAAATCTGGACTTTCTGGTTTTGATATTGGAATAAACTCTGTACTCTAATGTGGTTTTGGTTATTCTGCATATTTTGTACCAACATAAACCATGCCTCCTCTATTTTTTCTGGTTCTTCCTTTAATACTATTTACACACACATAACACTCTGAAAAGATATGAACATCAGATTTAGCCGCAAAGGAACAACAGATGCCATAAACATATTTCCGTTCGATATTGTAGCGTCATTTGAAGATATCTATTGCTTATAAACGCGTCCTCCGGATGATCTATCGCAGCCCCATTTACTGATGAATGTCAGTTTCTTAGGAAAAATTTCTACCACATTTTTAGGAAGACTCTCCAACATCCGTTTTGCTGTATGGTCCATAAGATCCTCCATATTGGCTTTCACAGAGACTTCAGTAAACTCCGTATGCAGTGGTCGTGAATCTATTTTGGCCTTCGAAACATGCTTGTATATATGTTACCTTAAAGATGCCCGTAGTATCTCATATTTCTCTTTATTTATTTAATTATTTATTTATTTAAGTCTATGGATACAATATTATCCTTACAGACTAGCATCTTAAAACTATTACATAAATTAAATTAAAGTAAATTATTTAAGAGAGATTTAAAATTCGAAGAAGGAAGACTTATATCTAATTGATTACAATAATTATTAAATTACCTCATAGATTTGGTAAGAGGTTCATTTAAAGAATATTCAGTTCTATACAAATCAATATAAAAGAACTTATCATTAGTTCTAAAAACTCTTGGAGGTACATAAATAGAAATTAATTTTAATAATTCAGGAGAATCTATTTCCCCACAAATAATGCCGTGTAAGAAAAGTAAAGAAAAAATATTTCTTCGAGCTTCTAAAGTTTTCAAAAAAATGTATTTACATTTATCTTCATAAGTTGGACGAGAAAATGTAAGAATGTTAGAAAAATTACTAGTATATGAGACATTTAAAAAAGGAAGAGCGAACTTAATAAATTTCTTTTGTATTCTCTCAACGCGACTAATATGAATATTAGCATTGGGGCTCCAGATAAAGGAGGCATATTCCAATCTTGATCTAACAAAGGAGAAAAATAAAACTTTTTTAGTGAAATGGTCGAAATGTTTGCCGGAATTCCGACGTATGAAAGCAGATAGCGAATAAACCTTAGGTATAATAAAATTCAAATGATTACAAAAAGAAAGTTTAGGATCGAAAACCACTCCTAAATCCAACATTTCATCTACTGAGGATAAAACATTGGTTTTCATTCTGTACTCAGAAAATAAAATGTGACGACATCTATGGAACGTCATACAGAAACATTTACCAATATTGAAAGGTAAACCATTACGTTCCGTCCACAAAATTACCCTATCTAAGTCATCCTGAAGATCAGAAATGTCTTTTTGGGTATAAATAGGCTTAAAAATCTTAAGATCGTCAGCATACATTTAGAACTGTGAGTTCTTAAAGCAATGAAAGATGCCATTAACAAACAAAATAAACAGCAATGGACCCAAGATACTACCCTGTGGAATACCTGAAGAAGGAGTAAAAGAAGTAGAGCAGACTCCATCAACAGAGACAACTGCATGTCTGCCAGTTAAGTAAAAACGAAACCAACTAAGCAAATTGGAATGAAACCCAATCTTAGAAAGTTTAAGTAATAGAAGATCATGAGGCACACGGTCAAATGCCTTTGCAAAATCAGTATAAATTGCATCAATTTGAATACCTTTTTCAAAGCAAGATATACAATAATTAGTAAAAGTTGCCAAATTAGTAGTAGTAGACCTACCCGCCATAAATCCATGCTGGTATACAGTAATATGACGTTTTGAAGAGAAAAAAAGTTTATCATAGACAATATGTTCAAACATTTTAGCAACGTTTGTCAATTTAGAAATCGGTCTATAGTTAGTAATATTACTTTTGTCACCAGATTTATGAATAGGGAAAATAGTTGTATATTTCCATTTCTGAATAAAATAACCACCACTTAAAGATTTATTAAATATAATTCTCAGTGGTAAAATAAAAGCAGAAAAACATTTTTTTAACAGAAAAGCGGATAGACCATCATTATCACATTTAAATGAATTGGATAGTTTACCAATACCTGTTGCAATATCTTCATCAGAAATTTCCATAGGCCCAAAATCAAGCACAGTACAAATATTATTTAAATCAAACCCATCTAGGGGGAAAGAGTTGTCATTAAAATTTGATTGAAAATAAATAGAAAAAAGATTAAAGAGAGTCCGAAAGGTTGCTCGAAGATAAATCATTAAAAGACATCTTTAAAGGAATAGTGGAATTAGTTTTCTTAGATTTTATAAAACTCCAGAAGCACTTAGGGTTATACTTAATTGAGTTATTAAAACTCAAAAGATACTGATTGTATAAATATTTATTAAGAAAATTAAATTCGCGTTCATACTGTAAAAATTTTTGCTTATCACAGTCATTATTAGTGGCTTTAAATTTATTATGATACTTATTTCTAAGATTTTTCAATTTCTTCAATCCCTTAGTGTACCAGGGAAGTTTATACACTTTAGGATTACCTAAAGGTACATTATCTTTAATAACTCTTAAAACATTAGATAAAAAAACTTCATAACAAATTGATATAATATCATTATTTAATAAATCGTACCAATTTAAATTATAAAGAAAGGTATTTAAGGCATAAAAGTTACACGCATAATAGTTATAACGAGCATTATCAATTACATTAAGAAAGGCATATTCATAAAATTCGATCTGAATTTCCAAAGCACAATGATGAGAAGTAGAAGGTGAAATTGGAAAATCAGATACACTTAAGGCAAACTTTAAATCAGAACTTATAAATACCAGATCAAGAATATTATGAAAATTATTAAATACAGTGTTAATTTGCATAAGATCAAGACTAAAAGCTGCATCTAATATACTTATTTCATAACATTTATTAACGTTATGAGGAAGAAACATACCGGAGTTAGGTACTATGGACCAAACGATATCAGATAAATTGAAATCACCTAATACACATAATCTATCACCATCACGGATGAAATCGGAAAGATGAGCAATATTATAAGCATGAGCAGCATACAGGCTTTCAGATTTATCAGGCGGAATGTAGGAAGTATAAATATATAAATCATAATTAACAGCTTTTACAGAGATACATAATTGATCCAATAAAGAATCCATATTAGGCAGATGAACAAGTTTCGAGATGAGAGATTTATAAACCGCTATAAGAACTCCACCACCCCTATTATGACCAGTTTTAACCGCATCTCTATCACTTCGATAGACAACATACAAATTAGGATTAAAGAACTCCTCACTATAGAAATCTGAATTCAGCCAGGTTTCCGTGATCACAAAAATATCATATTCACATTGTGAAGTAAAAGAAGTAAATATTGACGACTTAGTCCTCATGCCGGAGACATTTTGGTAATAAATTTTTAAGGAATTGATGCATGACGTTACTCTTGATGTTGAACTAACGGCGCTTTCGGAAAAAAATTAAATGACGGACTCATACAGCAGAAGTTCACAGTTCAGGCTTAAAAAGCTTATCATACAAATCAGCAGAAATTCCAAGTTTAATATTAACAAATTTTAACTCAGCCAACGAAGCATCTTTTTTCACAAGTTTATAACAAGCCATGCGTGATTTATCAGCATTGAGATGTTTAGCAACGTACGATAATATATTTTCTTCAGTAACTGTTGGCTTAAAAGACGATAAATGGACCCACTTCATTTTAAGAATCACATCCAATTCAAAATTATCACTACCACCAATAATGAAATTATGTTTTTTAGGCTTTTTCTTTCTATTTGTAACATTAATCCAATTTGATGAACTATGAGCATCAATTACGTTATTCGGATTTAAAACCTCAAAATTAGCATTACTGATTGAATGGTTAACAGACCCAGCTGAATTAACAGAGTTAACAGTGGCTTTATTAGCAGCAGAACGATTAACAATGTTTACATTGTTATTGCTATCATTAGCATCAAAAGAAAATGTTGAATTTGTTTGTGAAGCAGCAGCAATAGGCAAACCAGAGCTTAAACTGGTTTTGAGCGCAGGCAAACTATGATGTTTTTTGTTATTGGAAATTGTAATGTTATTATCTTTATTATTATTCAAAAATTGAGTGAATAAGTTTTTTAATTGCTCAATTTCAAAAGACATTAAACTAATTTTTTTTATCAAATCGCGAGATGACAACAAACAGTTATCACAATTAAAAACAATATTGTCATAATTTAAAAGAGCATTAATAGCATCTTCACTTTCAACTTTGGCACAGATTTTATGAAATTTACATTGACAAATCTCACATGCAATTTCACAGTTAACTTGAATGTTTTTAAAACATTTTGAACAAATATTTTTTTCCGTTGACATAGCGACTTGTCTCAATAAAGGCACGATTGAGTTCTAAATCCATAAACAAAGCTTCTTCGGAACCATACTTTTTAAGGTTTGAAATTTTTTGCTGTGGTCGACTTTTTAAACATGTCAAATAATTTAAAGTTGTTCAACGTTATGTTTGAAGTGTCTTAAAATTACTTGTCTCGCCAACTTTCAGTCGTAGACTAATCCCGTAATTATGATTGTTTTCAAATATATAGTCTAATCTACCATTACCCTATTTGTACGCCAACGCAATTTCTATATTAAGTGCGTACCTTTATCTGTACATCCTGTACCTGCACCTGAATTTAGGGAGCAGAATTTAACAGAGGAACTCAGGTAAGCATTACATAACGAAAAGCAAAAATCATATATCTTAACAATAACAATGAAACAATAAGAATGGGTTTACACGGTTATATGTCATAAATTGCCCAAAAATGCATGCCATGTCTTTTTTCAAAATTTTACCTCTAGCAAAAAATTCTTAATTAAATATCAAAGAAATGTCTGATAACGCCTTACATATTTTTATTAGAGGGTCTGACGCTCTTATTAAATTTGAGGCCAAATATAATGAACTTCGCGAGAACGTACACGAGGTATTTACGCTCGAAATTGGCGGAAAGGAACTAAGTGTTCTATGGGAAAGCGTTAAATTGTCTTACAAATCGTGTTTAAGTTTATTGGAAAATGTACATAGCGCAGAACCAGCTGATGTAAACGCAGGTGAGGGAGTAAGAAACGTGAAAGCATTTCGATAAATTTAAATAAAGGCAATTGAGCTCACACCAGTTAAGGAGATTATTTAATTCATTTTGCATATCCAAAACATCAGCAATGGAGCATACTTTATGAAATATTTTTAAATCATCCGCATAAATAATAAAATTGGCTTTAGAAAAACAATTTGTCACATCATTAATGAACAAATTTAATAAAAGCGGGCCCAAAATACTACCCTGAGGGATACCAGATGTTTGCAAGTATGTCGAAGATTCAAAAGCATCAACTACAACTTTACAAGTTCTATTTGATAAATACGATTTTAACCAATCTAAAATATTTGAATGAAAACCCATTGCCTTCAGTAAGAGACAAATTGAAAATGTAAGTTAGCGCAAAAGAAATAGATGATGCACACATCTTTAATAAATATGCACATAAACCATCGGAGTCCGATTTAAAATTATTATTAATCCGCTTTATTCCGTTCAAGACATCATCTTCTGAAACTTCTAAGACACCGATGTCTAGCATGTCAAACAAATTTGAGTATCTAGTTGCATGGATCGTTGAAGAATCAAAATTTGAACTAAAGAATTGAGCAAACATACTCACAACACCACTAACCGTTTCGGAAATCCTATCACCATAATACATGGTTGAAGGAATATCAGAAATTTGCTTCTTTGCTTTTACAAAAGACCAAAAAGACTTGGGATTTGATTTTATCTCACGCTCTTTTTGTAAAATAAATTGTTTAAATAGAAATTTATTTAAAAAATTGAATTCTCTTTTATAATGAATAAACTTTTGGTTATCATATAAACTACCCGACACAAGAAAACGTTTATGAAACTTGTTACGCAAATTCTTAAGCTTTTTAAGACCCATAGTGTACCATGGAAGCTTATAAGGTTTAGATCTCTTACATATACCCAAGAAAGCTTTTAAAAAATTTTCATAGCACAATGCTGTGGAATGAGACGAAAATAACACCATCCAATTAATACCTTTGAGCAAAGAATTTAGCACATCGAAATTACACTTATTAAAATTTAAATTAACTGAATTTAAATGTTCTGAATATTTAAAAAATTTATAGGAATCAATTTCAATCACTAAAGGAGTATGGATAATATTAGATGGAGAAATTGGCAGTAAACATTCGCGCAAGGAAAATTTACAATTATATGGAACAAAAATTAAATCCAAAAAACGGTTTAATTTGAAATGTTATTAATTTGATTCAAATTTAAACTTAACATACTATCAATGAAATTAATTTCATGATTTTTATTAACATTAACTGGTAATAAATCATAGCTGTCACCAATTTGTGACCATAATATGTCTTTTAGATTAAAGTCTCCCAAAACACAGATACGTGGATTTACTGCCAAATTGGAATCCATTAATATTATATTTGAAACATGTGCCTCATATATTTCATCTGGACTATTTGGAGGAATATAAGACACACAAATACAAAATGTAAAATTAAATCCATAAATATGGACAAAAATTTGATCCAACAGTCCATTCTTATCATCAATAGAATGAAAAGAAGATTTATATTTGCATTTAATTGCTACCAGTACACCACCTCCCCGTATATGATTAGTGAGAAATGCATTTCCATCTTTACGATAAACGTTGTAGAGCTTGAGATCGAAAAATTCACAATCTGTAAAATCAGCATTTAACTCAAGTTTCAACCAACACAATAACATCAAATTCCAATTGAGATGAAAAATCATAGATTATTTTGGATTTAGTACGCATTCCGGAAACATTTTGATAATATAATCTAATGTTCGATTTACCAGAAACAAATTCTGCTTCAACGGTACGGCTTTCTTTGGAAAATTTACAAAAGGGCGCACTTTAATGTCAGTTGGCCAAGTTTTAGGCTCAATGATTTCATCTACGTCCTTTTTTATTAATTTATAGCATTCAATATGTTTTTTTTTACCGATATTAGTCATTTTGTCAACATATTCAATAATTTGATCAGATGACACTGTTGGCTTAAATGACGAAATATGAATCCATTTCTTTTGGACGACAACTTCTAGTTCATCTGAAGTGTTAACTTCCAATACAACAGGACCCCTTTTACGTCTACGCCTCTGCACATTAGTCCAATCTGATGTATTTTGCATCGGTTGTATGTTATCATCAAACATGTTAGCATCATTAACTACCGTATTAGGGACAGCAGGAGGGATAGAGGAGATAGACGAAGCAGCAGATAAAAAAGGTTGTCTGTTTGTTACAGCTAGTGCACTTGTACTTGGCCTAGCAACAACAATACAATTATCCAATTTATTTAAATTATGAAGGTCACTGTTATGTTTTCTTTGCTGTTTTTTATGCAATTTAGGTTTTTGTTTATTTTTTGTAAAGTTAATGAACTGTTCTTTCAACTCTAAGTTCATGATTTACAGATGAGCTTACTAATTGTGTTAGCTCTCTTACTTCATTAAACAATGAAGAGAGGTGTAAAAGCAAATTTGAAGTTATGTTTAAACAACAATTACAATTAAAAACAATATTCTTATTTTTATTAAAAATTTCACATAATTTAGTGTCAATATTAGCACAAAAAAATGGTATTTTGCTTTGCAAATATGACATGCAATTGTATATTTTTTTAAGTTTTTAAAACACTTAGCGATTCAGGCGGAATATTCATTTTCACGTCTCGACAGTTTAACAGAGAAAACTAAACTTGCTTTGAAAATATAAAATCTAAATTAAAAAAACTACTTCACCTGTATTTTTATATGTAGTTTTATTTTGATGCCTTTGAAAATGGTTCAAATGACTGAGATGTGGTACTAGATCTGATATCACAAATATCTGTTTCAATAGCGCCGCTTACGAATAAGGGCTTGGATATTGCCAGTCGACTGGTGAATCACCAGCTCATTAGGCTTTTCGATCTTCCGTTCCTTGACAAGGAAATGGAAAAGGGCTTAAAAACTTTACAGTGCGGTATAAACGGTTGTCTTTCTGCCTTGTCTGATTTAGACATTTCCGCGACCGGGGATTTAAGTTCGCATATGATCGTGTATTCAACGGTTACCTGCCATTACCGTTAATCTTTGGGTGCAGTCCGTTAAGCATAAAAAGGCCTTGTCCCTCTGGAGTGATTTAGATCGCTTTCTGACAGAAAGGATCGACACTTTAGAGTGTTCTCGTGATCTTAGGGGTTCACATCTTTCGAAATTGGAGGTTAAATTACATCGGCCTCCTCTTCTACAAACACTTCGTGCGTTTTGTGTAAAAATCAGGCGCATTTTTTGCGCTCTTGCCCTCGATTTAGAAGTTTATTGGTTGCTAATAGGTATTCGAATGTAAAGAAATTTCTTTGTTGTGACATTTTTCTCTCAAGGACACATGGAGCTAAATATTGGAACAGCATTGATAGTTGGCCAAAGTGCAATAAACGGCATCACACTTTGTTTCATCGCGATTCCGCTGCTGGTGAGGCATCAACTCTGAAGAATACTTCTTCTAATTCGGCTGCAGGTTCAGGTACAGCTCCTCGTCTTCCCAATCTGGCACCAGTTGATCCAAGTATACAGTCCACTGCTAATGGCGGTAATTCTACATTGTTTCTTAATAGACAGGTATTTCATACTTCTATTAGTAGAAATGTGCATTTAGGGACGGCTATGGTTTACATTGTTTACCAGGGTATTACGTACCCTTCCCTCGCACTTATTGATCCCGCCTTCGAAACTTCGTTTATTGCGGAGCGTTAACGAATTGTTTGAAACTACCGACGCTTTCTACAAAGGTCGGAGTTTCAGGTGTGAAATTAATATCGACTTTGTCGAAAAAACATTGACGGTAAAAGTTGGCTTTCCTATTGATTCCGCTTTTTCATTAGAGACTTTACTTCTTATTTTGACCAATATTTCCAGAAATATTCCGTCTTTAAAAGTACCTTCAAATATAAGAGAACATTTGCCAAATCTTCGTTTAACTGATTCTAATATTTATGACATTCGACCTGTTGATCTTTTGCTCGGTTCTAAATTGTATCCTAGAATTATGGTAAAGGACCTTTCTCGGGATATTTTGCGTTTTTTGACAGCTCAGAACACGGTTTTCGGCTGGATCATTTCTGGTCCACTAGTGCAACCTCCAGTTTAAGTCTATTCTACTCATGTAGATCTTTTAGAAGAAGATAATCTTAATAAAAATCTTCTTTATTTCTGGGAACTTGAGAAGGCTACGAAAACGAAAATATTATCTGTTTTTGACAAATATTGTGAGGAAAATTACAAAGCGACTACTTGTCGCTCCCCTGATGGTAGATATATTGTGACTATGCCTTCTAAACCCGAATTTCCTAAAACTCTTTCGTTAGGATCGTCTAGGTTAAGTGTCATGGGACAGTATCTTAGGACCGAATCTTCCCTTCAGCGAACACCTAAGATTAAGGAGGTGTATGACAACGTCGTTAGAAAATATTTAGATCTCGGCCACATGAAACCTGTTTCGAACCCTATTTTGGATCCTAATTTTTCAAAATTCTCCATCGGAGGACGTTAGGGAATATGAGTTACAGACTGTGACCTTTGGTGTCAATTGTGCTCCATATTTTGCGATTCAGACTTTATTACAGTTAGCGGACGATTCTGAAGCTGATTTTCCTCTGGCATCACACATTCTTCGAAAGTGTATGTACGTTGACGACGTTTTGACGTGAGCTTACGATGTTTCTATTGCTTTTATCGCTCGTGAAAATGGACTTCAAACGGACGGATGGTTTTATACGGCCTCCCTTCGGAATATTTAGTTGACGCTTAATTATTGACGTTTGTGGAGTATAGTAGCTCAAAGACTTTGGGAATCCAATGGAACGCTCGATTCGACTTTTTATTTTAATGTGTCTTATGGCACATAAATCAGGTTATACAAAGAAGAAAGTTTTATCTACTATAGCAAAATTATTCGATCATGTTGGTTGGTTAGGTCCTGCTATTGTTGTCGCGAAAATTATCATGCAAAAAATTTGGCTGGATAATATCAATTGGGATGATTTGCTTCCGCTCGCTACTGAAAATGATTGGCAGAAATGTGTTGCTTCCTATTATGAAGTGAATACTGTTCAGATTCCACGATGAGTTCATTTTACTCCGGAAACTTCGGTTAAACTTCATGTCTTTTCTGATGCCTCGGAAAAGGTATATGCGGGGGTGATTTATATTCGTATTGAGACATCTACCGAAGAAGTTCACACACATTTGATATCAGCGAGGACTAAAGTGTCTCCTATTAAATCCATTTCTTTGTCGCGATTTGAACTTTGTGGTGCAGTATTGGCCTCTGAACTTTTGAAAACAGTGGCAAGTGAAATTGATATTAAACTTAATCAGATTTATTGTTGGAATGATTTTACTATAGTCCTTTCCTGGTTAAAAAAGGCACCCTGTTCTTATACCACTTTTGTTGCGAATATAGTTTGTCGTATTCAGGCAAACGTAGGAAACCATAATTGGTACCATGTCCGATCTGAGTACAATCTTGCAGATTTAGGTAGTCGGGGAACTTCTCCCTCTGAGCTGGCGACTAGTAAACTTTGGTGGCATGGTCCACAATGTCTTCGACAGGACAGGACTAAGTGGAATATCTCTGATCTTTCTTGCCTTACTACGGACATTGAGTGTCGGGTTGTTCGAACTCATGCTTCGTTTTTTACAGACTCCAGAGGAGCCGACGAATATGAGGATATTCTTACGAATTATTCGATTCTTGATCGAACACTTCGTGTTTTCTTGTATGTCTTGCGATTCATTTATAACATTCACCCAGCTCATAAATCAGGTCGCAATCATTATGGTGATAAAACGCTTTGAGGTGAAAAGAACCAAATTGCGATTGGCCATTGTGGCTCAAAAATTCAAAAATACAGTTTCGCTGATAAATATAAATATCTCTTGGAGAAAAAACCTTTATGTTCGAGAAGTTCGCTTATACCTTTAAATCTTTTTTCTTGATAAAGATGGCGTCATTAGAAATAGTGGTCGTTTAGTGAAATCGCCGTCTCTAACATACACAGAGAGGCATCCTATAATTTTGCCATATTCCAGTAGATTTACGCTACTTTTAACGGAATATACTCATTTGATTTCCATTTACAGTGGAAATCAGTTAATGTTGCGAATACTTCGCGTTAAAAAATTGGATACCACGATTAAAGTCTAAAATTCGTGGAGTCATCAGTCGTTGCAAACGGTGCATTATTGACCGGAAAAATCTTGTGTTTAGATTATGGCAGCTCTTCCTCCTGAACGAAGCACTATCGACAGGCCTTTCACTACTACTGGTGTTGATTTCGCAGGCCCCTTTGATATCAAGAATTTCACTGGTAGGGCTTGTAGATAACTTTTTGTTTGCTTTTCTACGAAAGCGATTCATTTAGAGGCAACTTCTGACTTCTTTACGGCTTGCTTTTTAGCAGCTTTTCGCAGATTTATTTCGAAGAGAGTTTGTCCAAACACCATATTTTCTGACAATGATTTTAAGTCAATCGACGTTGTGTTCGGCGTTGTGTTATCCCAGCTGGGACTCCTCATATGGGCGGTCTTTATGAAGCCGGTGTAAAGAGTTTTAAACCCCATTTTATGCTTTCACAAGGCACAAGCTTTTAATTATACATTTAAGAAGTTCTCTACGGTTCTTTCTTACTTAAATCGCGTCCTCTTTGTCCTATGACAGACAATCCTCAGGAACCGGTAGCCCTTTGATTGGTTCCGGTAATTTTTTGATTGGTCATTTTTTTATTGGTTCTTCAATTCTGGCCCCTTCTGAGCCTGAGATACAACTTTCTGCCGTCGATGAAAATATTTAACAAACTTACATAAGCGATATAAATGGCAAAATCCGGAACGCGATCTTCAGGTAAACGACTTGGTCGTAGTTAGACACGAGCAATTACCTCCGACATCGTGGCGATTAGGCAGGGTCATTAACGTTTTTCTTCGAAGCGATGGGCATGTATAGATTGCGGAAATACCTATTTCAAACGGGGTTGTAAAGCGACCGATCACAAAATTGGTCATTCTGATTAATTCACTTTAAGATGCAATGGAGATTGCGGATCCTGTGCCTCCTATGGAAACTACATCATCTGATACATCACCAACCGTTATACCGGAATCCTTGGAAACGTCACCTTCGGCGATAGTGTCATCTTCGGAAGCTTCCACACCTGCAATTCCATTTGGTTCTGTGGAAGCCTCGGGCTCAAATTCTGCGACCACCTCGTCCAAGTCCATATGTGTCCCGTCCTAGTCCCTTGCTATACGGCACATGGTGACTTTGTCCCCTACTCTTCAGGTCAAATTACAAATGCCTGGTACATAGAGCTATTTCTGTTCGCGCTGTTCTCGACCCCTCTTGTAGCGTCAGTTTTTTTTGTGAGTCGATGTCTCACCAGTTACGCTTACCTATGTCGAGGATAGCTACTGCCGTTTAACGATCGGGTCAATTCATGACCCGGACCAGAAAATCGTAGTCCAGAGGTTAATCCTCAGGTTTTGAGGAATCGCATCTTTTCGAGACCGGGTCTTCCTATGGCCCAATATGCTATCTTTGGATTGTTCATTTTTGGCCTCCGTTTTAGAGATAAAATATTCATTATTTAATTAATCGGTCCTTACTGGCCGCTTCGGGGTCCTTCCTGACCAACTATACTTTTTTATTTTTACGGGGTCCCTACTGGCCCAGGTTAATGTTATGTTTTGTTCTTTTTTCTACAGGGTCCCTAGTAACTTAGCTTTTAAATAAACATTTATAAATAAATTTTCTACGTGGTCCCTACTGGCCAAATTAGTTGTCTTATTTGAATTAAATTATTTGAATTCGAGCTCAGATTCTTTTATTTATAAACTGAAATATAACTCTTGTTAGTTTTCGGATAACTTTAAGATTTTGTTTGCAACACACCTGGATGTTGCAAGGTGGCCGGCAATATTTAATTACAAATAATTAATTTTGTGTCCAAGTATTTTTCGACACCTTTGCCTTTGGTAGGTTAATGCTGTTATGATCGAAATATTACAACTTTTTGTGCAACTTTGTTGGGAGTTTTACACAAATTCTAGCGAGTAAAACCGTTAACGGGTATTAAACATTGTTGCTCACCGCTTTAGATAAGTAGTCTCCTTGTTTTGAGATATTCATTCGTTTTTTTGAATACCTATTGCGCTCTTCGTTACCGACGGTAATATAAAAATTTAATATAAATAAAATCTGAGATCTTTTTCTCAAACAATCGATTTTCTATTTTTCTTTTATTTTCATATTTTTCGACACCTTTGCCTTTGGTGGGTTAATGCTGTTATGATCGAAATATTACAACTTTTTGTGCAACTTTGTTGGGAGTTTTACACAAATTCTAGCGAGTAAAACCGTTAACGGGTCGGGTAAGTAGTCTCCTTGTTTTGAGATATTCATTCGTTTTTTTGAATACCTATTGCGCTCTTCGTTACCGACGGTAATATAAAAATTTAATATAAATAAAATCTGAAATCTTTTTCTCAAACAATCGATTTTCTATTTTTCTTTTATTTTCATATTTGCCTCACGCAAACAATAGGTTTATTCTATAGTTTTTTTAGGGGTACATGAAGTTTTTGATTTTTGCAACCTCACCTGTTCTACAGGCGCCACTATGCGGCGGAAATCATTGAGTGAAGTGCCACAGATATCTCACTTGTTGAGCGTTTTGTGTTTGCTTCCAGTTGGAATTAATTTCGTTGTGTACGATATAAGAATTTAATGCGGAGATATCTTTACTTCCATAGTCCAACGATTAATTTTGCGTTTGCAACGATGGCAACTCAGCATTTTGACAACAGTATCAACTCTTCCTTCGTTGAGTTATAAAAGGATATTATTTCAGGCAACTTTTTGGAATCAGTCGCCACTTTGGACTCGTGATGCATTGTGCTCATGACAATAGTGCCTTTATCTTTGTGACTTATATACGACACTAAAGTAGTGTTAGAAGTAAAGGCAAAAGATGATTCATTCCGAGGAACTTTTTTACATTTAGGCACTTTTGGGAGGAATTAATCTTTTATTTTTCGAAGGGTTCCAACCGTATATCTCTGGTTTTTATGGAATAAACTGACGAAACTTATACAGACCGTGAAATCTCAGTAGTTTTTCATATAAAGTTTTACAATCATTAGGATTATATAAAGCCGAGAAGAGAATTTAACATCACATCTCTGAGCACGTCTGCTCAGACCAAATGATTTTGTGTAAATAAAAATGTAATTGACCGAAATATTGGTCGTCCGTATAATTAATCGAACATATACAAAATCTCATTTTTGGACCTGTTGGGCGAACAAATTGTTATCTTTTCTAAATTGTATCTGTAAAGTTACTTACTTGTACACACCGACCAAAAGTTGTACCGCCAAATAAGCATGAAATAATTCGTCGTCAATTTCAATATGGTTAGAACCATGTAAATGCTTTCCCTATTTGTTAAGAGTTTTCAATTATAATTTTTGTTAGTTGAGTTGGGTAAAGTAAGAAGAATGAGTTCTGAATGCTATTTACGCGACTTGATGCTAATTTTGTTGCACCTAAAAAATTATAATCCCTATTTTTCTCATCATTTCAATAAACAATTACTACAAACCTTTCCGTAAGTTGATAATATTTGCCTCTCCATCTTGACTAACACATATGTCCGCACATATGTTATTGCTAATAGTGTCATCTGAAGACGACTACTTTCTTGTGCTTCACAGTAAGAAACATCCGGATCAGGATCATGATTATCAACATTAGAATCTCGCACACCAGCATCATGAACATCAGACTCAGAAACATCTTCATCCTCTTCAGTCTCATTCATAACTTCATTCAAAAGTTGTTCCATGTTGATTTTAGATATCCTGCCCTGATCTGAATGCAGGCTTAACTTTGTAAAATGTGAACTGTTTACGACAGGCCTGGGGTGAGTTTCATTCTGCCTAAGAATTCATTTAATAAATTTTTTATTCATTTGAATTTTTAAAGTGTTACTAAACTTGTTTTTGTTTCATTATACCCTCCACCATATATGGTGAGGGTATATATCAGTTTGTCATTCCGTTTGTAATATGTCGAAATATAGGTTTAAGACTCCATAAAGTATATATATTCGTGATCCTTATGCAATTTTAAGTCGATTTAGCGATGTCCGTCTGTCTGTCTGTTGAAATGGCGACCACGACGCAAAGACGCAAGCGGGGGTGCCTATTTTTACCCAGATTATTGAACATCCTCCCGAGCAGTTTGGTATTTAAAATGAGCGAAATCGGTTTAGCGGTTCAAAAGTTATGAGTGAAAATGTGAAGGTACCTCTAAATTTTCCATACAAATGTTATTAAGTCTTCTTCTTGTTCGATTACATTTATTGTCTTACATACTATGAGAATAATAACATTCTTAGAGCTATGTGTGTGTTACTGTAAAAACTAAGTTAACGTAAAAAGCAACATTGTTAAAGTCGCTAACATTACTAAAACTAAATAAATAACATTACTAAAACTAAATAACAAAAGTTCTGTTACATAAATTGACAAAACATATTCATATTGCAGTTCATCCAAAATTTAGTATATACGTATATCATATTCAGCCCCTATGATTGCTGGAGGCTGGGCTCATATAGAATGAGGTAAGGTCCAGAGGAGCTGGATTGTCGTTAATATGTCCATTGATGGTGTTTTTTTCGTTTTCGTATATTTGGCTGACAAGCAAATTATCGTGTAGCTCAAGTTTCTCAACAAATCTGGCTTGCAACGACATGGCGTACCTACAGAAGGGTAGAACATCGGCATTTTCATAGACGTAACTATTTAAAAATCGTTTTATGAAATTTTCATAATTTTTTCCGATGCATTTTCTTAGGATTTTCCATTTAAAATATCTCTAATTCTTTGGCTATTATAGGAGATATAGTAAACCTGATTGGGTTTTTCTGTTAAGCTCTGTTGGTTTTTTGTTTCATTTCATAAAATGTTTTTTTTTGTTTTTGTAACCAAAGACATTTATATCTAAAGAAAGAGCAAAATACATATTTGCTTTAGTGCCGCTCCTTTTGAATAGGTAGCGCTGAATTAACTAAAACAATACCCTGCCCCATGGCTAGGTCCAAAGGAATTGATATATAAAGAAAGAGCAAAATGCATAATTGCTTTAGTGGCACTACTTTTGAATAGGTAGCACCTCATGGCGATATAGCCTTGGATTAGGCTTTCAATTAATTTATTTACCAAAAATATTAAATTAACTACAGACGTCAAATTAGACTTATTACATAATTTAAAGTCAAATTTTCAAATGTTTGACGTAATAAAATAGTATTTTTTATTCCATTTGTATTTTTGAAAATTGAGGGATTGGCAAATGTATATTTATGTTAATGTTTTCTTTCATAAAAAAATACACATGAATAAAGTGCAATATTGTGCTCTTAAACATCTAAATGAATATTAATTAAAAAAATTAAGGTATAATATGCAAATAAAACATATATTTTTCATAGTTTTTGGCAAATATTCATTTATGTTACGAAGAAAATAGAAAATCAATAATACTCTACTGCATATTGTAGCACAATATGGCTAATGGAGACTAGCTCTGCAGCAAAATATGCCTAATGGAGAGAATGCACCTTCTGATGGGCCATCTATTGACAAATAGTTACAACTCATGTTCTTTCTTTAACAAATTAATTTCTTTGCTGTATTCTCTCCATTAAACAAACACACTTCAATTTTTTAAAGAAAGAATATTCGTTGCAATTATTTATCAATGCGTGGCGCATCAGAAAGTACATTCTCTCCATCAGGCATATTCAGCTGCAGAGCTAGTCCCCATCAGCCGGAACAAAATTGAGTATTTGACAAAAACTATGCTTTAAAATGTTTTTTTTTTTGTGCAGTCCATGGTTTTTTTGTGCAGTCCATAGTGAAAATGTAAAGGTGCCTCTAAGTTGCCCATACAAATTTAGTACAATTTCATAGTAGCGACTGGTACATAACATATTTTCTCATATTTTTTTCACCAGTCGCGTAGCAGTAAATATTTTGTATTCACCTCAAACATTTTTTCACCGCTAAAATTTTTTTTCACAACAAAAAATTTTTTCACCTCAAAAATTTTTTTCCACCTTGAAATTTTTTTTGTTCCAAAAAAGTTCTTTTCACATTTAAAAAGTTTTTCACCTCAAAAAATTTTTTCACCTACATAATTTTACTTCAAAAGTTTTCTTATATTATTTGTATCAAAAACAGTAGAGAACATCTTTTTAGGATATTGGTGGGAGGGTATTCAAAGATTCGGCACAGCCAAATTTAGCCCTTTTTTACTTGTTTTTTTTCTGTTAAGTAAGTAAAAATGTTATTAAGTCCTTTTATTGTTCGATTACATTTATTGTCTTACATACTATGAGAATAATAACATTCTTAGAGCTATGTGTGTGTTACTCTAATAACTAAGTTAACGTAAAAATCAACAATGTTAAAGTCGCTAACAGAGAAGATCTCTGTAAATAACATTTCTAAAACTAAATAAATAACATTACTAAAACTAAATAACAAAAGTTCGTTACATAAATTGACAAAACATATTCATATTACAGTTCATGCAAAATTTAGTATATACGTATATCATCTTCAGCCCCTATGGTGGAGGGTATTCAAAGATTCGTCACAGCCGAATTTAGCCCTTTTTTACTTGTTTTTTAAATGTAATTATTAAAACAAAAAGAAATTGTTATATTATTATACGTAATAGTTTTTCTAAATCGATTAATTTTAAAATTTTATTCGATTAACCGATTGAGAATAAACCCGAATAACACAAGTTTACAAATTCCGGTTAACTTTTGGATCAGTAGTGCGATTCTCGATATTGTCGGTATCGTTAACTAACGACAAATATAGTTTGAATTACCGAAAAAGTGATTCCGTATATTTAAGTTAACGAATAATGGCTAGAAAAAGTTATCGACAAATTTCGATAGAAATATAAAAATGCCAAACAATTTGATAAAAAAATATCTGTCAAATAAAAAATATAAACAACAAAAAATATAAATTTAAAAACACTATTATAGGAGAGATTTCCGAGCTTGTTTAAGCTACGAAATCGGTTGACCCAACTGGATGTTATTGAACACACTTCCAATGAAATAAATTGCAAGTTTCAGTCCGTGTTGTGGGTCTTTCTTATTCTACAAATCAATACATCTTTAAATATAAAAAAAACGTATTTGTGATCCTAGAAAAATTCTTATTTGAGTAATAATGTGTATCGGGCGATACTTGACTGCTTACAAGATATTTTTCCTACACGCATTTAAAATAATCCAACTTCCGTATACTCCTATTTTCTATTATTACTGTGTCATATGTTAAAGGTCCTAAAACACAATCCCTTCTTTAATTAAGATATTTATACATAATTTTATTTATATAAATATCAGATTCAAATCGATGCGTATATGATGAAGTTTTTGTATAAAAAATTTTCTGAACATTATAACTTTTAACCGATTTTCCTTTAAATATAACGTTATTTGCGTAAACTATTTTATTGACAAAAAATTATTAATTTACTACTTGTTGATGACAAAACTATGACAACATAATTGTTCTCAATTAGTTTGGTGTTTTTACTTTTTTCCAACTTAAGATTTAAAGGTTTTAATGGCCGCCAAACTCACCATTAATTGCAAAATTAAAACGACTTCTTCTGAAAACTGATTACCGAAGTTTACTTTCAACGATTTTCGTTTCCATAACGAATATTTTTTAAATGATAATTCATTTACTTTAAAATGAATGTAGGCATCCATAAAAGAGTGGACAGTGTAGTTAATGGCCAAACAATATTAGTGTATTGTTTTAAAATTTTTTAAACAAAAATTCCAAATTTTACATGTACATTTTTATAAATTTGCACTGAAAGATATTTTTGGCACGGCCTATCTTATTTTCTAACATTTGTTTGCTCATCAGTAAGCTTATCTACAATTTTTTTTCTGTCGTTAACTTAACAATATTTTTCGGAAGTTAACGATATTATTTAATGACAAAATTCGGTAGAAAGTTTTACGGAATCAGTTTAAACGACAATTGTAGATAACATAATTATGAAATATTGACAATTTAACTACCGAATTTAATTATCGTTAAAAAGTTAGAGAATCGCACCACAGAGCCGATGAGAACAAATCTTAACGTAATTTGAGTAGATGAATTCGAATCCGGATTTCGTTTTTCAAGATTGTTCTAGTTTTCGAGTTCTCGCATGTTAGCAGCACTGCACTGTCATAACGAAAATCATCTAAAGTGCAAATCAGAAAAAGTGCAAAGTCGATTCCAAGTATTTTTGTTATATTTGCGGAAAATATATGATAAGAAAAAGTCGAAAAAATATTACAAATGTGACGAGAGTTTCATGCTTTTATTATTTTGGTTTTTCTGTAGCAAATACTCACAAGCCGTGATTACCGAAATTATTTTGTAAGGCTTGTAGTACAAAACTGTACAAGTGGTCACTTGGTCAAGAAGTATACTTTCCATTTCTAATGCTTATTTTTGCTTGATGAATGTGGTCAATCTAAATGCAAAAAACCTGGCAAAGTATAAATATCCTGAAGTGTCATCAGTGTCCAAACCAGTCCCACGTACGAGAAATCATCCTTTGCCAATTTATCCAGGTATGAATTCAAATTCCATGAGATCTTTCAGTTCATCGCCGATGAGGATTTCATCATCGACCGAGTGGCATCAATGGAAAATTTGTGGCGATTTAAAGGTTTGAAAATAAATTCTAATCCAATTTTAAAGAATAAATTATTTACATATTATTCCAATAGGTCATTGGCTTTTAATGGGGATGCAATTTGATTTTAAAAATTTTTGCTGTTTTTTTGTGCCTGTGGGATAGTTGTGCAACTGACCAACATTATGTAAAAAAAATTGACAAAGTGACACTAGTTATGAAACAGGAAAACAAAACGTCTCTTCTACATCACTTCTAAATCCACAGAACACTTTCTAGCCACCTCTCCACATAAAACTTGGACTTATCAAAAACTTCTTCAAAGCGCCCACCCCTTAAGAACCGACTTTTAAGTACTTGACCAAGTTGTTTCCCAAATTGTCATACGCCAAAATCAAAGAGGGAATATTTGTCGGACCTGATATTCGAAAATTAATGGCCGACGAAAATTTTAATGAAGAAGCAGCAAGAGCATTATTTCAAAATGTTGTTTACAACTGAGGCACCACCACTATTGTAAATGAATTTTTATATGAAAACAAAACTAACAAAACAATAAAAGAACTTTCTCGGTAACCGCAAATCACTGAATTCAAGCAAATAATCAACAGTTTGTCGAAAATTATTGCAAATTTATTGGAGCTCGAATGTCTCTCAAAATACATTTTCTTTATTCCCATCTCGATTTTTTTTCCTGAAAACTTAGGCGATACTAGTGACGAGCAAGGAGAGCGACACCAAGATTTTTTCAAAAATCGAAAGACGATGTCAAGGATTTTATAACTAGGGCGTAATGAGCGACTACTGTTGCACTGTTGCACTCTAAACGGACTCCAAACAATGCAAACGACTCAGAATGCTCTTCAATTCTATATTTTCACTTTTTATTGAATAAAATGGACTAATTGTTAAGTATTGCAAAAAATTATTTTATTTAATATATTGAAAACTAGAACCAATCTTAAAAAACAGAATGCATATTTGAATTCAGCGTCCCAAATAGCCTTAAAAATAAGTTTTAGTTGCTCTGATCAAAAACCGTGTATACTTGTGTAATTATTTGAATCGATTAGGATGAAAAGTAGATTAATTGAATACTTCCCAACTATACGAAAGTAGGGAAACTAACGATAACGTAAAAAAATTTATTTAACCCGATATATAAGATTATCATACATAGAACAAAATATTTTAAAATTAAATAGAAGCAATATTAAATTAAATAGAAACAGCTTTAAAATCGAACTAAGTTTGATTTCTGTTTAATTTGGATATGTTTCTACTAATTTTTAAAATGCAAAAATAAAACCTTAAGTGTTGACATATTAATTTACTGTTACTGTTGACTTATTGCTTATCAAAATGTTCGTGGTTTAAGGACAAAACTATCGAATTTTTATATAGAAAGTTTTAACATTATTCACCAAGTCATAGTATTTACTGAAATATTGTTTAATGATTCCTATCTTATCACAGAAATGCTGTGTAACAAATACAACTTTTGTCGTCGAGATCGTGGTACTTAATTAATCATCCGTTGATATCGAGTTTATCTGTGTTATTATTAAACTGAAGCATAAAAAGATCATCGTAACGTGTTTTTTATTCATTCGGAATCCCCGCAGTCTTTATATATTCAACATGGTGAAGCTATTAGAGCTGTTGCGAGTGCAGGTAATAATAATGTTTCTCTTATAGTTATGTCAGATTTTAACACGCCTCCAATATCGTGGAATTTTTTAGGTGATGGTAAATGTTACGTCCAAACCAATCTACATGAGAATTGGAAATATTTATTTAACTTGTGTCGTATACACAAGTCTCTTTTAAATAAACGGCATACTGAATGAATATTCTAGAATTTTTTATGTATTATTGGTAAGTAATAAGGATTGTTATGTTAAACGAACACCACCAATTACAATTCCTGAAGCCGAGATATCGGGCTCTTAAATTAATTATATCTATCCTATCAGAGCATGTTTTACCATCATCTAACATTACCGAAAAAGCCTTTTGTTTTAAGCAAGCTAGCTAATATGTGTCAAACGAGCTTATTACAAATACAAACTGGAGTAAAATTCTATAATTTTCTTCATGTTTAAATATTGCTATGTCCCAGATGTTTGACGTTTTCTACAAATTTTTTTCTTTTATGGATTCATGTATTCCGAAGCAAATAATTAAACCATTGTCTGGACCGCCGCACTGTTTGGATTTCGCGGAAAAAAGTCAAATTGTCAACATTTTATTAATGCAATATGCAATGGTATTTTTAAATTTCGGAATAACTGTTACAATCAAATCAAAAAGAATTATTTTGATCTGACTACTAGATTTTTTTATAGCCGTTTCAAACTTAATACTTGTATGTTTTATTGAACTGACTTAAATTAAACCTAAGAATTTGAAAACGATTATTATTTTATTTCTTGAGCTGACGTCTATTTATTTTGTATTTGAAATAGGATATTTCAATATGCTAAGGTTGAAAAATAAACACTGCAGATACTTTCATTTTCTTTTTAAAAATATTTTTATGAATATAGAATAAACAAGTAAAAAGGGCTTAAATTCGACTGTGCCGAATCTTTGAATACCCTCCACCAATATCCTAAAAAAATTTTCCTTACTGTTTTTGATACAAATACGAGGGCGGATCAATAAGTCCGTGACTCTTCGAACTTCCCTCGTAGTTATATGAAATGCAAGACTGCTCCCATTAAGTACCACCTGTTAATAGACTACTGTCAAATTTTTAACAAGTTCCGTCATTTACTTTGCTTTTAACAGATGTTCAAAACATACAACCTCGTGATTTTTTTTAAAAATGGAAAAAAGTGAATAAAAAAGTTTCGAATATTGTTTTAACAGCAGCTAATGGTTCAACTATTTCCACTTTTGACAAGAAAATGTTAAACGTAGACTTAGGATTACGTCGAAAATTTCCTTTCATTTTTATTATAGCTAATATTGAGAAACCCATAATAGGTGCAGATTTTCTACACAAATATGGACTTTTAATAGATATTAAAAATAAATCATTAATTGAACCTCTGACAAAATTATCTATTAGTGCATTTTCACATTATTGTCATATTTTGTTACCTTAAATATTTTCCGTTAATAATCAGTATACACATTTGTTAAAACAATTTTCTTCGTTAATTTCAGAACCAGATTATGCAAAGCAAGTCAAACATTCCACTGTACATAGACTAGTAACTAATGGATCTCTACCTTTTACGAAGCCAAGACGTTTATACCCAATCAAATACAAAGTCGCTATGACTGAATTTGATTTTCTGGTCAAATCTGGTATATGCAGACCCTCCAACTCATGTGTAGCTTCGGCATTACATTTAGTTCCCAAAAGGGACCCAAATGATTGGCGTCCTTGTGGCGATTTTAGGCGTTTGAACTTTGTCACAGTTCCGGATAGGTATCCTTTGCCTCATATTCATGACTTCAGTGTAAATATGAGAAACAAAAAATATTTTTCAAAGTTAGACTTGGTTCGAGCTTATCATCAAATTCTAATGGCAGAAGAAGATATTTATAAAACCGCGATCACTACAACATTTGGCTTGTTTGAGTTTATACGTATGCCATTTGGATTAAGAAATTCGGCTCAAACTTTTCAGAGGTTTATTAATGAAGTTTTCAAAGGACTTGATTTTGTTTTTGTTTATATTGATGACGTACTTATTGCTAGTGAAAGTAAAGAAGAACATTCAGATCATTTGAGATTAGTTTTCGAACGTTTAGACGAATATGGTTTAAACATTAAACAATTAAAATGTATTTTCGACGTTTCAAATATAGATTTTCTTAGCCATAACATCAGCGATTCGAAATTTTGAACGTTCAACATCCGTTAAACAGATGCAAAAGTTTATAGTAAAGTATAGTATAGTAAAAAGTTTATAGGTATGGTAAATTATTATCATAGATACATTCCTAAATTAGCAGAATTATCTAGTTCTATAAATGCTATAATAACGCATATTTAACATATTTAACGCAGTATTAAACACTTTCGGTATATGTTAGAAGGAAGATCATTCACTGTTTATACAGACCATAAACCTTCGGAGAGAAGTCCTAGGCAAACTAGACACCTTGAGTACATTTCGCAGTTCGCACATGACATTCAACATATACGTGGAGATTCTAATGTAGTAGCTGACACACTATCTAGTGCCTTTGAGGATGCGTTTCAAAGTTTAGATATTAATTTGAAATTATTGTATGTAGAACAACATAAAGATACTGGACTTAAGGAAATCTTTTAAGATAAGGACAAATTTCTCTCTTTGATGTTGAATTATGGTGTGAAATTTATCAAGATTCACCCAGACCTTTTCTATTAAACTCTACGTAAGGTTGTATTCGAAAAATTACATTCAATTTTACATCCAGGTATCATAGCTACACGTCGACTGATTTCTCATCGTTATTATTGGCCAAATATGAGTAAAGAACTCAATATATGGTCCAGTGAATGTATTAGCTGTCAAAAATCCAAAGTAAATCGACATACGAAATCACCGGTATTTAAAATTGACATTCCGAAGGGAAGATTTGAACATATTCATCTTGATATAGTTGGCCCCCTGCCACCTTCACGAAATCATCGATACATTTTAACAACTATTGATAGATTTACACGTTGGCCAGAGTCTATTTCACCATTGACAATAGCTCAAACATTTTTCACTAATTATTTTAGTCGTTTCGGAGTACCTCTTAAAATAACAAGTGATCAGGGAACACAGTTTACCTCAAAAATCTTTTCGGATTTGACAACACTGCTGGGAAGTCATAAAATTACTACTACATCGTATCATCCTCAGGCCAATGGTATTATTGAAAGGTTTCACCGACAGTTAAAGGTAACAATTATGGCAAGTGAACATTCTGAAAATTGGCATGATATTCTTCCGGTGGCTTTACTTGGTTTCGATCTGTTTTTAAGGAAGATTTACGGTCAACTCCTGCCGAGATGGTTTATGGTCAAAGCATACGATTCCTGTAGAAATTGTTGTTTCAAACATGCAAGATCAATTGAATAATTTAAAAGAACATTTCAAAAATGTTTGATTTAAATTATCTCGCCATAAAAATCACAATTCAGGTGTTTATCTACCAAAAAGTTTTTCTACTTGTAAATATGTTTTTTTACATGTTGAACAAAAGATATCATTGCAGCAGGGTCCATACGGGGTGGTTGAAAAAGATACAAAATATTTTAAACTTGAACGGAAATATTAAGACAACTGCTATTGATAGACTGAAACCAGCATACATTGAAAACAATGACACTGAACTTGTTTTACACAAAAATAAAAAATAGTCACATTTAACTTATTAGACATTAATTTTTCTGGAGGGGGAGTATTGTAGGTGTTTCTAAATATGTATCCTTCTCCATTTGTACTTTGTTATTTTAAAATTACTTTTGCCTTGATTTATATGAATTATTTTTGAAAATTTGTTTTTCAGTTTTGTTTAATTTTTTGTTAAGAAAATTATAGTTTTGTTTCAATAAACTTCAACTTTTTATAACGTTTTTAAAAAACTGATTTTCACCACAAATGCAAAAAACTTTTGAAGAAAAATTATGGAGGTGAAACAAATTTTTTGAGATTAAAAACTTTTTTGGATGTGCACATTTTTTGGTAAAAAAAAAATTTTTGAGTTAAAAATATTTGAGGTGAACACAAAATATTATTCACCTCTAAGTGACTGGTGAAAAACATGAGAAAATATATTATGTACCAGTCGCTACTATGAAATTGTACTAAAATACACCAATTTGTATGGAAAATTTAGAGGAACCTTCACACTTTCACTCATAATTTTTTTTACCGCTGGACCGATTTTGCTCATTTACAATAGCAAATTAAATAAATAATCTCAATTCAGCTTGTTTAAAATAAAAATTAATATACAAAAAGAAAAACTCAACAAAAATTAAAAAAATCAATTGCATACATAAAATTATTCGATGGCTTAATATAGAAAAGGCCTATCTCGATTTTTCGGTACTTAACAGGGCCAGGAAAAATCTAAATAAAATTAAAAAACTTATGATACAAAAACCGTTTTAATGCAATTTTGATTCAAAACAAAAAATAAATTTGTCATTTATCATTTGTTGAGGCATATGTCTTTAAGAGTGGTCTTCAAGAAAACTTTATAAACACTATATATGCAGTCAAATATTTGGATAGGCAACAATATATTATTTATAGAAATGTTAAAGAATTTGTTTTAGTAGCTGCAAAAGGTAAATAGAAAAATCATAAGTCACTTATTTTTTTTTTTTGGATTTGTAATCGAGTTGGGGGATATATCCCATTATGACATACTTTTACCATACAAAGCACTCATGAAAGAAAAAACTAAGAGTTATCCTTAAGGCATTGCTATTACAGAAAATTCAGGTTGTGTACCTCTGCAAAATCTGTTGGGTCATACTGCTAAAAGAATCCTAGAAACCATGTCAGTAGAAGAGATAAACGAAATTGAAAGCGAAAATCTATCAATATACTGGAAAAAGTTTGTTGCACTGTTCGAGTTCTACAATATTCCACCTACACTCCACAAAATTTCTATTCACTGAAAAGATATAATTGAAAATTGCATTTTTGCTGTAGGCTTACTGTCCGAAGAGGCTCGACAAAATCGTAATAATGACTAATCGACTCGGACGCTGCAGAAAACGTAGTCGAATTGCCACGAACGAAGATATTAAGCACTGAATGATGGTAACATCAGGGTGCAAAAGTGAATGAAATATTTATTTGGAGCGATAAATTAATGCCTGCCATTTACTTTGGAAAAAATAATTTTATCAGATTTTTTTTTAAAGTCATTTCTTTTTGAAAAAATACATAAATTCCAAATTGTGTAGCAGTTATATGAAAAATATTTGAAAAGTCATATAAAAGAAAAACTGGGGCACTATTGGTTCCAAACGAATCTGAATCTTATTTTGTTTTGATGGAATTGTTAATAAGACACTTGAAAACATATTTCAAGATAAAATCAAAAGTATCTAACGACCTCTAAAATCCCTAATAAAATGTTTTACAATTTTAGATCTATTTTACAAAACTCTTATATTTTTAATAATTAAAAAAAAATAAATACAAAAAAATATTTATTGAACTCCAAATAGACATAAAATAGTAATCTTTGTTTCGTTTTTATTTTTGAAATTTTGCAGTGCCCAAACTTCTTTTGCTGATTAATTGTAGTATTTACGAGTTTGAAATAAAAATGGATGTGTTAGCTTAACAAGTTACGGAAATAATGTGGTTCGAAATTTGTTAATATAAGTGTTCAACTTTTTTTGTTGAATGTATATAAATTTTAAAAAAGGCCTGAAATCAAAAAATTGTTTTTGTCAATATGGGCGATATTATATGGCAAATATCTTACAGATGGGTTAAAATTTTGTTGTATTATTTTAAATATCAAAAATTACTCGATACATACAAATATATTTTAACATTATAATAATTATCGTAGTTTTGATTAACGAGGGACTTAAACCGAACCCGAACCCAATTGGGTTCAGGTTTGCTGTTTATAAAAACATTGAATTCGAACCCGTTGAACCCAAAAATTTTACCAGGTTCGGGTTCAAAAATATTAAAAATATTCTTGCTTTTCTTAGCGTGAGAAATGTTTGATAGAAAAATCATAAAAAACATTACATTTCTTGCATTCCAGTTTGCATTGCTCGACACTACATCTAGTCCTTTTAAGTAAATACTTGATCAATCCAGAGCTATTTGCAAAAAATTGCGAACACCAAACTGGATGCTGCATTAACTATGAATGATAATACTTGGAATATTTGTGAAGAATTGGTAGAAGTTTTTGCACCTGTTAAAAATTTAACCCTGAAACTACAAGATGACTTTAGGCGTTTTTTATAGAATCTGGTTTAGTTTTTATTAAGAACTAACAAAAGATGACATTACAAAAACATTTTCGCAGGAACTATATTTAAATATTATAAAATGAGAAGACCTCTTTTTTTTTAATAAACCACTTTTGATTGGAGCATTATATCTAGATTGCAGATTTAAGTTAATGCTTAGTTCAAAAGATGTTAAAAAAGCTAAAAAACATATTTTAAAAAATTTGCATGTGGAAAGAGAAGAAGAGAATTTAATGAGAGAATAAATTTTTTGTTCTTCAGAAGATGATGAAGATATGCTCGAACAAGTTCTAAAAAAGAAGGAACGATTTTGTAAAGCAAATTCTTTAAATGAGAGGGTCTTTTCAGCCTTGAAATTCATTTTATTGCCACAAAGAACAAATTTAAAAGAAGAAAACTTAAAAATTATATAAATTATAAAATTAAACGAAAATTTCTTTGAAAAATAAATAAATATCCTCTTAATAAAACATTTTTTCAGGGTTTTAGTCCCTGTTACACAGTACAACAGCCAATCTGGGGGGTGAGAAATACCAAGTCAGGGTGATGGTACTAGGTCAGTATAGTAAAACCCTCAAAGGGTTTGGCGTTCGTGTGTCAGTTTTTTTTTATGACCTTTTAAATTTTTTCCTTATCTTGATGTTTTTTCGCTTAGTTGTAACATTTTGGCAAAAACGTAGTTTAACATAACTCGAGAACCACTTGTCCGATTTTGATGAAACAAATTTAGAAAAATTAAGAATTACTCTGTTCTATACCGTTTTCCTATATGTGCAACACTTTCGAAGTTAAAAATGAATGTATGAAGGGAAAAAAGTATTTTTTGCCTAAAAATTTAAATATTTTTTTTTTTAAATTCATAAAAAATCCAAAATGGAAAAAAGTGCCAAAACTAATTACTTTCGCGTAAAGTCACATAACTCATGAGCAAAAAAAGGCATAGATCATGAAAATCGATGCACGCGTTTCTCATTTATTCACAATTAGGTAAATGTATGAATTTCAAAAATTTGCTCCAGATATGCACAACATTATTTGGAGAAAACATTGACATTCACAAGCCGAACTCTCTCATATTTTTCTACTGTACTAAAAGAGAAATATTGATGTGGCAACACTGGTTCTGTAATGTTCACATAAAACATGCATTGTCATTATACTTCTTCTCTTTCTCACACTGGTTCTGTGATTTTTGTCATTCAACAAGTGCCGACGAACGCGAACAGTAAAAGTGATTTTTCTCCAGTTTTTTAAAAGTGAACAAAACTGAACAGAATATAGAACTGTGCAAGCCAGATATAAATAGCTTTTGCTACTGCTGTGGTCAATATGTCTCAACACATAAAAAAAGGGGAAATTTCAGTACTGATTTTGTTCAAACATACGAGATGTACTTCAACCAAAATGTTATAGTGAACGAAAATTGGGTACCAAATATAGTGTGTAAAAGCTGCTACAACCGTCTAATGGATTGGAAAAATAGAAGACGTGAAAGTATGCCTTTCGGTATCCCAATGATTTGGACTAATCCTGGCGAAGGTCACAATCCATTGAATTGCTATGCATGTGCGAATAAAGGAGCCGCAAAAAGGATAAGAAAATCGTATAATTAGGTTGGTGTTGCAAGTGCCGCAACACCATTGCCTCATTCGGACCACATTCCTGTGCCAAAAGCTTCTAGCCCAGATATTTTTTCTTCTACGACTGCTCCGACATATCATGCACGTGATGATCCCCCATATGAGCCATCAGTATCCAATGAGCCAATTTTAATAAATCAAAATAAGCTTGATTCAATTGTTGCCAAGTTGGAATTAACACAGCATAAATCGGAAGAGCAGGCTTCCATTTTGAAATCAAACAATTTGTTGGCACCCGGTGTGAAAGTTACAGCTTATCGAAGTCGTCAGGCAACACTCCAAAGTTTATTCCTTGTGAATGATGAAAAAACTTCTGCATATTGCCCGGATGTAGGAAAATTGATGGACGCAATGGAAATAAAATATGAAGCAGATGACTGGAGATTATTTATTGACAGTTCAAAACTCAGCTTGATGGCGGTTTTACTGCATAAGACCAATAAAAAACCTTCAGTTCCAATCGCCTATAGTACAGAAACGAAAGAAACATATGATGCACTGGAAAATATTTAAAAAATGGTTAACTACGCCAAACATATGTGGCGCATATGCTGCGATTTAAAAGTTGTAGCAATGCTTTGCGGTCTTCAAAGCGGCTATATAAAATATATGTGCTTTTTGTGCGATTGGGACACACGATTTTCCGGTGACCAATATGCATGCCACGGATGGAAACTCAGAGAGCACAGCAGGTTACAAATGGCCAATATTATTCGTGAGCCTCTAGTGCCGAAGGAGAAGATATTGCTGCCTCCACTGCATATTAAACTTGAAATTGTTAAGAATCCAGATATACGAAAGCTGATTAAAAGTGACGCATTCAACAATATTTTGATTGACGCTGAATTGAATGCATGGCAGGCAATCAAAAAAGTAATAGAAGGCTTGTTGGGAAAGCATCGTTCTAACAACTACGATGTTTCTGTCGCAAGGATGTTAAGAGCATTCTCGGAAATTGGTGTCCACATGTCCTTGAAAATCCATTATTTACATCATCATCTGGACTACTTCAGCAAACAATTGGCTACCGAATCTGATGAACAAGGTGAACGCTATCATCAAGTTGCTATGCCATTTGAAATGAGGTAATACTGATTTTTTATTTTTTCAAACTCATTTTAATAAAACAAAAACTTACAGATATAGAGGCAAAAAGTCGTCGAGTGCAATAATTGCGGAAATTTGCTGGTGGAGTAAGCTTGTGTGGCAAGACTAGGATGATCTTGATGATAAAGAATTTTCAGGAGATGCAGAAGGGTGAAGTCACACATTGACATTATGTGTGGTTCAGAAACTAATGATAGCGATGAATGCGATGCCACTAGTCCCGAACAACCACCATCGAAAAAGTCTAGGCAATATTTATTAAACTAAATAAAAACAAATAAATAAAATAAAAATAAAAAAATTATAAAAATGTTTACTTAATTTTTTTAGTAGTTTATGGCCAGAAGTCTGGAGTTATTGGGGAAAATTTATAAAAAGGCGATAAATGACACTTTTTTGAATAAAAACAAATATCAATATTCTTGTCAAAATGGGATACCTTCACTTAATTGTAAATAAAAGCAGAACGCGTTAATCGATTTCTATGATCTATGTCGCATTTTGTTTATAGGTTATGTGACTTTACATGAAATTAATAACACTTGATGCTTTTTTCCGTTTTGGATTTTTTATGAATTTAAAAAAAAAAAATTTTAATTTTTAGGCAAAAAATATTTTTTTTTCTCCACAAATTTATTTTTACCGGCAAAACTGTTGATTATAAAGAAAAACGTTATATGAACGGAAAGAAATTGTAATTCTAAATTTTTTTGAGTTTGTTTTAGCAAAATCGGACAAGTGGTTCTCGAGTTATGTTAAACTACGTTTTTGCCAAAATGTTACAACTAAGCGAAAAAACATCAAGATAAGGAAAAAATTTAAAAGGTCATAAAAAAAAACTGACACATACCCTTTGAGGGTTTTACTATACTGACCTAGTACCATCACCCTGACTTGGAATTTCTCACCCCCCAGACAAAAATCCCAAAAATTTTCCATAGTGTTATTAACTAAATGTCAGTCATTTTGAGCAATATTTGCTATGTGTGTTTTATGAAAATGTTGTTTTCTGTGTAGAAGCATTATTCCTGAATTGTCAACTAATTGTTCGAATAAAATGCCCAAATTCCGAATAAATTGGTACAAAAAAAAAAAACAAATGTTTATTATAGTTTTTTTTTTTATATTGGGTCTATAAATTAAAAATGTGGAATTTTTGGGAAGTTTTGGGGGCTTATTGCGAAACATAGGTAGAGATAGGAAAAGATAATTGTCCCGTCAAATGGGTAAATACCCGGGTATATACCAAAAAGGTGTGTATAAACTATGTTGTAGAAAATATGGCAAACAAGCAGATTGTGCAGCAAAATGTAATGAGTTTTATAAAACATTTGATAAATATAAATACTTACAGAGCTCCATTCTCAGTGTCAATCATACTTGGGAATAATTATTTGACTGGACTAATTAATTATTGATTTCATTAACTTTTCATTGATATCAATTGTAATGAAATTATTTTCATTGCCATTTTTTAAATAATAATGATAATGAATTTTTTTGTTCTTTTTAAATGTTATTATTTATTTAAATGAATTATAAATATGTATAATAATCATTTGATATGTGTTTTAAATTCATTTTTAATACAAGATTAATTATCCGGATTATCAAGTTTTTAGTGTATATATATATTTAGTATATACAGTCGTGGTCACACAATTAAGTTATTGTACTAACATTTTTTTCTGAATGCATTATTTAAAGCGGTTCCTTGACTTTTTGTTCATTCCAAGCATACCAAATATATAGATCTGTTAGCTCTCATTTTAAACAAAAAATCACTTTCATTATCGCGAGGAAAAATAGTATATGCAACTAAACATTATACAGAATATAAGACTTTTTATTATTTTCCAAGAAAAACCCCCGAAAACGTCTTCTTCCGCACACAGGTTAATTACCGGAATAGGTAAAAAATACATTTTCTTAATAACACTTAGGTATGTTTTTATGCGGATTTGAAGTTATGCGGTTTTAAATTCAATTTTTTTTACTCATTTGAAGCAGAGCCGCGAATAACTTTGTAAGCGAGAAAATTTTAATTGTTGAGGAATGAAAAAAACGTTTTAGAACTTGTAGGTGTATCCCACTGACTGTCTTCTTTATATCGCATTCTGATAACGATATCCTGCATAATTTTGCTCCGCTTCATTTGTTTATAGAATTTTTATAAATTTTTCTCGTTTTAAACATTTCTAAACGTTGGCAGCACTAATGCACAGTAATTTTCAAAATTTAAAACAATTTGAGTTTTTTCTTTAACGATTTGTACCCGTATGTATGTGTGTAAGCATATATAGTTTGGTGATTCCCCGTTTTAAATTACAAAATTAAATGTGTGTATTTTTCAACCTGAGTGTAATTCTGTCCTTGAACTTGTTACGTGCGTTACGTGATTTGGACTAATCCTGGCGAAGGTCACAATCCATTGAATTGCTATGCATGTGCGAATAAAGGAGCCGCAAAAAGGATAAGAAAATCGTATAATTAGGTTGGTGTTGCAAGTGCCGCAACACCATTGCCTCATTCGGACCACATTCCTGTGCCAAAAGCTTCTAGCCCAGATATTTTTTCTTCTACGACTGCTCCGACATATCATGCACGTGATGATCCCCCATATGAGCCATCAGTATCCAATGAGCCAATTTTAATAAATCAAAATAAGCTTGATTCAATTGTTGCCAAGTTGGAATTAACACAGCATAAATCGGAAGAGCAGGCTTCCATTTTGAAATCAAACAATTTGTTGGCACCCGGTGTGAAAGTTACAGCTTATCGAAGTCGTCAGGCAACACTCCAAAGTTTATTCCTTGTGAATGATGAAAAAACTTCTGCATATTGCCCGGATGTAGGAAAATTGATGGACGCAATGGAAATAAAATATGAAGCAGATGACTGGAGATTATTTATTGACAGTTCAAAACTCAGCTTGATGGCGGTTTTACTGCATAAGACCAATAAAAAACCTTCAGTTCCAATCGCCTATAGTACAGAAACGAAAGAAACATATGATGCACTGGAAAATATTTAAAAAATGGTTAACTACGCCAAACATATGTGGCGCATATGCTGCGATTTAAAAGTTGTAGCAATGCTTTGCGGTCTTCAAAGCGGCTATATAAAATATATGTGCTTTTTGTGCGATTGGGACACACGATTTTCCGGTGACCAATATGCATGCCACGGATGGAAACTCAGAGAGCACAGCAGGTTACAAATGGCCAATATTATTCGTGAGCCTCTAGTGCCGAAGGAGAAGATATTGCTGCCTCCACTGCATATTAAACTTGAAATTGTTAAGAATCCAGATATACGAAAGCTGATTAAAAGTGACGCATTCAACAATATTTTGATTGACGCTGAATTGAATGCATGGCAGGCAATCAAAAAAGTAATAGAAGGCTTGTTGGGAAAGCATCGTTCTAACAACTACGATGTTTCTGTCGCAAGGATGTTAAGAGCATTCTCGGAAATTGGTGTCCACATGTCCTTGAAAATCCATTATTTACATCATCATCTGGACTACTTCAGCAAACAATTGGCTACCGAATCTGATGAACAAGGTGAACGCTATCATCAAGTTGCTATGCCATTTGAAATGAGGTAATACTGATTTTTTATTTTTTCAAACTCATTTTAATAAAACAAAAACTTACAGATATAGAGGCAAAAAGTCGTCGAGTGCAATAATTGCGGAAATTTGCTGGTGGAGTAAGCTTGTGTGGCAAGACTAGGATGATCTTGATGATAAAGAATTTTCAGGAGATGCAGAAGGGTGAAGTCACACATTGACATTATGTGTGGTTCAGAAACTAATGATAGCGATGAATGCGATGCCACTAGTCCCGAACAACCACCATCGAAAAAGTCTAGGCAATATTTATTAAACTAAATAAAAACAAATAAATAAAATAAAAATAAAAAAATTATAAAAATGTTTACTTAATTTTTTTAGTAGTTTATGGCCAGAAGTCTGGAGTTATTGGGGAAAATTTATAAAAAGGCGATAAATGACACTTTTTTGAATAAAAACAAATATCAATATTCTTGTCAAAATGGGATACCTTCACTTAATTGTAAATAAAAGCAGAACGCGTTAATCGATTTCTATGATCTATGTCGCATTTTGTTTATAGGTTATGTGACTTTACATGAAATTAATAACACTTGATGCTTTTTTCCGTTTTGGATTTTTTATGAATTTAAAAAAAAAAAATTTTAATTTTTAGGCAAAAAATATTTTTTTTTCTCCACAAATTTATTTTTACCGGCAAAACTGTTGATTATAAAGAAAAACGTTATATGAACGGAAAGAAATTGTAATTCTAAATTTTTTTGAGTTTGTTTTAGCAAAATCGGACAAGTGGTTCTCGAGTTATGTTAAACTACGTTTTTGCCAAAATGTTACAACTAAGCGAAAAAACATCAAGATAAGGAAAAAATTTAAAAGGTCATAAAAAAAAACTGACACATACCCTTTGAGGGTTTTACTATACTGACCTAGTACCATCACCCTGACTTGGAATTTCTCACCCCCCAGACAAAAATCCCAAAAATTTTCCATAGTGTTATTAACTAAATGTCAGTCATTTTGAGCAATATTTGCTATGTGTGTTTTATGAAAATGTTGTTTTCTGTGTAGAAGCATTATTCCTGAATTGTCAACTAATTGTTCGAATAAAATGCCCAAATTCCGAATAAATTGGTACAAAAAAAAAAAACAAATGTTTATTATAGTTTTTTTTTTTATATTGGGTCTATAAATTAAAAATGTGGAATTTTTGGGAAGTTTTGGGGGCTTATTGCGAAACATAGGTAGAGATAGGAAAAGATAATTGTCCCGTCAAATGGGTAAATACCCGGGTATATACCAAAAAGGTGTGTATAAACTATGTTGTAGAAAATATGGCAAACAAGCAGATTGTGCAGCAAAATGTAATGAGTTTTATAAAACATTTGATAAATATAAATACTTACAGAGCTCCATTCTCAGTGTCAATCATACTTGGGAATAATTATTTGACTGGACTAATTAATTATTGATTTCATTAACTTTTCATTGATATCAATTGTAATGAAATTATTTTCATTGCCATTTTTTAAATAATAATGATAATGAATTTTTTTGTTCTTTTTAAATGTTATTATTTATTTAAATGAATTATAAATATGTATAATAATCATTTGATATGTGTTTTAAATTCATTTTTAATACAAGATTAATTATCCGGATTATCAAGTTTTTAGTGTATATATATATTTAGTATATACAGTCGTGGTCACACAATTAAGTTATTGTACTAACATTTTTTTCTGAATGCATTATTTAAAGCGGTTCCTTGACTTTTTGTTCATTCCAAGCATACCAAATATATAGATCTGTTAGCTCTCATTTTAAACAAAAAATCACTTTCATTATCGCGAGGAAAAATAGTATATGCAACTAAACATTATACAGAATATAAGACTTTTTATTATTTTCCAAGAAAAACCCCCGAAAACGTCTTCTTCCGCACACAGGTTAATTACCGGAATAGGTAAAAAATACATTTTCTTAATAACACTTAGGTATGTTTTTATGCGGATTTGAAGTTATGCGGTTTTAAATTCAATTTTTTTTACTCATTTGAAGCAGAGCCGCGAATAACTTTGTAAGCGAGAAAATTTTAATTGTTGAGGAATGAAAAAAACGTTTTAGAACTTGTAGGTGTATCCCACTGACTGTCTTCTTTATATCGCATTCTGATAACGATATCCTGCATAATTTTGCTCCGCTTCATTTGTTTATAGAATTTTTATAAATTTTTCTCGTTTTAAACATTTCTAAACGTTGGCAGCACTAATGCACAGTAATTTTCAAAATTTAAAACAATTTGAGTTTTTTCTTTAACGATTTGTACCCGTATGTATGTGTGTAAGCATATATAGTTTGGTGATTCCCCGTTTTAAATTACAAAATTAAATGTGTGTATTTTTCAACCTGAGTGTAATTCTGTCCTTGAACTTGTTACGTGCAAAGTGGGAGGTTTCGTTTTTCATTTGTATCGTACACATTTAATCTCTATTTGTTTAATATTATTTGAAAAGGTAAGTGCTACGGTATGTGTCTTAAATTGATGAAATAAAATTTTTTGTATTTTGTAAGGTTTATCTTCGCTTGATAGTATATTGACCGCTTGGTCAAGTAGAATTTCCACGATCTCTGATATTAAAATTGTTTTTTTTTGACATAACGTTAAAAACTACAAACAAGTCAAAATGTTGGAAAAAACAGTAGACCATAATATGCATCAAGTTTTTTAAAAAATTATTACAAATTTTAGCGATATGACGGAAGTGTCTACACAGCAATGCTATTATTTTACACATTCTAGTGACTTTAGCAAATGCTGAAAGATCATTTAGGAAATTAAAAATAATTAAACATAAATATTTGAGAAACAAGATGGGCTAATTCAGATTTTCCAATCTGGCAATGATTGCAATAGAAAACGAAATGACATCAAAATTAGATGTATCAAAATTAATAGAAAATGTTGCAAATGTAAAAGCACGTAAAAAAATGTAAATAAAATTTTTCAAAATTGTCAGTGTTTTTTTATTAGGGGTCAAATTTGATGTTTTGCACATGGGCCCTTGATGACTAAGCTACGCCACTGATGACAGAACTAAAAAAAATACAAGCCATTTCTTTGGAAACAAAAGTTTTAAATCGTATAAAAAAAGGTGAAAAGTATGCTGCTATTGGAAAACATTTTGAACTTGGAGAATCTTCAAAAAGAGCAATAAAAAAGAATGAATCTCAAATAAGGATTTAATTCATTAAATTACATTGATTTGGAAGAATTTCTCGAGGATATTCCATTAAGTGACGATGAAATTATTAATAGCATAACTAAAGAAACTGGTGAAAGTCGAGTAAGTGATTGTGACAAAGAAACTTTAGCACTACTGAATGTTCAAACAGTTGGAAAAATTCTGCAAACAGTTAATGTATTTCAAAATCGAAGCCTACTGTACGAACCTGACACTGAAAAAGCCTTTAAATTCAATAGAGAAATTTGTCGGGATATTGCTAACAACACAATCAGTTAAAAAACAGTGCAACTCAAAAATTACTGACCAATTATTTAAAAACAAAAACAGATAAAAATCTTCCAAATGAAGACAGTATGAATTCTCCGACCTTATCATCTGATAATGTTTGTGTTATTTCATCTAGCGAATGATTGGTTCATCGAGCGATGAGAGTAATATTGCACCACTTTCAAAACTGGTCAGTCTTATCAAGTAGTGATTCAGATATTATGTAATGCTAAATATAAATTAAATGCACTTTTGGTTTCTAGTTTGTACTTATTTAAATTTATTTTTACTTTCATCAAACTTGTTACTGTTTTTTATGTTTTAAAATATCTGAACTGTTTTTTGTTGTTTTTATTTCATGATTCTTATGTTTGTTATTATTTAATTTTTTATTTCAATATATTTTTAACTTTTATAAAACTGGTTTAACCAGGTAATAAGTCTGATAAAATGTAGTATATAAAAGTGATATTTTTAATAAATGAATTGTTTTTTGCTTATTTTTTATTTTTGTATGCGATTTTAGTCTATATTTTACGCCTTGATTTAAACTTATGCGTTTTTTGAACTATTCGGAACAGATCATCCGTTTTGTATGGAAATTGAGTCCTTTTTATGCGGATTTCCTTTATGCGATTTTTTTTGGAACGCATCTACCGCATAAAAAAAGACCTAAGTGTATGCACAAATAAGGTCAACCAAGGAGTCAGAATACAATGTAAAAATATTAACGGGAACTGGAAGAAGGCATTTGGTCGAAAATAATTTACATGATCGTATAGCAAGACGAAAACCGATGTGTCGAAGAAAAATATTAAGCAGGGTCTAGAGTTTGCAAAACAATGTCTCGTCTGTGACTAAAATATTTGAAACTGCACTCAGAATATTATGTAGTTTACTGTTTGCAGTTTAATAAAAAAGTTTACCGTTCTATTTAAAAATAAAGGAACATATGTACATACATTTATTTTTTGAAGAAATATCTTTATTAACTTTTTTATACATTTTGCAGTTTCATTTATTTTTTTCATTTTTTTGAAATTTAATAAAAATTTACCCAGAAAACAGAAATTTGTGGTTTATTTGCGTCCGCAACAGTTATTACAAATTAAAATTTTGTTTGCTGTCTGTTTTAAAAATATATTAAAAATTTCAATTTGTTTTTTTATTTAAATTGGTTGTATATAAACAAAATTTTTCAATTCAAATTACAAGAACTTCATAAACACACAGACATACACAAACACATTCACACAAAAAGCCCTGTAGGAAGCCTGGTGTAATGTGTCTGCAAGTCATCACTTTTGTCGACTATTTTGGGTGACTTTTTGGAACACATGTACACAAAACGTCTATACTTTTTGCATTCCTTTTTTTGCAGCTGCAAAGCTGTGCTTGTTGTTGATTTTTTATTGTTTTATTTTGTTGAAAATACATGTGCATAGCTGCATGCAAAATTAAAGTTTTTAATAAAAATATAAAGAAACATGAATTTAAAAGGTAAATATAACAATTTGAACAAAATATATAATGAGCAAATGAAATTACAAAAAACTTGTGAAAAAAACAATCAATTTTGTATAAAAATAACAAGAAAGAGGCAACAATTTTTAGTGAAAGTTGCAACTCTAGAGATTTTGTGGAGCCTGATGAAGACTTTACGGTCTTTTGAAGATTTGTCTACTCCAAAATTAAATTTGCAAGAAATGTTTTTTTATTTAATGAAATTTATAAAAAAAAAATTATTAATAAAATATATAAATTAACAAAATAAATGCACCTATTTAATCTTATTTCCTTCCTAGTGTAGAAATCTAGTAAAAAGTTCCAAAAGTGTAGACTAGAATTACTGAGTCTCTGGTTCCAATGTCAACACCTAGTCAATAGTTGTGTAGATTCGCAATGACACGCACATGTTAAATGTCTACAGGAGAAAGCGTTGGCTGGGCCATTATTAGTCAGAGTGACAAGTCAATAGTGAATCAGTACAGTTTCACTATCGACATTTCCTACAGGGTAGCATACATACATTTTGTATTGTACGAGTATATTAAAAAAAAAACAAAAATACAAAAAGGGAAACAATTTCAAATAAATGATAAAAAACATTTATTTTTTAAGGAATTGGTAGGTAAAATTTTGACATTTATTGTTTTAGGGTTCAATTTATCCTTAAATTTAACACGGTTCGATTTTTGTTTATTTATGTTATTTTTATTTAAACTTTAATTTTTAATTCGGATTAAAAAAACTTATTTTAAATTTCTAGGTTTTTTTTTTCAAATTACGTTTTTTTTTCACTGTTCACAGTTTGGTTGTTTTAACTAGACTTTTATTTATTTATTTCTTTATTTACATAACAGGAAGTATTTACAGGAAGTATATAATACAAGTTTGAAGAGTTCAGGCAATAACAAGCCTTTTCTACTTAGAAATGTGTTTACCAAATATATCATAATAATAAATAAAATAACAATTTTCTATATGTTTAGGCAAAAAACGAGCAAAAACCTATTTAAAGAAAAAAAAAAAAAAAAAAAAGGTTTTTATATTAAGATAAAACTTAAAACTACGTAGTAACTGATAATTCGTTAATATGTAGGTATTCAGAAAATCTACATCTGATATCATAATTGTGTGTGAGTTTCGAAATTCTATCATTTACCATTTCGATACCGCTAATGGAGTGCAATCGTCGCGTAGAATAATGCCAAGGAAGATTGAATATCATCTTCAACAGTTTATTTTGACTTATTTGAAGTTTTTTTATATGACAGCTTGCGACATCATTCCACACAGGGGCAGCGTAATATAATATGGACATAAAAATTGCTTTGAATATTATAATTTTATTATGTTGACTAAGTGTTGACTTCCTATTTATGAAAGTGTATAAAAGTCTTGTTACATTATTCATTTTGTTAATGACGTAAGCAACATGTTTGCTAAAGTTAATTTTAGAGTCCAATATTACTCCAAGATACTTTACTTCTGACTCCCATTTTATAGTTGTGTTGTTGTTTGTGCTTAAATCTCTTTGTGGGATATAACAAGGCTTTCTTCTACGCGTAAAGTATATTGCTTGGGTTTTTTGTAGGTTTATAAGAATTTTCCATTTTTTGAAGTATTCTTCTAAATTTATTAAAGCGTTTTGTAGGCATACGATAATATCTTCAGCATAAACCCCATGACAGAGAATCGCAGTGTCATCAGCAAATATAGACGAAGTGCAGTCAAATAATACAGGAAAATCAGAAGTAAATATACAATATTGGAGATAAGCAAGATCCTTGGGGACATCCCGCTGAAATATGGATTTGTGTCGAGGAGGTTTTACCTATATAAACTTTGAATGATCTGTTGATTAAGAAGCGTTGTAATATTTTTATGATTTCCTTTGGAAAATTTAAGTTAATCATTTTGTAGACCAGACCATCATGCCATACAGAATCAAAAGCGGATTTAATATCTAACAGAACCATGCCCGTAGACTTCTTAATATTGAAATTGTGTTTGATTATGGATTTAATTCTGAACAAAGGATGAGAAGTGTTGTGACCTGATCTAAATCCGAATTGTTGCGTTGGAAACACCTGATTTTCGTCACAAAATTTTAGCATTTTTTCCTTGATAACTTTCTCTAAGATTTTGCTTAAAGAAGATAACAAGCTGATTGGTCTATAAGATAGTGGGCAGGATGAGATTTTGTTCGGTTTACATATCGCAATCATTTTTGCATCCTTCCAACAATCTGGAAAATAGCAATATTTTAAGCAGTAATTAATAATATTTGTGAAACTTTGAATTCCTTTTTTTGGAAGGGCCTTCAATATTTTATTACTTATACCATCAGTACCTGGAGATTTTTTCATTTTCAAAGATTTGATTATGTTTTTTATTTTTTCTGTTGATACGTAATATTCGTTATTAATGGTGATGTCTTCGTCTTGGAATGAATCTATAGCATTGGCAACAGTGGCAATTGTGGTAAAATCACTTAGCCTAGCTGAAAGCGAATAATTTAATTTGAATGTGTTAGCTAGCAATTCACATTTTTCTTGAGCAGTGGAGTAACGGTTACCATTATGTTTAAGTATTGGCATGATAGTATGCTTCTTTTGCAGTACTTTTGAAATATTCCAAAAGGGAGAAGAGTTGTTATCAAGAGATGCCAGAATATTACTCCAAGATTTGTTTCTTTCAATAATGAGTTCTTGCTTAATTTGTTTATTAAGTCTGTTCATTTCAATTTTATCTGCATTTTGCCTATTTTGCATCCACTGTCGTCTAAAAAAATTACGATTCACAATCAGATTTTTGATATATGAAGGTAAAGGTTTGGTTTTGGGTAAAATGGCTCTTTTTGGTACACTTATTTCTGTGGTATTCTTAATTAAATTTGTGAAGTTATCAATATTCCTATTGATATCATTTTTATTCGTACACTCAGTATTGCTTTCTGATATATTACTATTGATAAAATGTTTGAACTGCGCCCAGTTAGCTCTACTAAAATCGTATACAAAGCTCGTAGTATTATAATTTGAGCCATAAAGGTGCACTTTAACCGGTAGATGGTCGGAGGTTAAGTCATTCAGAGCAACAGGTTCAGACAATTTTAGTGGTATATTGGTTAAGAAAAATTCTAATGTTGATGACTGGTGAGATTCGTTAGAAGGTACGTATGTAGGGTCACATGGGTACTTAATCCAAAAATTATTTATTTCAATTTTCTCTTGAAGAATATTTTCCCAACAGTTAGCACGCAAGCATCCCCAAGATCGATGTCGGCTATTAAAATCACCCCCTAGAATAAATTTGTTGCTAGTACAGCGAGTTAACTTTAAAATATCTGCAGCAAAGTTATTTTTTTTAACGCCGTCGCGTCCAGTAGCCCCTCCAGGGAAATAACATGAAAATATGAAAACTGGCCCTTCTGATGTTTCCAATCTAATACCGATGTTTTCAATTAATACGGTATTAACAATTGGGACTAAATTATGGCGTATAGTCTTTTTTACTATTATTGCTACACCTCCACCTCTTGAATTTTCTCTGTCATTTCTATAACAATAAAATGAATTGTTTGCAATCGAAATTCCAGATGACAACAACGTCTCTGATAATAAACAGGTTTCTATATCGTGTTTTAATAAAAAATCAAATAATTCAGTTTTTTTATGGCGTATGCCTCTCGCATTCCATATAATCATTTTTGTTATTTTTGTTTGCTCCATTATGATAGAAATTTATGGGCAATACTTGACACTACTTCAAATTGGTCAAGTTTTGTCTTACATGCTTTTAATTTGTGTATTAATTCAAATGTTATATTTTTGATATCATCAAATGAAAATAAGTCTCCATTAAGATTGTTGGTTTTTATATTAGGCCAAATATTATTTACAGGTGTTTCCCCAGCATGAAGTGCTGGATACTGCATGTTATCATAATTGTATGAAACAGTCGGAGCATGGGTTTGACGGTTTGCATAGTTAGCACGTCTAGGGGCTCTAGCATTTTGTGACATAAAACGTATGAAATCTATATATTTCTTACGACTTGGGCAATCAGGTGAAGTAGATTTGTGTTCTTGACCACAGTTAGCACATTTGAAAATATTTGTCTTACATTCAGCTGTTTTATGCGACCAGAGCATATTGAACAAAAAGATTTAACAGCACAACGCGACGAACCATGTCCGTACATTTGACAATTGTAACATTGAGTGACCTTATTCTTTTTGTTTCTATGGAATTCCCATTTTACTTTTAAATAGTCTATGCAAGAGTATTTTTGTCTAAGCTCTTAGAGAGTTGTGGATTGACGTTTGAAATATACGACATAAAATATGATTTGGGTGTTCCCTTGACCCGGCTTTTGTATCAATTTAACATCCATGCAGTCTAATCCCATTGTAATTAATTTTTGCTTCAACTCAGATACATCCACCTTATCAAAGCCAAAAAGTAGAGCTTTATAGGGTCTATCACTTTTGGTGGCATAAGTGAAAAATTCAAATTTTTCTAGTTTTAGCAATTCGGATATTTTTCCAAAATCATTTTGAGTTTGACAAAATAGTTTCAGACCAATCGAAATTTTTCTAATTGCATATTCTGTAATTTTTGTTTTTTTTGCATAGTTCATGTAGTTTTTCAATAGTACACTTAAGTATAGTAAGTGGTGGAATTATTTGTTTTGTTGTTTTTGTAACTAACAATTCATTATTGTCATCATCCAATGTTTGGAGTGGCTGATAGTAGTTCTTATTTGTAGCGGTACCGCTATCATTATTGTTTTTTGTTTTTCTCATTTTAGCTTGCAAATTGAAAGCAGTAATATCATTTTCGCGACCACGTTTAATTGTTGTTTTTTTTTTTTGTAATTTTAATTATTTTTGTTTACTTATTCTTGATTTTGTCACAGCACAACTACGTCTTGATCACACGAGAGTACAGCATAGACTGATATTACATTTTTAATATGTAAAAAGAAAATCTATTTTTCACTTCTAAAATAATATTTTAGAAATAATATGAAATTTAAATGTTTCGTTTTAAGACGCTTTTTTTGTTTGCTTTTGATAAAGCTAGAAGTGGAAAATACTCTTTTACTAATAGTAGATATTGGACACATAGTCAAAAGACAATTTTATAAATTGTCCAACTTTTCAGTTCTTTCGTCGCATTTATCAAGATATATGAAATCATCATATGTGACCTTCTCCGAGAAAAGGGACCTAGTGTGTCAAAAAAAGGGGTTTGGACTTAAGAGTGGATTCTGGTACCTAAAAGTGTGTAGAATAAGATGAAATGAGTTAGATTTCTGATAAAAATTTATTTACCCCATAAAAAAGTACAAAACAAACTTGGGAAAATCGATAAAAATGAGAAAAGCATTAAAATTTACTTTTTTTAATTTTTTGGTTTTAAATTGTTTTCAACCCTTCTATGCATTTTGTATCATATATGAGACAACCACAGTTTTTTCATTTATTACATATATAATCTGCAAAATAGTGGTAAAAGTCGCAATAGTAAGTTAGAAGACATAGCGACGTACAAGATCAAACAAGAAAATCAATGCATATGCGATCATATTTATTCTAAAATAACAGTTGCTCTGTGACAGGCAAGTGTAATTTGGAAGTTGATATAAATCGTACGTTTTAAGGTAATTACTAATGAAATCATAGATTTTATTTGTTATTTAGTATATTTCATTATTTAGTTTGTATTTGTGAAATTTTATATTTTTTGGAAGTCAATAAATAGTTTATTTCGGTTGTACCATATATGATACATTATGCGTTCAGCAATAAAAAAATGATTGTATCATATATGAAGCAATCACATATGTATATGCAATTTTACTGTAAAACAAGTTAGAATATAGTATTTTTTTAGCTATAATCACTTCACCTTAGTCTCAATTTTTAAATAACGAAATGATAACTAATTAAGTTAATCACTTTTTCGAGAGCGAAGACGATTTGGATGATAATGGTAGTGACGAGGAAGAATTTTCAGAAAACTATAACCCTACAATATGCGGATTACCAAACGAGTTATCCGGGGGGGTAGTGACGAGGAAGAATTTTCAGAAAACTATAACCCTACAATATGCGGATTACCAAACGAGTTATTCGGGGATGATACAGAAGCTGACGATGATATAGACGATTTCGACATAAATGCTTATAGAATTATAAAAGAACCTATGTCTTTATCTGAATTCGAGAAGATTAGGAGAATTCTTCATTTCAATCAAATTCTAAAAATGTACCACGTGATGGCAGAAACCATGATCGAATTTTTACGCTCTACTGAAAGGATTTGCAACAGTCGCAATGGAACAAAATCTTCCTGTAGACGAACAATTATGTTCAACAAAAGCTAGAAGTTACTTGAAGCAATACATGCCAATGAAACCCATTAAATGCGGATATAAGCTCTTCCTTTTGAGTGGTGTCTCAGGCTTTACGTATAATTTGATTTATTTACTGGCCAGGAGAATGAAGTAAGGTTGACTTCAGAAAAGAATTTGGGATCTGCTGCAAATGTAGTCATTCCATTATTACGCGATGTTCCAAGAAATATGAATTATCGTGTTTAATTCGACAATTATCACACGACTTTTCCATTAGCTGTCGAACTGCATAAAATCGGAATACTAACCATTGGTACGGTACGACGAGATATACTACCATCGTGTAAGCTTCCAACAGCGCGGTCCATGAAAGGCCAACCCAGAAGAACTTGTCATGAGTTTACGTGTACCGTAGAAGGCGTTGATGTAAGTTCGGTAGTTTGGAAAGATACAAAATTGGTTCATTTGCTTTCGACCTATTCTGGAAAGTTGTCAGTTCATACTACTGGAAGATATGACAGGAAGAATAAAAAAGTGTTATTGAAGTGGAGTGCCCAAATATAGTAAAGATTTACAACATACACATGGGTGGTGTTTATCTACTTGATTGGAAGCGATCCAAGAAATGGTATATACGAATATTTTACCATTTACTGGATATTACAACAGTCAACTCGTGGCTCTTATTCCATCAAAAGATTTTCGCGAGGATAATATATCTCATTTTCCAGTATGGATGAAAGATCGCAAGCGCTGTAAGCTGGCTAGATGTTCAAGCTTATATTAATTGTGAAAAATGTAAGGTACGTTTATGCCTAAACAAGGATCGTAACTGTTTTTCAGTTTTACATGGCCATTAAGAAAACATGATATCAATAACTTATAAAGAAGAGTACAAATACTTTCTATAAAGTCTTTATGTATGTAATCAAAATTTATTGTTTTTTATGTTATTTTTTCCATGAATTTATTTCAAAATCAATTAAATATCAATACTATAATTTTCTGAAAATATGTGTTTAATTTTTATACACAAGTGCATTTTGTCTCATATATGATATAACCAGAAAAATGCATTTTCCATGACCTTCCGGCTTCTAAAATAAAAAAAAATATTTTTTCGAAAATCCAGTACTCAATTTACACAAAAAAAATTTTTGTTTTTAGATAAAAAAAAATCATGCATGAAAGGGTTAAATTGTCACTCTAAAAGCGAAAAAAAATACGTCAGCACATAGGCATGATGTCACCAAAGTCGGCACCCAATCATAACTAACCATACCAAATCGCATCTCCCAACTGAAGGTGTGTTTACAGTGATAATGCGTTATGAAACTTTAAACTTCATTTTCACACACTAGGTCCCTTTTCTCGGAGAAGGTCACATATAATGATGAATGATTTTGTACAGTCTCTTTTATATATAAGTGTTAGGAAAAAATAAAAGAGACCAAGTAACCCAGTTGGTGATGTAATTAAATAAACCGGTTAACCGAACAAAAAAGACCGGTTTTCGGTTTTCTTCGAATTTACAAAATATTCGAAACCGATCAGTTTTTTAACAAAAAGAAACCGGTTGACCGGTTTTTGAATACTCTAGTGTCCCCCCAGCCAGTTCTTATTAAATTTGCTAGTAACAATGGAACAGCCATCAATTTCCTATATGCGGTTTTTGCAGCATCCGACGATCTTATAAAATTTTAGAGCGAATGGTTTTCTATGACATTGCGTCTTAGAGATTGGCAATTTTGAAACTTATTAAGAATTATAATGGATCTTAATGTATGATCTACAACTATTACTATACGAAAAATAAAATGAAAATTTTTTTAACAAAAATCGCAAAAAGATTTTTCATGTGGTAAAGAATTTATAATATATTGCATCAAGCTGAATCTTTAACGTTTCGTCAAAAGAATTTTGTAGCATAATAGATTTTTATCAAAATGATCTAAAGGCGAAGAGAAGCTTTACAACACAAAAACAATCAAAATGTACACTCAGAGAAAAAACATGGTTGCAACATTATCACTGCTACTATATTGTGCTTGCTGCAATCGGGTTATTGCTTTTCTAACCATAAACATGGTCGTTACCATTATTATATTATTTTATGATTGCCACCTTCTTTTCTGATTATGAAAAAATATGATAATTATACAACCATAAAATGCTGGCAACAATCATTAAATTATTCTACATGAAATAAAACATGACTTCGACATTTACAGTCATAATTTTATCAGTTCAGTCAAATTTTTTTTTAAAGTGGACAAATATCAGATGGGTAGAAAATAACTTTCATTAACATTTTATTACTTTACCCATTAAGATCCAGTTAATTTTTTTTTAAACTTTTGAAGATTTTTTTAAAGTTTTTTTTTTAAAAAATCCTTATACATATAATATTATTTATACTTATCAATTCATTGTCAAAAAGATTCTATATAAAGATTTTATTTTTTTTAATACTTTGCAATAAAAACAGTAGACAGTTATTAATTCATTTCTTTTAAAAAGTTCTCAGAATATTAATAAAATAATTTTGTATTAAAAAAAGTCTGTAGAACCCAAAATTTTTTTGTAGAAAAATATACAAAATACTATATATTTAGAAATTTATCTGATAAAAACATTTTTAGATTCTATGGAATTTTCCTTAAACTAAAATTCTCAGATTCTGCAAACAGTTTCTTAGATAAAAATTCATATATTCCTAAAAAAAACTTAGATTCTGAAGACTTTTCATCATGAAAAATACTTAGCTTCTAAGGACTTTTTCCAAAAGAAAACTTTCTAAAAACTTAAAAATGTCGTTAGAATCTAAGATTTTTTTTATTGAAAAAGTCCTTAGAATTTAAAAAAAAATTAAGGATTTTTTTTTAAAAGTCCAAAGAATCTAATGTCTGTTTTGCTGGGCATATTATGTATATTAATAATCATAATATAATAAGAAGGATCATATATATATATATTATATATAGGGATCATATAATGGTAATCCAGGAATTATAATAAATTTATGGGGGACTATAAAATATGATAACATATTTAGCATACTATTATTACGTGCGATTATTATGATAAATCCAAGATCATAACATGTTTATTTAGAACTATAATAATAACTATATAATATAACTGTAGGGACTATATATTTTGGCAAAAATTTGGTTATTTTATTATCATAATATTATAACCATATTATAGTATGACTATGGTTGGCACAACCATAAACCCAAAAATATATGATGCTCTTCGAATATGATTGCCCCAACCATGTTTTTTCTCTGCGTGTACTTAATATTAAACGTATGTATACTTTATATCTCAGTCATTGTAATAAATAAGTTTTAAATAAAAATTGTTTGTTTTAAATGCTTTAAAAAGGTCAAAAAATTTAGGTTTAGAAATTGTCAGCTTTCAACAAAAATTCTAAAAAATATATTTTGGACCCCCACCGAAACAAAATCCTGGGCACGCCACTGGCTATAAGCAACAACTTTGTATAAATTTTGAAACATATGATATTTTATGGGATGATATCTCCTATACGATTAACAAAATCAAATTAGCTATAAGAATATTGTATCCTTTTATCAAAAAAAAATCAGTAAAAACTCATATTAGAACTTTGCAAATAGCCATCCGTGGCACTTTTTAACCTCGAGATTGAACAACATAAGAAATAACGTAACGGCTAACGAAAAATAACTACGCCTTAAATACAATTTTCATCATAGATGTTAGTCATCCCGATATCAGAATATCAACATTATATCTCCTGTATACTATTTTTTATTTTTGAATTTAAGTTTTTTTATAAAATACATATTTTTTATTTAAATGGGTTTTTTTTTAATTTTCCTCTCATAATCTTTATTAAATTTAGTTTAACAAATGTGTTATTTTTGAGTAGAAAAGATCGACAAATATCTGAACTTTATAATTATAACTAATTAAAAATCATTATATGCCTAAATATTATTATATTTAGATAAATAATTGATTTTAATTGGATGTAATAGTATTGAAAGCATTAGTGTCTTAATAAAATATAAGATTTAATGAAGTGTCATTTGTAGCTTTTTTTAAATTAGAATTTACCTTTTTTCCCATGAAAATTAAATTTTCCCATGAAAATTAAATTTTCCGATTTTCCACAGAAGCTCCTAAATTTTCCGGCTAATTTTATTTTTTTTGGATTCCTCATAATTTTTGCTTTAAGAATCAGCAATAAAAAAATGGGCCCCGACTCCTTGTTTGGACAGGAGAAGAGCATTTAAGAGACCACCTTGTTCTCATTGTTTTTATATTTTTTATAATTGAATTATTTTTAATTATTTAACATTATTTTATTTTATTATTAAAAATACATTTTAAAAATTATTTTACAGTTAAAATACATTTATGAAGAAAAAATCTTTCTTATTTTGCTGCTTATACTTAATTACAATATTTATTAAAAATTTCAATTGTCTTGGCATCATTATAAAATTAAAGTAACTTTAAATTTAGCACGTCGGCAGACGAAGAGTACCGCTTTACATTAATTGACATATCAGAAATATTTGGTATGAAGCAATGAAGTCGTCGCTCCATGGCATCGTGTTCTTTTTGAGTGCATAAAACTGTGTTAATGGCAATTTCCTTGCTTTGAATCCACGAAAACAAATGTTGTACATTTAAGATCTGGTCAGTATATGGCCTTTGCAAACTTGCCTTAGTCGCCATGCGTTTTAGGGTTCCCCCTAACACATCCCATGGGCCCTTACCGTGGGACGTCGCAAAAAAGTGCCACTCGACCTTGCAGTTTTGTTCTTCTTCAATTATGCAAAGATTGTAAAAATTTTTTTTATTCTTGTACTGAGAAGCCGCGCCGTCTGAGAAAAACGTTACTTTGTCGATTGCATCGAATTTTGATCTTAAGAATTCAAACAGTTTCATTTGAAATAAATAAACGGACACATAATTATGAGCTAAACTCTCCGCGACAACAACAAGGCTTAGTTCGTTATCTTCGTTTTTGAAATAAATGCAAAAAGGATGCACCGTGCACTGGTCGTTTGCCCAGTGATAAGACTGAATTTCATCCTGAACGAGAAAAGTGTAATTCTCGGCAAAGTCGCTTATCACAATGAATTCATTTTGGGCTAATTTCTCCTTACTTTCCTTTAGAAATTTCGATTGCATCTCGGATATGAAATGGTGCGCCTTCAGTTCATTCAACTTGAATCCGAATTCCTCGATGAATTCCGGAATCTGCTTTACCACGGTCTCAAGGGAACATCTGCCGCTGCTAATTATCCACTGTTTGAAATGCACCTCCTGAATTAACAGCTGTTCAAACTTTTCCGCCAAATATTGCTCTAGCTCGTCAATCTTCGGACAATTGTCGCATTTGGACAGATGACAATTTTCCGTGGGGTATGCGCACAACGACTTCGACAGGAGGTCCCTATATGTTTCAATTTCACCGTGAAATACTTTCAATTTCTTGCATGGAAAGAACATTAATTTGATGTTTTGATGAAACATGCAAACGCAGACTGAATGCGTTCCGTGCCTGTCTAATGCCAGCACGCATTCTTTTGGTCGTAGGATGGCAAACTTAGAAAATCCCACTTTTTCTGCTGGGTATTTCTCTTTGAACTGATGGTATGCTTCGGATAGATTACATAATAATAATCTGCGCTGCTTGTGTACTTTTTCTCCATCTTCACGTGTGATAACATAGTCACGTGTACCTGGGCAGGCGCGGCTGTTGTCATCATTGCAGTAAAAATCTTGAATCAATTTCACCGTTGCTTCGCTGAGGGTCCTTGAGCCAAATTTCTTGGTGGGAGTCGCCAATATGCCCTTCTGTCGAACTAATTCTTTGCTTCTTCTCGCGATGTAAAAAGATGATTGAAACTGTTCAGAAATCTTGCGTATAGACCATGATTGAGGCAGCACAGATAAAATGAGATATTTCTCCGGAAAAGTGGTCGCTAAATTGAATTTTCTTTTCAACTGCTCAATCATTTGTTTGCCGTCATCAACGTCATCTGCTTGACTGCATTCGTTATCAGAGCTTTCATCAAATATTGTCGCGATTGCACTCATAACCTTGCCTTTTTTATCTTTCCTGTATTTTTCACTTCGCAACTTTCTTTTTCTAATAGGCGTTTCACCTAAAGTGGTAATAGCCTCATTCAAAGGGCTCAAAGACATATTGACCATCGGAATGTCTGCCTCACTATCAGATGAAACATTTTGTTCAATTGTCATTTCACTCTCGGATTGTGGTTGCATTTGTTTCAATGCATTTGCTTGTTGAGACAAATCGATTTTACACTTGGGGCAAATGAATTGTGCTTCTTCACCATATTGTATATTTAATTCATTCATGTATCGCTTCGAAACACCAGTTTATTTTAATACTTTTATCTTTTTCGAACGATGTCCACTCTTGTTAAACGGATTGCAGCAAAATTTATTCATTTTACTTTAAATTGTCTTTACAGCTTCACTCTTTACTTTACAAAAAAAAACACTTTAACACTTTCACGTTTAGTATTCAACAGAAATTTGACTCAGAGTGTGTGAAGTATTTATATTTATTTTTTGGTAAAAAATAGGTAAAAAAATAAGCGATATTTGCTTTTCTTTAATAGGAAAATTTGCGTGAACTACTGGTCATAAAATGTTTTTTAAAGAGGGACTTAATTGGTTACTGCCAATAAGCCGACCACAGGTCGTAAAATGTTTTGTAAATTTTTTAAATTACCAGGTAATAAATATTTCGCCATATTTATGGAAAATCCGTGTTTTATGACTTGTTTCTGCACGTGTCATTTTAGGCGAAATATTTATTACCTGGTAATTTAAAAAATTTACAAAACATTTTATGACCTGTAGCCTCAGTCGGGTTTGGTGTGCCATTACATGCCACTGCTGCTATTATCCATGGATTTATGGCCGATCTTGTGAAGGCAGGCAAACCATATTCACTACACACTCAACTTGGGGCTCTTAAAAAAAATTGTTTTTTTCTTCATAAATGTATTTTTAACTGTAAAATAATTTTTAATATGTATTTTTAATAATAAAATAAAATAATGTTAAATAATTAAAAATAATTCAATTATAAAAAATAAAAAAAGAATGAGAACAAGGTGGTCTCTTAAATGCTCTTCTCCTGTCCAAACAAGGAGTCGGGGCCCATTTTTTATTGCTGATTCTTAAAGCAAAAATTATGAGGAATCCAAAAAAAATAAAATTAGCCGGAAAATTTAGGAGCTTCTGTGGAAAATCGGAAAATTTAATTTTCATGGGAAAAATTAATTTTCATAGGAAAAAAGGTAAATTTCTGAGAAAAATTAGGAACATTTTATTTTTCAATTAAAGCCTGATTCAATACATTTCCAACGAGCTATCACTCGTTGCGATCGCTTTAGTTTTTTAAACAACTTTCAATGAGGTCCCTTATGAAGAATTCTTCAATTTTGTCACATGACAGTGGTGTACACCACCACTAAACCAGTCACTATAAAAAAAAAATATGTAGGTACATTATTTTTTGCTGGGCAATCGATTGAGACTATTTATTTTAAAATCGGAGAGGGGTCGTCCAAAAGGTGATCGCTTTCATATGGAATTGCTCTATATTGACCTCCTCCGAATTCTTACCATTAGTTTTTTTGAGTAAGGCACCTGTCAACTTTTGTAAGCGCTCCTTTTGTCGTTTTTCATCTAACTTGGGTTTTTTAGTTGGTTGAGGGCTATTTTCAATTTTAACCTCACTATTTTGGTTGATGATTAATAGCTTTAAAATCTTTCAAGTTCGGTTTGATGACAATGGATTGTGGCCGATCTACTTTTTTTGAGTTATGTTTTATTTTTGAGGGACTGTTATATGCCTTCTCTAGTTGAGGGGCACCATGGATGTATGTATTATGCCGTATTATTTGACATCCTCCTTCTACCTTGCACTCCTTGGTACGATGAGATCTAGCAAGGCTATTTAAACAGTAGCGGTTCAATAAAGCAACTTCATAACGCTCGTAGTTGGAAGCTCTCAAAAATTGTTTACACATTCTAAGCGGGTGGTCCTCTTTGCATAGGCCACAAGACCAATGCCATTGTTTAGGTCTATTTTTGACATAAGCCATGTCTGTAAAAATGAAAGCAGAAAAGATATTAGCGTTGAAAAGATTTTGATGAAAGGTCATGTTAGTTTGTGTATAACACAACTATTTTCGTAATGGGTCTAGTACATATTCCATGGGTTCGTATATCAACTACTCGGCTATTTTTATCGGGTCCGATGTATGTTTTTTCAATACGGCCTAATTTCCATTCGTTAGGTGGAAGATTACTGTCTTTGATGACGACTAGATCATTCACTTTAATATTTTTTAGTTGATTTTTCCATTTGTATCTGCGATGGAGGTTGGTCAAATATTCAGATTTCCATCTTTGGCAAAATGAATGATAAATAACCTTGAGGCGTTCCCAACGGTTGACTAAGGTAGGATTTTCGTTGCCTAAATCAGGTTTAGCTGGTGCCATTAATGGAGCACCAATGAGAAAATGTCCTGGGGTCAATAGAGATAGGTCATTAGGGTCATCGCTAGCAGGACTTAAAGGTCGAGAGTTTAAACAAGACTCTATCCGGGTCAAAATTGTAGATAACTTTTCAAAAGTGAATTTCATATTTGGTATGAATTTTCGTAAGTGGTTCTTGAATGATTTCACACCTGCCTCCCAAAGTCCGCCCATGTGAGGGGCACCGGGAGGAATAAATTTCCAGTCAAGATTCTGATGGCTATAATGATAAAGCACCTGACTTTGAAGATTCTTTATAAACTCTAGGCGGTCCTTTTTGATAAGTTCTGCTGCCCCAACGAAATTGGTTCCATTATAGGAATATACTAGAGCAGGGCATCCACGTCTTCCAATAAAACGTGCAAATGCGGCTAGAAAAGCTTGAGAAGACAGATCACTTACTGCTTCGAGATCTATGGCTTTAGTCGTAAAGCATACGAAAATGCAGACGTATCCTTTTGTTAAGAGACATGCTCGCCCAGTGAAATTTTGGATATCAAAAGGACCTGCGTAATCAACTCCCGTTGTTTCAAATGGTCGGGAGAGGTTTGTTCGTTCTGGCGGTAACGAAGCCATGATTTGATTTTGTGTCTGCTTTTTGTATATGACACAAGTTTTGCAATTGTATATGACACTTTTAACTAGTGGCCTCAGTCTGAATACCCAATATTCAGTTCGTAGAACTCGCATCATTAGTTGATTTCCACCATGTAGCGTAATTTTATGAGTGAACTCCATGATCAATCGGGTCAATTTTGAGTCGTGAGGCAGTAAAATTGGATGACGTTCATTAAATGTTAGGGCTGGCGATTGAACAAGACGACCATTTGCTCGAATAATACCTTGGCTATCTATGAACGGATTTAGGGTCAAAAGGTTACTGCTGGGTAAAATTTTGACTTTTTGTGATAACCTTTGATAGTCATTTGAGAAACAATGTTTTTGAGTCAAAATTATAAGGCGATTTTTGACAGCTTTTATTCTGGCGTGATTTCTCGTGAAGAAATTCGAAGATGAGTCCGATTTGCGCCTGTATTTCGCCAGAACCTTAAAACATACGCAATTACCCTATAGGCGTGCGGTAGAGATGAAAAGCGAATTAATGAGTCTTCATAAACTCTTGTTGCTAGAATTTTGACTGGTTTCGCTTCAATGTTTGTTTCTTGCGGGGCAATTGGACTTGGACATTGATTTTTTTGATATTTAATCCATGTTGGTCCGAATAGGTTATGTGTCTTCAATTCTTTGGGTGTACAACCGCGGCTAGCGACATCGGCTGAATTCTCCCTGGATTCGACATGTTGCCAATTTTTGTTACCAACTTTGTTGAGAATTTCCGAAACTCGATTGCCAACGAACGTGTTCCAAGAACATGGCGGCTTCTTTAACCAGGCTAGTACAATTGTAGAGTCAGTCCAAAAATAGGTCTTCAAAGGAGCTATCTGAAGATTTGGTAGAATACCAGAGGTTAGGTTTGCCAACAAAACGGATCCGCATAGTTCCAAGCGAGGTAATGAAACTTTTTTGATAGGGGCAACACGGGTCTTGGCAGCCAAAAGAAAAGTGTGAACATCAAGGTTGTCAAGCTGAATTCTGAAGTATAAGGCCGCAGAATAAGCTTTTTCTGAGGCATCGCAAAATCCATGGATTTCCACATTACAAGAGGGGCTATATTGAATCCAACATCTACTATGATTGGGGCTAGTAAGGGTCAAAAAATTTTGCAATTGTTGATAAAACTTCGTTTTTTGTGTATGTTTGTTTAAATTCGGCTTCTGGAGCCGTAAAAGTAAAAGAATCTGCAGAAATGTTCCATTTGATACCAAGGGTCTTTGTTCCAGCATTTTCGGATAAGTTCAACCAAGCAAAAGGTAATAGGGTCTCGTTTGGCAAATCCTGAATAACTCGTGGGTCATTTGAGGTCCATTTCATCAGGTCAAAACCGGTTGATTCTAAATTCAATAGCATCGTTTAAAGTGTGTCTACCGGCTAAGACGTCATCCACGTACATATTTTGTTCCAAAATATGTGATGCTAAGGGGTGTGTTGATTTGAAATCTGCTGAAATTTGAACGGGGAACGGGGCGCAGTTAACTCCAAACGTCATTGTAAGGAGTTCAAAATCTTCAATAGGGTCATTTGCAGATTTTCGAAATAATATCCTTTGATATTTAGTCTGACTTGGGTCAATTAGTATTTGCTGGTACATTTTTGTTATATCGGCGTTGAAGATAAACCGGAAGAATCTCCACTTCAGTATTTGGAGCACTAAGTCCTGTTGAAGTATGGGTCCTGGATATAAAATGTCGTTCAAACTTCTCTTATTTGAAGACGGGCAGGAGGCGTTAAAAACTACTCTTAAGTTTTGTGGTCAGTCTATCTGGTTTTATTACTGCGTGATGCGGCAGGTAATAGTTCGGCGTTTTGTTTATTTCCAGGGGTGCAACTTTCCGCATGTGTCCCAGCTCAAGGTATTCCAAAATTACCTGATCATATTGCCAGGGCGATATTTCTTGAATTCCCTATCTCTTTATCATTTTTAAAGGGTAGGGTCACTAAGTACCTTCCATTTTCGACTCTACGAGTTGTAGATTGGAAGTTGTTTTCGCTAATTTTGTCCTCATATGACCTCAAAACATTTTTAGGGGTTTCCTTCACCTCCCAAAAGCGTGTGAGGATTTGGTCAAGGGACGTTGTATTTATAAGTGAGAAAGCGTTTGGTAATCAATTTGATGTATTTGATGGTCCCCCAAAACCCAGCCAAATACAGTTTTTTGTGCTAAAAACGGGCCCACAAAGCGCATAGGTGTTTTTTGACAAAATATCCATGGGCCTATATCGAGGCCGATTACCAAGTCGACAGGTCGACACTGATAGAAATAAGGGTCTGCAAGTTCCAATTCTGCAGCCTCACTGAAATTCGATGAATTTAACGTTTGTGTTGGCAAAAGTAGCGACATGTTCCTTACCACTTGTGCCCAGACCGCTAACTTGAAATTAGGGTCAATTCTGGAGCAAAGATAAAACAAACAGGCGTGGATAGATGTACCCGAACCATCAGTCATACCGCTAAACAGAAGGGGATTTTTTGTTGTGGGCAGCCTCAATTTGTTTTTTAATTTGTCCGATATAAACGTTGTTTGGGATTCAGAGTCGATGATAGCTCTTGCCTGGAATCGTTCGCCTTTGTTTTCGAATTCTACCATTGCAGTGAACAGTAAAATTTCCTCGTTGTTGGGGGTTTTCGTTCGTAAGGTTAAGGTTGTCGTTGAGGGAATTACAAAATGTGGTTGAGGAGTGGACTGTGTACTTGGTGTTAGGGCTGCAGCGCTTGTGCTCTGCTGCACCGTATGGTTTTGTTGAACTGAAGCGGTAGATTGAGATTCTGTCCCTTTGTGTAGCATCGTGTTATGTTTTTGGTGACAGATTCTACAACTATATTTACTTTTGCAATCCTTGACGCTATGATTTACATCGAGGCAGTTGTAACAAGTATTTGCGACTCTAACTATTTGAATTTTATCATTGACATTTTGCTCTAAAAATTTGGGGCAATTTCTTAATGGATGGGACTCTCGACAATGAGGGCATTTATGATTAGAGACATTTTGAGTGCCCCTGTTTGGTTTTAAGAGATTTTTCTGTTTTGACCCGTTATTAAATTGTGACGTATTTATTTGCAATGTATGGACTTTTTTCTCCTTATTTGAAGGTCTGGTTTCGAATTGAGGTTGAAAACTTGGTAATTTTGTGGCCTTTATATTTATGCAGGACTGTAGTTTTAAATTGTTTCGTCAAAAAATGATCAAATTGCGTCCAATTTGGGATGTCTGCACAGTCCTCAAGTGTATTTCCGAATTCCTCGACAAATGTTTGGGGGAGTTTTATTTGACATATAAAAATCATGATTGGGTCCCAACAACAATGTTTAATTTGCAAGGTATTACGAGTTTCTAAAACACCGTTAGCTGCGCTTTGTAATTTTTGAACAAAGGCAGCAGAATCCGCAGACACGTTTGGTAGGTCAAATAAAATTCTTAATTGTACATTAACCTGTTCCCTTTTATTATCGTATCTTTTTAATAATACGATCAAACCCTTCATTGCGATATTTCCGAGTACTATGTTAGCGTCACCTCCTATTTTTTGTTTCAAATATATTAATTTTTCAATTTTGCTCATTTTGTCACTTATTATGCATATCGCAGTTAAAAGGTCCCTAAAGCGTGAAGTGTTTGTGTTTTAACAAATTGGGTCAAATTTTGCAATCCCAATTTGTAAAATGAATGTACCCGGAAAGTTTATAAAAGGTCTTCAGGCGGCAACTCTATTATACTTCAGTAAAAGCAGCAGCAAAAAAGAACAGCAGAGGTCCCATACACAAGAACCACAAGTGACGTATAATTTATCTTGAGTCAAAACCAAAACTTGTGTTGCCTTTTTCCTTCCAGTTGTGTTCTCTTAAGATTTTGCTTAGGTTTTCGTTGTACTTACTTGCTTGTTTGTTTCTTTTAATACTTATGTATGGAGCTGTTGCAGTCGCTGTGCTGTCGCTGCTGGCTTTTGGATGTTGATTTGATGCAGTCGCTTTTATGCACACTTTGCTATGATCTTTTTGGTGTTGTTGTTTTTATTGTTATTATGTACCGCAAAATTTTTGCAGATTTTTTTTCTAATTCACTTTATTTTCAACGTTTATGGAATTTATTTTTTGTTGTTTTTGAAGGGCAAATAAATGTGACCTCTCAAGGTTAACTTAATTGAAATTTATATTTAATTTTAAGGTTTAACTTAAATTTTCTAATTTTCTTATCATTTTTTACATTTATTTATTTTAAAAATCACTTATTTACCACTTTTTTTGTTCTTTAAGTTTTTGCACAACAATCCTTTTTTATTTTAATCCACTTTTTCTTTAAATTTAATACGGTTCGATTTTTGTTTATTTATATTGTTTTTATTTAAACTTTAATTTTTAATTCGGATTAAAGAGACTTATTTTAAATTTCTAGGTTTTTTTTCAAATTACGTTTTTTCTTTTCACTGTTCACAGTTTGGTTGTTTTAACTAGACTTGTTTTATGACAAAAAAAAAACTAACTTAAAGGGTTTAGTTTAACAAGAAAAAATGAGAGTAAGAGAATTTAATCTACATAAAGAAAAAAAGATGACCTGTACCGTTATGGTGTTGTTTGATACTTAAAGAATTAAAGTTCATAACAAAAACTGTAAAATATAGAGGATAAATATAAATTTTTAAATTTCGTTGATGTTAGTCTAATTGTGTTGTTGTTTTCAAGTTTGTTAATTTGTTTCCAAACACTCAATAAAAAATAGATAATCATCAACAAGCAATGACCATAAGGGAGAAGAAGAGCATGGATATTGACAAGGTTGGGTAGCGTCAACCGAAAATACTAAGTATTCTATCCTGCTGGCTCTGTGGAATTTCTCAATTTTTATTCTCTATAACTTACTTATAAAAATTTTCATGTTTCTTTACAATAAAATAATTAATAAAAAGAATATGATATGATCTTAAATCCTACTATAGTATTGACTTGCAAATAAATAAAACTTTATTTTTTATGGCTCAAAAATATAATATTTATTCTTCATAAAAATAACGTGATTTCGAATGACTTAATTGTGCGATATTAAGTATATTTCTAAAGTCCTTCGTCTTTTTAGTGTTTGTTGTCTCCAGTGGCTACGTATTTCGATGTTGTAGCTAGGAATTTAGTTGTAGTAGTTGTAGGAAGCTAAGTTATTTGCTCAATGAAACTTGTTTTTTACATCCTGTATATATCTAAAGTTCTTGCTCTAACACAACAATACCAGGCCATGTACTCTTTTAGTCTGAATAACGCTAATAAGAATTAATACATTTTACTTTTAATAATTCATATATAATGTGAACCGTTATTTAAATTTCTTATAAAAGCTTAAATATAATTTTTACTTGGAATAAATATTTTTTCTTCTTTTCAGTACGAAACGATACATATCTTTTAAGAGCCTATAGTAGTTATTTTGAAGTTATTACACCTGGATTATCTGCTGAGCAATTGTATCCGGAAGATGACGTTTCAGTGATATTAAATATTGTGATACAGGTTTTGGCAATTTTAATTGGAATCGTATTGGTAGTTCTGTTAATATTGTGTTTCGTTTATCGTGTTAATACAAAAAATTCTGGAGGTGGAGAAGAAGTCATTAGCTTGAGAGATTCTTTAAGGTATTTTTTAGTATTCTGTTGACGTAATATCATAATTATTTGCTATTTATTTTCTTTATGCAGCCGAGTACTTTTTGGTGGACGTACAAGCAATCATAGGCATTTTATTGGAACAACAAATGGAAAAGTAACGGACATAGGGCCCATTCACAAAACCGACTTATATATGGCTTATAAGAATCGTCATAAAGATACAGATTATGGGTTTTTACGGGAATATGAAATGCTACCGAATCGATTTAGCGATCGAACAACAAAAAATTCGGATTTAAAAGAAAATAGCTCGAAAAATCGTTACCCAGACATCAAAGCGTACGATCAAACAAGAGTCAAACTTTCGCAGGTAAATGGTATCCAAGGGTCAGACTACATAAATGCAAATTTCGTAATTGGATACAAGGAACGAAAAAAGTTCATTTGTGCCCAAGGACCCATGGAATCAACTGTTAGCGATTTCTGGCGAATGATATGGGAGCAACACTTGGAGATTATTGTAATGCTAACAAATTTAGAGGAATATAATAAAACAAAATGTGCTAAATATTGGCCAGAAAAAATTATGGACATGAAGCAATACGGCGACATTGCTGTTAAATTTGTATCAGAAAAGAAGAGTGGAGATTATTTAATCAGAACCATGGATATGTTTAAGCGGAATACGCTAAATGAAGATGAGGAAGAAAGTCGCCAAATAACACAATATCATTATTTAGTTTGGAAAGATTTTATGGCACCAGAGCATCCACAAGCTCTGATAAAATTTATTCGCCACATAAATGCTGTTTATTCTGTACAACGTGGTCCTATATTGGTACACTGCAGCGCTGGCGTTGGTCGAACTGGTACGTTAGTGGCACTGGACTCTTTATTACAACAATTGGAGGAAGAAGACCAAGTATCAATTTTCAACACAGTATGCGACTTACGACATCAAAGAAACTTCCTTGTACAATCTTTGGTAAATATACTTATATGTATAATAGAGCGGTTACAAAAAACACAAAAATTAAAATAAAAATTCCATGATCAATCTGTATCGGGCTATGGGCCATCTCGAAAATTTAAGTGATCAAAATAGGTTTAACAAGTCTAGCCTGTGAAGTCAGTTAAATATGTAATCACGTATATGTGTGACGCTAAATATGTTTTGACGTAAGAGCTAAATATGTTATGACGTAGCGAAAATATACAGCTAAATAACAAATTCTATGCATATTTAACATATTAAAAAAATGTGAAATACAACAAAAAAAATATTAAGTATTAATATAAAAGTCTGACCATGTCCTATATATATGAGACGGGGTATACATATGAGACCTACCTCAAATTAAAGGTCTGAGCAAGTCCTATCTAAATATCAAAGCAGTTTTTCTCAATTGTTTTTTTTAGAAAACTTTGAAAAATCACACATATTATTAAATGTTAAATTTTAATCTTTTAAATTTTAGCCACTGTGTCCAAACTGGGCGGAGTACACATATGAGCCATACCTCGAATTAAAGGTCCCAGCATGTCCTACCTAAATATCAAAGTAGTTTTTATGAATTGTTTTTTAGAAAACTTGAAAATTTTTTTAAAATCATACATATAATTGAATGTTGATAACGAAATTTCTCTGGAGGACTTTGGCCACAGTGGCCAAAGTCGACGGGGTACACATACACAGAGGGAAAAAAGCGGTATAAAACTACCCAAATTGACACCATCCGTTGTCAAAAGTGAGCTAAGCACGTTTGTTCTCAATTTGACAACGGATGGTGTCAAAATTTTAACAACATCTGGTTCTTATTTTGACAACAATTGTTCTCAATTTGACAACACAACGTTCTCATTTTGACAACGTATCGATCTTATTTTGACAACAATTGTTCTTATTTTGACAACACATTGTTCTCATTTTGACAACGTATCGTTCATATTTTGACAACATATTGTTCTCAATTTGACAACGCAGTGTTCTTATTTTGACAACACAATGTTCTCATTTTGACAACGAATCGTTCTTAATTTGACAACATATTTTCTTGAGAAGAATAACCCATTGCGAACCCAACCAATATAAAAACATTTATGATAATTTTATTAATTCACTTTTTATTAGACTATTTATTAAAAAATTGAAAAAGTTATACATATTTCATTATAAAATAAGTTTTAGCATTATTTGATGCATATAAATCAAATGGAGTACTTATAAAATCGATGATTGATTTTATATAAATGTTTTGATTTTAGAGAACAAATTTCGTAAGACTGAAAATTAAAATTAAAAAACTTTTGATTTTGTATAATTCAATAGATTTCAAATTCGAAGCTAAATAATTGTTTTCCTTATAAAACGTTCCCTTAAAAATAATTGTATTACTCATATCGCAACTGTTAAAATTTATGTTAGTTAATGTACAAATATTGTGGAAATATTCCGCTTTAGTCAAGTTAATAATTCTAGATGAATTAACAACGAATATTTAATTTAACTTTCAATTGCAATTATTTAAAAAATTAATATGGGAACTTATCTTCGTGGATTTGAAATCAAATTGTGTGTGAAAAAATTGTTGTATGAATAGCCAAGGCTGTTCACAAGCTTCCGGATATTTTGATGAAAATGTAAAATTTTGAAGCAAGTGTCCAGGCACTCAATAAATGAATTTAACTTAAGCAAATCGTTATTAAAATATACATAAAAGCCTTTAATATTTACGTCGGTTAACCCCTCCACGAGGATAAATGGCTGTATTGTTAATTCAGCTTAATTATATTTGTTTATTACTGAATTGATTTGCCTCCCATAGTCATTTATGCACGTCAATCGCAAAACTAGGCTTTCCAGCGAATCAACTACTGTTACTCTTTTATTACGTTTTCCAGATTGGGTTTCAAATATTGCTGATGAAGGCAAAACAGCGTTTAGCAGCACAGTGTATATAAAATCCCGCGAATCTATAGGAAGCATAATAAAAAGGGATGTACATATAAGTACTCGTATATTTATTAAACTAATGTACAAAATATGTTTAATATTTACGGGTACTTGTAGACGATGTAACTTTGGAAAGTAATTGTTTTGTAATTATTTACAAATCTCATTGTGAATATGGTTATCGTAATATTCTCGAACTCGAAAGAAGCAAATGTCCTTTATTTGGGTGCATTAAGTCAAAGCCAATATTTATCTAAAAGTTGAAACAAGTTTAAACTAGATGTAATTACAAAAACAAAAAAAATCTTTCCAATTCCGGAGCTAGAGAACTTTAACCAAGCTTGAAGAATTTAAGACTGGTTAAGCTTTTTATTTCCTTTTGGCGCATATGAAACGTCTTTTTCCACTTGTCACATACGTTTTTCCAATCTGCACTGTTTCTGTTAAGCGAGGTTTTCCAAGCCAAAGAAATTGATTCATCCAATTCCACCGGTTCAATGTCAGGCACTTGACTAGTTGTGAGACTGAAGCACGGAATGGATGTCGCAAGTTTTCTTCTTTTTAAACATTTATTTCTATATTTCGAATACAATTTTCCACTGGCATTATTTTACCTTTTCTTGGAATGTAATAATAGTCCTGAAAAGTAAAATACATGCATTTGCATATTATAAAATTAACTAAAACCAATTTAAGTTTTAAACGAATTTATTTTGTTTTTTTACCTTCATATATGTTTCAAATGGAAACACTGGGCAAATTTCTGCTATTAAAAGCGCAAAATCATTTGGATGAAGCACTGTCTTATTTAAAATGATGTCTTCAATAATAATATTCATTAGTTCGTATCTTTGCTCACAATTTAATTTTTGGTTTGCATATTCAACTATAGCCCTTCCTTTCGTTAATTCATTTAACAAGGTCTTCAAATCCTGTAAACAACTATTAATGTATATTATATACGTACATAATTAATCCCAATTACTTTACCTTTTTTAAAGTTTTACCAAGAGCAGAACTACTTGGGGACATTGTATTTTTTTCATTTACGTTGAGCCACAACTGCACTTGAGATGTTAAATGAAAGTTAAATGAAAATTTAATGACAAAACTTAAACCAAAACAGCGTCTTGTTCTTGATTTGACAACCGAGCGTTCTTGATTTGACAACATTTCGTTCTTTTTTTGACAACATTTCGTTCTCAATTTGACAACGTCTGGTATTTTTCCACATTTTCGTTCTTCATTTGACAACAGAGCGTTCTTGATTTGAGAACACGTTGTTCTCAATTTGACAACGTCTGGTAGTTTTAATTTTTAGTTCTTGATTTAAGAACATGCCGTTCTTAATTTGACAACGGCTGGTATTTTTAAGTTTTTCTTTCTTGATTTGGTAACATTTTGATCTCAATTTGACAACGTATGGTATTTTTTATTCATATGTTCTTGATTTGACAACATGTTGTTAATTTTTTGACAACAAATGTCAAAAAATTAACATTTTTTCTTAACTTGACATCATCCGTGCATAATTTTACAACGCCTTTTTTCCCTCTGTGTATGAGCCATACTTCAAATTAAAGGTCTAAGCATGTCCTATCAAAATGCTATAGAAGTTTTTCTGAATTGTTTTTTTTAGAAAACGTCATCATATTTAGCTCTTACGTCAAAACATATTAAACTTCACACTATTACGTGATTACATATTTATCTTCACAGACTTCAAAAAATTGGAAATTTTTCGAATATTCGCTTATTATGACAAGGAAAAGATATGCAAATGTGAAAAGTTGTTGTAAAAATATAAAAGTTTTTGGATAAGTATGATTTCCGAATATATTTAAATTAACGCGTATTTTTGCTATTTTGATGTTCGTTTTACTGGATTAGAGCGAATTTTTTCCAAATCTAAAAATAATCATGATTACTAACGATTACCAGAAAAAATCAAAAAGAATCAAAAGTAATCAAAAAATAATCCGACTACTTTTCAAGATTATTTTTAAATATTTTAGATTATTTTGCATTTACATTATTTTATTTTAAAAAATTTCCAATTTCAACATGAAAAAATTCTAAACTAATAAAACAAAATTAGATGTTTTTGTTTAAAAAATATACGAAGGTACGTTTTGCGCAATCGCGCTTAATTTTACAGATATATTTAAAAAATAGTTTTAAACTTTTTTTTATAAATATTGGAATTGAATGGTATTAATAGGATTTTAGTTCATATAATCATATTCTTTTATAAATTCTTTTTTCATTGCAAAGAAACATGCAAATTTTTATAAGTAAATTATAGAGAATAGAAATTGAAACAATTCGACAAAGCCAGTGGGAGAGAATACTTAGTATCACAGAATACACAGACAGGAAACAGCTGATTGCATCAAAATGGCGACTAGGAAATGAGTAAAAGGAAATGTCAAATCTGCGGTGATATACACAAAGCTATAAATAGAGAAAAAATATGTACCATACACCATACGTATTGCAAATCACTGCAATGTCAAAAAAACTATACGGTTCGAGAATTCTTGTTTGACTGACATATGTCATTGGTAACCTATCTGTGTAGTCTGTACTTAGTATTTTCGGTTGGCGCTACACAACCCTCGTCAGGATCTTTGCCCTTGTTGGGTGAGTGTTTGGAAATAAATTAACAAACCCGAAAACAACACACATTTATACTAACATCAACGAAAGTTAACAATTTATTTTTATTCTATATTTTTTACAGTTTTTTGTTATGTACTTTAACTCTTTAAGTATCCAACAACAAAGCTTATGAAGCCGTTGTAAAAAGAATATTATTATATGATCTAAAGTCCTTTTAGTACCATTCATTTAACAAAATAACAGGCCACAAATACATAAAAACGTCTTTACCTGAAAACATTGTAATTTTTTAAATTTTTTCTCTATAAAATAAAAGGTTTTGTATAGAATCTTTACGGTAAAATCACGATATTGGGGCTTTACACCATTTAAACAAAAAATTTGTAATTTTTGTTGTTTTTTTTTTGTTGTAATATACATCGAGATATTGTTTTAAATTATACTCTGTATTTTCCACAGAATATGTGAACAAAAAAATATATATTGTTTTTGTAACTAGGTTGAAACTAGTATTTCGACTCAGCCAAAGTTCGGCAGAGCTAGATCCTCATTATTATTATTTTTAAAGGCAGAGCACAAACAAAAACCTATTACACACATTTTTTTACTTAAATAAATATAATAAATAGCGCTAGCAATTGGAATTTCTTTAAAGAAATTATGAAGAATGAAAACAGAATAGCAATTATAAAGTCGATAAACAACAATCTAATAAAAATATGTATGGACGTATATGACCATGTATGCCCATGTATGATCATATACAGGCCCATGTATGATCATGTATGCTCATATATATTTCGATTTTTAGATGGGCGGTTAAAAATAACTAAAATTAAATACTGGTTGAATTTCATGTGGACAAAAGTGTTCGTGACTATATTTGTTATGACATTAAGTAGGTGTGAATGAAAAAGACTGAAAATAATCCAAAAATATTCGTTGAAGTTGCTCGAATTATTTCTTTTGTTATTTTTGATTATTTTCTGGTAATGGTTAGTAATCTTGATTATGCTTGGATTATTTGTAATCGTAATCAATTAGTAATCGTGCGAATCTAAATATAATCATAATCATTACATTGCCTTTTCATTACTAATATATATCTGGAATAAAACGCAATCTTATTAAGTTATATAAACGTAGACAATAACCTTTATTGAAAACCAATGTGACAATGCAACAATAAGGATAGACACATGAAAACAACACTGACAGATTTATCATTTTTCATCTAGTAATAATTGATGCCAGATATATACACAACAACTACGATTACTAATCATTACAGCTATGCCTTATTATTCCAGGTGACGGAAAAAAGAAGATTGACACTTACTACAAGACAGTTGTTTGTGTAATAATCACTAGTCGTTGTGTTTCTATGGAAATTATAATTACGTTGTAACAGTAATAATACAAAAAACATCTAACGAAAAGTACTGTATTTCAACCAGTGTAAATTTTAATCTCGCAAAAATGTGAAGTTGGAAAATTGCGTCATCAGCAAGACTTCCAAAAATTTATATTATTCGATTAACCCTTGGACAAACACATGCTTATGGCCAGGCATATTTCATTTTTGAGCGTTAATTAAACATACTTCTAGTTTAGGTAGATACCTGCGTTTCCCGGTAGCCACCTAAAATATTGTTGGCTTTCTATCTGTAAAAAAAAACAAAAATATCGTTCCAACACGACGAAAACTACAAAAGAAAAAAGTCCCCCCTCGAACAAACACATATACAATTTGTTTGAAATAAATTATTTTTGGGTTATTTTTCTGCAAATACAATACAGATTTTTGTTTCCAGGTATTTTGTTGTTCACCTTGTTTTTTTATATTTTAAGTTGTTTTTCTTTGAATTCAATCAGAGCATTTTTATAAATGAAATTGCTTTTTGTGCCAAGTGCAGTACCAAATGGAGTACAGCTGAACTCGCTACAGTGATATTCCGCCACAACATCATGCGTTTCAGAGGTGGACCAAAAATAAACCTGACCACTCCGCTTGAGGTGTTCAAGCTTTTTTTTCACCGAATATTACGTTCATCATCGTAACACAAACAAATCTATATGGAGAAAAAGTTACACGCAAATGCAACGCAGAATATGCAAACTGCACACCACGACTATGGGCTGATATGACAAATGTTGAGCTTGACGCTTTTGGTGTCAGTCATATGCAGCTCTCAAGATTGATGTGGCAAACTGATGCACTTCCATTATTCCGTGCAGTCATGTCATAAAGACGATTTGTTACTTTGATGCGCTGAATTCGATTTGACGATAGTCGTACGAGCGCATTTCGTCAACACACCGACAAAGCTGATCCCATTCGCGACATATGGAACTTCTTGAATAACAATCTTGCCAGTATATTTGAACCATACGAAAGTGTAACCATCGATGAACAGCTATTTCTATACCGTGGGCGCATAAAGTTTACGCAATACATTCCATCTAAGCCCGCAAAGTATGGCATAAAAGTATGGTGGGCATGCGATGCGAAAACCAAATATCCGGTTGTTCATGGAATGGACCAAATGCTAACGCATTACTCCACAAAACAGTCAACCAGACGTTGGCCATTAGCATTTTTTTGCAACATGATAGACGTCATGGGATTAGCCACTTACATCAATGCAATGAAAATATAGAAGGAACCAGAAAAGAGAAGCGACGATTGCTCTTGAACACGCTGAGTAAACAATTGGTGCTTGCTAATACTGAAACTCGCATGAACAACAACCATATTTTGGGACAACATTCAAACCTTTTGACCATTGATTCTTTCTCTGACAGGCCGTTTAATATTCCTAGCAACATGGTGCCTATCCAACAAAGCGGCCCTAGTACACTGAATTCCAGAAAAGATTGCAGAATTTGTGTCACGCAAGATGAAAAGCTGCGTAGGAAGACACGTTTTTACTGCACCAAATGCAGTAATCCTGTGTGCCAACAACATTCTAAAGTTGATTATACTTGTTTTTCATGCATTCAACAAAATTAATAATTTTTTTTTCATTTAGTCTAAAGACCAAAATAATATACGAGCATACTTAAAAATTCAAAGTTACGGTACCCTTTTTTGCCACACAAATGCATGAAAACGTATAGGGGTACGGCCAGGCATATGTGTATGTCCGAAGGTTTCAGAATATGTGTTTGACGGGGGGTTAAAAATCCACTTTTTAGCAAAAATGCAAAATTGAAAAATTGCATCAATCGGGACGTGAGTGCCCTTTTTAGAATTAAAATTTGGAAAAATGTCTAAAAATTTATATTATTCAATTAAAAAACTACTGATATACATGTCATGTACGAGGGCTGTCCCAAACAAATTTAGGAAAAATTTTCTTTATTTCTCAACGTAATCTCCTTTTAGCTCCATATACTTTTAATAGCGATATTCAATAGCTTCGATACCCTGTTTATAGTAAAATCTCCTTAAAATAAAAAAATTACCATCGGGCCATTTTTTCAAGTGTTGAAATAGAAAATAATCCGAGGGAGCTAAGTCTGGCGAACAAGGTGCGAGATGAAGCAATTCGAACTTTACCTCATTGAGATCGTTTATTTTTAAGCTTAAAAAATACTAATCAACGTGGTGCCTTGAAACTTAAAAAGAGTCGCAGAACAAAAGGTGTTTTTGCATTTTTTGAGAAATTAGTTTTTTGTTATTTTTGTATTATTTGGGTTATCTTGAAGAAATCTTATTAGTCTAATTTGATTATGTTTGCAACAAAAAAATCCTCTTTTTTTTTTATCAGAACGTCCTTTTTTCATAATTATTGTCACCTGTTTGTGAACTTTAAGAAGTTGTTTAGCTTGAAATTCTTTATTAATTAATTTTTTACGTCGTTGTTTTCTTTTAGTGTATTTACATTTCTCATTTTTACTCTCTTTTTCAAACTTTTTTACTATAAGTACCTAAGTATACTGAATTTAAATAAATATTTCGCTTTCAATTGGAGTTGTATGTAGTGAACGCTAGGTAAAAAATATTACCGTTTAAAAAACTTTATTATTTTTTTTTACTTTTTTTATAACTAAACGTTCTTTTCACATTTAAAAGAAATTTATGAATTTTGTTTAAATTCAAAATAAAAGACACAACACTGAACTGATTGACTTTATTCAATTGAACCAAACTAATTATATATACAAAAAATGTAAAGAAAAAAAAGTTGAAAACTAAACTTTAAAGGTGTTATGATTTCTCTCAATCAGAAGAAAATGCGTTATAAAAAGGTGCACTCGTCTGGTATGGGTGGATTTTTTTCACCACAAAACACTGAATAATAAACTTAGAAAATTTCGTGTCAGAAAAATAAAAAAAGGAACCAAAAAATAATTCAGTAATCTAAAAATACTTATACATACTGTCCAAAGTCAATATGTCCTTTTGAGCCACCCACCCCACGAAAAAGGCAATACCCCAACAAAAAAAATATTAGTCCAAATTTGTTCGTCAAATTTATGTAATTTTCGTAAATTAAGTCTTTCTGATTTCCAACACATCAACTAGGAAAAAGACCGTATACCGACAAGTTAAGAGAATTTATTTGACATCACGTAATCACAAAAAACAAAACAAACAATAAAAAAATATCTGGCACAATATTTAATCATATTTATATTCCTTAATATCTAAATTGATCCGAAAATTTTCAAATCAAATTAGATCCAGCAATATATTTGGGGATTTAGAAGGATCAAAATTTATCCAAAAAGGGGCAGATAACATTAGATCCAGCAATATATTTAGGGATTAAGTAAGATCTAAATTTAACCGATAACACTAGGTCACAAATAACAAACTTTTGTCTGTTATTTGTTTCTAGCATACTTTTTCTCATGGATTTGGACCTACTGAACACGAAAATGAATTTTAAAAATTTTTCTGTCGATTGGTTTGCGAGATACAAATTTTTTAATTTTTTTTTTTTAATTTTTGGAGGTACACTTACTATTTTGAGCATATCTTTAGTCTTCTTTGACCTATTTTATCCTACTACTACTCAAATTAAAGACAATTGAGCCGTCTACAACTTATTCTCAGAAAATTTTCAAATCGGGTTAGTAGTTTTGATGTTGGCGGCTTAAAAAGGTTAAAAAACTGCGTTTTTTAGTAAAAATGTGGCTGAAAAATTCATATAAAAATTCATATAAAATGTAAAACGCGATGTTAACAGCGATTTTAATTTTTTTACGTATAGCTGACACTTTTCCAAAGAAAATAAGCCCTTACTTAACAAAATCTGATGACAAATGGCCGACTTATTATTTTTTTGGTAAACGACCGAAATTCCGCTATTTCACGATTTTTTGATTTTCATTATTTGCACAGCTTACCTACCCAACGCAAACGAATAAATACATTTGAACTTAATTTAAAATAAACAAATTAGTCTTCGTATATTTTTTTTTTATTTTATTTACAGCACTACATGCTCATACATATTTAAACATAAGGAGACACGGTTATCAATTGCATTTCAAAACTGTCTGTGAAAGTGTAAAGAAGTTAATATTTAGAAAACGCAAGGAAGACAATGAGTAAAAGACTACGTGTGTTCGAGTGTTTGAACGATCCAGACAATTTCTGCAATGTTTGTGGCCAGTTTATAAAAAAAAATCACGCACACAAGTTTACTCCAGCAGTACAATTGCACTATTTGAATTATTTTGGTATTTCACCAAATATCACAGAACCATGGACACCTAAGTCGCTGTGTGATCTTTGCTATATAATCTTAACCAACTGGGCAGCTGGCGGAAGGTAAGAATTTTTATTTAAACACATTATACATAGCGAATATAGTAATTTATTTTAATTTTAGCCGCCATATGAAATTCGATACACCAATGATGTGGAAAAAGCCGCTATGCCATTCCACAGACTGTTATTTTTGCCTCACCACAAACAGTGGGGTAGGAAGATTTTTTAAATGGAACTACGCTCAAGTGGGATCGTTTGCGCTTCCAGTACCACATTCGCATGATGTGCCATATCCAGTGTGCCCTGGTGCATCTCTTCAAAAAGCAGAATCGTCAGAAGAAGAGTCTGAGTCAAATGCAAGCGAATTTGAGCCGGGTGCAAAGCGAAAATTACTGTCACAGGCCGAACTAAACGATTGGGTGCGCGATTTTGGTCTCACTAAGGAGAAATCCGAACTTTTTGCGTCTCGGATGATACAGTGTGGATTTGCGGCTTCAGAAGTGAAAGTATCAGCGTACAGAAACCGTCACAAGGAGTATGCAAAATTTTATACAAAGAAAGACCAAATATGTTTTTGCAGCGACATTTCAGGCTTGTTCCAAGAGCTTCACCAAATTCACAACCCCAACGAATGGAGGTTGTTTATTGACAGCAACAAAGAGAGCTTGAAGGCAGTTCTCTTACATAATGGTAATGAAAAGCCATCTGTTCCTATTGCTCATGCGGTTCATTCAAAGGAGAACTATGAAACTATGGACATTTTGCTGAAATGCATAGAGTATAGGAAATACAATTGGAAAATATGCGCCGACCTTAAAGTTGTGGCCATTCTGTGTGGACTCCAAGGAGGCTATACGCGACATTGCTGTTTTCTGTGCCTTTGGAATAGCCGCGCTGATGATCAGCATTATATAAAAAAAAAATGGCCGGTACGAACGAAACCTGTAGTTGGAGAAGCGAATGTTCAGCGCAAACCACTAATAGAGAACCGTGAAAATATAATACTTCCGCCGCTGCACATAAAATTGGGTTTGATTAAAAATTTTGCCAAAAAATTAGACAAAGAAGGTGAAGCTTTTGCCTATTTACGGTCAATTTTCCCTTACCTTTCGCTGGCAAAAATTAAAGAAGGAGTCTTCGCAGGACCCGAGATAAAAAAAATGTTGAAAGATGAAAAATTCCCAAAGCTGTTATCACCCATCGAAGCCGCAGCATGGAATTCCTTCAGGCTTGTTGTGGAAAACTTTTTAGGAAACAACAAAAGCCCGAATTATAAGGACATAGTTGAGGATCTGGTAAAGAACTATGAAGCCATGGGAGTGCACATGTCACTTAAAATACACTTTCTGGATTCTCATTTGGATTTTTTCCCTGAGAATTTAGGAGACGTGAGCGACGAACACGGCGAGCGCTTTCATCAGGAATTGAAGGCTATGGAACGACGCTATCAGGGCAACTATGACACGGCTATGATGGGTGACTATATTTGGACCCTAATACGTGAGACCGATTGCAGCGAATACAAAAAACAAAGAAGAAGTCAGCAGTTTTTCCACATGGCATAAAATGTACACTTATATCTTTGTTTTTACTCATTTTTTTGTGCGTTGATTTGCTTAATTTAATTAGTTAGTTTAATTTCGTTAGTTTAGCTAATTGTGCGATACATTGAGCATGTAGTGCTGTAAATAAATTAAAAAATAATATACGAAGACTAATTTGTTTATTTTAAATTAATTTCAAATGTATTTATTCGTTTGCGTTGGGTAGGTAAGCTGTGCAAATAATGAAAATCAAAAAATCGTGAAATAGCGGAATTTCGGTCGTTTACCAAAAAAATAATAAGTCGGCCATTTGTCATCAGATTTTGTTAAGTAAGGGCTTATTTTCTTTGGAAAAGTGTCAGCTATACGTAAAAAAATTAAAATCGCTGTTAACATCGCGTTTTACATTTTATATGAATTTTTATATGAATTTTTCAGCCACATTTTTACTAAAAAAACGCAGTTTTTTAACCTTTTTAAGCCGCCAACATCAAAACTACTAACCCGATTTGAAAATTTTCTGAGAATAAGTTGTAGACGGCTCAATTGTCTTTAATTTGAGTAGTAGTAGGATAAAATAGGTCAAAGAAGACTAAAGATATGCTCAAAATAGTAAGTGTACCTCCAAAAATTAAAAAAAAAAAATTAAAAAATTTGTATCTCGCAAACCAATCGACAGAAAAATTTTTAAAATTCATTTTCGTGTTCAGTAGGTCCAAATCCATGAGAAAAAGTATGCTAGAACCAAATAACAAAATGGCTGTTGCCTAGTGTAACAGGTTTACGATCGAATTATATCAGATTAGATCCAACAATATTATATATACGGTGTAAAATGGGTACTACGTTAATTGAAGATCTTCTGGATTTCGGCCTAGATTGGACTGTAATTAGTGGTTGGTAATGATAGCCCCTTTAAAATTAATGTTTTAATTTCTCCCAGTTAAGAAATTATAAAAGGATTTGTGTATGGAAAGGAATAAAAGGAATTAGATGTTGAATAATAGTTTTGTACAATTATATTGATTTTGGTGCTCACCCGTTGGTAGTTACAATGTAAGTTAAGTTTTTAGCAATTAAAAGTTTTGAAGAAACTTATTCAAATGTATGCTATGTTTTTACCTTTAGTCCAAATTAAATTCACAATAGTTTTAATAACTACAATTACTCAATAATAATTCAGTATAACTTTAAATAATGAATTCATTATTTTAAAATTTTAGAAAAAAAATAAAATTTCTTATAAATAAACATTTACAATTATCTTTATAATTTTTTTGTGTGTCTAAAATTATGATTTTAGACATGCTGAAGGTTGGCTGATTGAGCAAGTGACCGAGTTGCTTCGTAAATAATATGATGGGTGGAAAGCACTGAATCTTGTTGATTATCGTTTGCTGTTATTGCCGGGTTGGCTGTTGGTTTCTCGTCTTAAATCAGATTTTTTTGCTGTAGGATGGAGAAGAGTGTGGTGGAAGTTGTCACATTTGTGGCATGTATGACATGCTGTTAGGTCTTGGCTCCTAGCTAAACAGTTTTCGCTGTAATTATATATATGTAACAATTATATTATAACAATGCGATGTTTTTGGCGCATATTCATCCGTAAAAATGTTTGATTATTGACGTTTGATCTATTGTTTGCTCTTCTACGGCTTGTGGTAGTACGCTTGACAGTTCTATTGTAGTTTTACGATTGGTGTTTCCGCTGGTTGTGGTTCTACTTTTGGCCGTTGCGTTGCTCGATGTTCCGCTTGTACTTCTTCTGTTTGGTCCAGAGTTAAAAAAGCGGTAGGGACTGTGGATAAGTGTGATATTTTGTGTATATAATTTGTGATCGAGTTAGTGACACGTAACGTTTAAATTTTGGAATGGGTCAATTTCATTAAGGAGTGGTAATAAGCAAAGTTTTACTATTGGTCGGGTGATAATGCCAGTAGCAGTTCGTACTTTGGCAACCCTAACATGATTATCAGAGCCGAAATGAGTAGTTTAGATTCCACCTAATCGCCAATCATTAGGAGGTAAATATTCGTCCATTACGACGACAAGGTCCCCAGGTTTTATATTGGAAAGTGTGTTTTTCTATTTGTATCGTTTATGGAGTAATTTCAAATAATCTTTCTTCCACCTAATTGCGAATTGTTGGTGGAGCGCTTTCAGTTTTTCCTATCGGTTGACAATGGATATTTCACTAAAACTTGGCTCTGGGAATGCCGTTATTGGTGCGCCTCTTAGAAAATGACCTGAAGTCAAGGCTGTAACATCCAAGGGATCTTCCGACATTTCGGAAATGGGACGTGAGTTCAAAACCCCTTCAATTCGCGAGATAATAGATGAGAACTCTTTAAAATTGAATTTTTGTGAACCGGTTATCCGTTTTAAATGAAATTTAAAACTTTTTACGGCAGCTTCCCATATGCCGCCCATGTAAGGTGCATGAGGTGGGATAAAGCTCCATTCAAATCCGTGAGTTCCGTAGGTTTTTGTGATGTCTGCCGATGCAGACTTTATAAATGAAGCGAATTCTCGGCCCAATGACTATCCTGTAAAGGAGTCTCCGCCTCCCAACGAATCGAGTAAATCCTGCGGTAGACAAATCGGAGCACGCTTCGAGATAAATTGCTTTTGTGTTAAAACAGATGAAAACGCTAACGTAACTCTTCACATAAGGAGCGTTTCGCAAGGAGAATGGTTAGAGATCGAATGGTTCAGAAAAATCTATGCCAGGGGTCTGGAATGGTATTGAGAGATTGCATCGATCTAAGGGTAATGGAGCCATGATCAGAAAACATTGTTTCTGCTTGAAAATTATGCAGGTTTTGCAATGGTGAATTATTTCCTTTTTTCGAGGTTTTAGACGTGAGATATAAAATTCAGTGTGGGTCATCCTGCACATTTGATTACATTCCGCATGAACCAGATGAGATAAATAAAGTTGGCAGAGTCGAGAGTTGCCAGGTAAGATTATAGGGTAGCGCTAATTATATGGTAAAGATGAATATAATAAACGACCAATTATCCATAGAATTTTATAGAATCCAAAAAAGGATTTAGAGTTTTTAAGGAGCTTTTGTCTGAAATTGGTTGGGAATTCAAAGTGCTCGTATATTCTTCATTGTAAAAAAAATTTGAGCTAAAGTTATGAGTCGCGTTTTGACAAAATTAGTCTGCGCTTGAGTGAGATTTAGTGTTAAGTGACCAATGTGCGGTCTTTTTTTTTTGCAAGACTTTTATTGAATAAACGAAATACGTAACACAATACGCGCAAAGCTTTGTGATACGACGAAAATTTGTGTAAAATATCTTTTTCATGAGTTGTCACTTGAAATAACTGCACAGTTTTCTTTGAGAGTTGAGTACTTTGTGTATTTAAAGGGTTCCTTTTTGGCCATTCTGACGGTGGATTAGTTAACCACAATGGCCCAAGCCACCACAAGTGGTTTGTTGGTAGATCCTGCGATCTACAACCACGTGTACCTTGGTCGGCAGGGTTATCATGAGTGGGGACGTGACGCCATGTTGCATTTGGCAATAACCTGCGTATCTTAGCAACATAATTTTCGCTGGTCCAAGGGGGCTTAGATAACCATCCTAATACAATCGAGGAATCGGTCCATAGTACAATATCAGGTTCATTTAAATTAAGAGAAGATATGCTATGATTTACTAGGTTAGCCAGCAATATGGCACCATTTAGTTCGAGCCGAGGCATACATGGGGCGCACGGTGCTTTGTTCCCATATAACGAGTGGACAAAAATAGATGGAGTTATCGTAGCTTACTGAATTTTGGTAAGTGTTAAAAAACGTTTAAAAGTTGACCGATTGCATTCAAACTTATCAAATTTAAATAAATATAAGAAATATGTATATTAAAATTCGTTGAATTCGGTTTTGTAACTAAAACGTCATTAGTATATGCTTTTTTATTACAAACAATACCCCCACAATATTGTAATATTCTTAACAGCTGTTCAACAACCTCGTGCATTTTTTTAAAAATTTAAAAGAGTGAATTTCGAGTGCTCATTAATTTTTTTTTGCGAAAAAACCGTCAATCAAACCAAGGAAAAGCTTGATAAATACTATGGGGACTCTGCACCATCGATCTCAATGGTAAAAAGTGGTTTCTGACTTTCGTTGTGGCCTTACAAGCACGGAAGATGCCGAACGTTCTGGACGCCAGTTGAGGTCTCTACACCCAAAACAATTGAAAAGATTCACGATATGGTGTTGGCCGATCGGAGATTGAATGTGCGATAGATTTTGAAAGACGTAGATATCTCACATGACTTAGTGGTTTCAATTTTGAACTATTACTTGGGTATGAGAAAGCTTTCCGCTGCCGCGTTTGCTCACAATTGACCACCAACGGAATCGTGTAACAGCTTAGTTTCCATGGCAAAAATCCATGCCCCTTTATTCTCCTGATTTAGCCCCCAGTGACTATTGCCTATTTCCAAACCTAAAAAAATGGCTCGATGAAATTATTGATCAAACAAATGTCTATTTTATGGACCTCGAAAAATCCTGCTGTTAAACGCAAAGTAAATGACGGAACTTGCTCAAATTTGACAGTAGTATATTAACAGTTGGTACAGGTACAGGTGGGAGCAGTGTTGCATCTCATATAACAATGAGCATTCTGACCTGAATAGGTATGTGTACACCATAAATTTCTTAGCATTCCATAAGTTTTTCCAGTTATAATGCTGACATGATCACTCCAGAGCAGATGTTTGTTTAATGTAACACCAAGATTTTTAAGATTATCATAAATATTTATTTTTGATTGACCCATAATAAGGAATACTTTGTCGCTTCTTTGAGATAAGCATACATTTGGATTTGCTAGGATTTAGACATAATCCGTTTGATGAAGCCCAAGCTCTTACATTTTCTAAATCAATATTTATTTTTCGTACACAATCATCAATGCTCGAAACATCGCAAACGATGTAAAGCTGCACATCATTAGCGTACATTTGAAAATGGCAGTAGGTTATTTGAGTTAGCGTAAAAAGAATACAACAGTGGTCCCAGGGATCTATCGCTGTGGAACACCTCCCGTTAACTCAGCACTACATGAGATAACATAACCATTATACAGAGATTGTGATCTTCCGGTTATGTACGAATAAAAAAAAGAAACTTAATCATCATCAAGTTGTAATCTTAAGTATTCCGAAACATCGATCAATGCGAACACACAACTGTGTTGAGGTCGAAATCCTGACTGTTGTGGCGTAAGCAGGTTGTGTTTTTGTACAAATTCAATAATTTGATTATGCATTAGACCTTGGATAAAAAATGTAGAATAGCAATAGGACGAAACTCACATTCCGATTTTAGAATTGGAACAATCTTTGCATGTTTCCATTTGGCAAAATTTATTTAGTTATGATTGAATTGAACAGAAGGGTAATATAAGGTAATATAAACGGCAATATCATTTTGATAAATGTTGGATGTACTTCATCGAAGCCTGTAGCAAAAACAATTAAATAGAAATTCAGGGTGATCATTTGTTCTCGTGTGGTTTTTGTAATAAGCAACGTTAGCATGAAATCTTGGTAGATCAGTAAACTTTTTATTTAAATAATCAACATCTATATTTTCTGTACGACCATTCCAATTATTCCAATGTTCCGGATTTCATTCCATCTCGTCTTGCTATATATGAGGTTTGAAAATTTTGTTTCGTTATAAAAGGATTTTGCAACTTTAATGCTGGTATTAACTCTATTTCTCAATGATTTGGTCGTTGATTGCAATTCAGGCGTTTTAAATCGTTTGCACCTTGCATAAGCTATATTATGTTGTTCAATTGGACATTTTATATCTCATATAATCCTATTTGTTTTTAATGGAACAGATTCCTGAAAAAGCTGTTCAATGTTGAATAAAGTAAAGCTGTTCATCAATATCAGGCATATAATACATACTATACCATTAAATTTGTGAGAGTTTTATATAAAGGGCTTCAAAATTGATACGTTTAAAATCCCCAAAGCTGTAACTTTCCTCCGATTTATTCTGAATAAGGTCAAAATTAGTGAAAATAAGGTGATGTTTAGAGAAAACAGGAGCAGAGATTTGTTCAAACATCAGAACACTTGACAAATAATTCGTGAAAAACTAGTCAAGTAGCGAATTTAAGCGACTTAAAAAGTGTGTTAGTTCAGTTTTATTGACAGCATCCAAACCAAAATACTTCATTTCATCAGTAAGAGTTGAATCACCAGATATTAGAATATTAGCGTACCCAACAGCAATATTAGGTAATTCTAAAAAGAACGCTTAGGGGCATATGTTCTTATTTGGTCTGTAAACATTTTCAGGCAATAACTTTTCTCTGATTATATTACTACTTAAATGGGAAATAACAAATTGTAGATTGTTTTTGTTTTCTCTAGAGAAGAGTTAGTACATAAAAAAATTATTGATTTTATTACTACTTAAATGACACAATTCTTGTTCTTGGTTTCTCTAAAGAAAATTTCCGTAGCTTATAAAAATTGTCGTTTTTACTCGCTACATAAATGGGAAAAATGGTAGATTACATGAAAAAAATAGGAAATAATTTTATACTATTTTCATTAAAATTTTTTCCATAAGTTTTGATCACACAGTGAATGAAAAATTTACTACACTCAACAAAAGGCCTTACAATTTCAATGCTATTAGATCTTAATGCAATTTTCTTTCCCTTGAGCATATGAAACTTTCAATTAACAAATTAAGTTTCTAATAAATATAATAAAAATTGCATCAATTTACTAAAAAATTTCAATAGGCAAGTTCCAGTGCAATCTTATTGCGCTTATGCAAAATCTATTAATATCGTGCATATAAATTGTGAATTGTTTTTGAGTTTAACAACTATTCTTTGATCTATAATTTTCTTTTAATCACCGTATATTTTTAACTAATTTAAATTAATTTTCTACTTTTTTTTTTGCTAAATAATAAAGGGAAAATTTTATTAAATTTTCGTTTTAATTTGAATCAAACTTGAGAAAAAAACTTTATTGTGAAAAAAAATCAGAACAAATTTTTATAACGATACTAAAATTGTTTACCTTAATTTTATATTTTGAATTTTAATTGTTATTTTTATTTAATATAACAGTATTGTCGTCGACTGTATATACTTTATGTTATATGATACACGTTTGATGTTATTTGCCCTCACAAGTTGTAAGCTTTGATTTACGAATGTTTGTTTAGGTTTTGCCAGGGTTGACATGCAATACCGCTAAAATACCGTTATCGATTCAATACCCTTTCAACTAACTATCGATACCCCTAAAATACCGTTGCCTAAATAACTGAAAAAATAATTTTCCTTAAAATACCGTTACAGAAATAATTGAAAATACCGTTATCGCTAAAATGCCGATACTGAAATAACGAAAATATCTTTGCCGAATTAAAAGAAAATACAGTTACCGAAATAAAAGACATAAGCGTTACCCCTACTAATAACCGCATTCATTTCGGTTACCATCCATGCTTAATACATATAAAGCGGAGTTTACATTATCTGATTTTCCATCTGCTTTTACCTAAAAAACTCAAATTAAAAATCCTATGAAATGATGCACTTGTCAAAAAGATCTCTTTGGTAAACCGCTTTGGGTTTACACTTTCAGATGCAAATCTTATGCAATCAGATGAAAACTGTTGCTGTTGCTTTTGCTTTTTGCTCAATTATTTTTTACTGCTAACAGATTCAATCAATAAAACACCTTAAATGTCTTATAGTAATTGAACGTGTTTCTTTATTTTTGTTCTTTCTTATACACTAAAATTTAATACCTTAATTAAAGTTGAATGCCACTATTGCACAATTAATTGTTTGCATAATTGCTGACCAAACATTTCAATGGACAAAAAATAAAATTATGCTTAACAATTGTTTGGGATGATTGAACTTCAAGTAAACAAAATAAAATAATGCTATGTCAACAATTGTTTATAAACAAAAAAAAGGTAATATAAAGCTATGTTATGTCAGCGATAAAACCCATGTAGTTCATTAACATTAAAAATAATAAAAAATAAAATTAAAAATAAATGTATGTTGATGTGAATGTCAACATTCTCCCCCGCGTTGACCACTGGTCGATGATAACCCATGTGGGTTAGGTGTCTATGATGTCAATGGTGACAGGTCGGGGTAATGGAACTGGATGCGGTGTTGGTTGGTTGGAGTCGTGGCCTATTCCTTCTTAATGGGTTGAGCTTCTTTTAATTAGTGTTATGGCTACCACGATGAGGAAGGAAATTATAAGTACGGAATAGCTTACTATATGATGATGTTGGCTATTAGACTTGATTAGCTCTGGGAGACGTGTAATTGTCGACTCATTAAGTTGTTTTTGCAGGTTATTGAGTTGATTAAGGTGAGTCTCAAACTGGCTATCTGTAGTGTTAAGAATTTGTTTGATTTCCTGTGGTGTGCTTATACGGTCGATGTGTTTAAGTTGGACGTATGATGTGTGCAAACTGTTTGACGCACTAAAGTGACCTTGAATCGTGATAAAGTTGTTTTTGATTATACAAGTTTGGTCTATTTGCATTATGCCAGTGCCTCTTATAAGGTGTTGTGAAGTTTCTGTGCCGCAGACTGCTGAGATTTCTACTTCTGTGGTGGAAGCAAAAATCCAGTTGTTAGGATTTTTTAAGTGTGTCCATGTTGTGTTGGATGGAATTCGGATAAGTTTGCAGTATACCATGAGCTTCCATTCAGCCGTAACGAGTTTCACAGTTCCAATTCCTTCAAAATATAGTCCTGGATCAGCGCAAAAGTTGGTGATATTGATGTTACTGCTTATGACCGCTGGGATGAGAAGGATCGCTATGATCGTTTGTCAGAAGGATTGGGTTACTGTTAGTCCTGGCCCTTTTGACTGGTGGAATATCTGCTTCATCAGATGGCAATTGTGGCGTAGAGTGGGATGCTTCGTTTTTATTTCGTCCTCGGGTAGTAGTGGGGCTAAATTGTGAATTGGCCGTCTCTTTATTCCAGATGCTGTTTTTACGTCTGCTACTCGAACCTTGCCATCGTTTCCTTCATAAGTTTTAAGAATCCTGCCGAGTGGCCATTGCATAACCGGTAGATTATCCTCCTTTATTATGACTAATTTACCTTCTCTTGCATTTTCGGATGACGTTTTCCATTTTCGTTTCTCTTGGAGATGGTGCAGGTATTCCAATAACCAGCGCTTCCAAAATTCATGTTTCAGTTGGGAGACAAGATTTCACCTTTTTGACAGTGATGGGTTGGTAGGGTTGGGTGCTCTTGAATCTATTTGTGCCGTAAGTGGTTCTCCGATCAAAAAATAACCAGGAGTTAAGGCTGCATAGTCGTTTGGATTGCTTGATAGAGGCGTTAGTGGTCGCGAGTTTAGTATTGCCTCAATTTCGACAATGACATTTCTAGTTCTTCGTATGTAAGTGAAGCTGTTGCCATACTTCTAAGCAGCAACTGTTTAGCGGATTTTACTGCTGCTTCCCATAATCCACCGAAATGTGGTGCCCTTGGTGGTATAAACTTGAATTCGATACCACTGTTGCTACAAGATCTTTTGATTGATTCCTGCGAATGCTCAGAGAAGATGACGTCATTCAATTCTTTAAGTTGGTTTCGTGCTCCTACAAAATTTGTAGCGTTGTCTGAGTATATGGTTTGGCAGTGTCCTCGGCGGGCAATAAATCTTTTGAGAGCCCCAATAAATGCTTCTGTTGTAAGGTCGCTTACTACCTCTAAATGTATTGCCTTCGTTGAAAAACAAATAAAGACTGCTATGTATACCTTGTGGGGCCTCTTGCCTCTTAACTTGTAGTGCACCCAGAGTGGGCCACAGTAGTCTACACCTGATATCATGAATGGCTTTCTTGGAGTCACTCTAGTGGCGGGTAAGTCTCCCATACCTTGCTGCATTAGGATTGGTCTTGATTTTGTACATCGGATACAGTTTTGGACGATGCTTCTGGCTACCGACTTACCCTTGATGATCCAAAACTGCTGTCTTGAGATGGCTAACAGCGTTTGTGGACCGCAGTGGTGGTTGTCGATGTGTAGCATCTTCATTATAAGCCTTGAGATCGGGTCATTGTATGGAAGGAGTATTGGGTGTTTTGCGTTAAATGAGAGGCAGGAGGCCTCCCTTATAATGCCATTCTCGTCCAGAAAAGGAGATAAACCACTTATTTGACTTGATTTTTCGATTTCACGCTCTTTCCTTAACTTGTTGAGCTCAATTTTGAATTCTGACGCCTGAATAGCCTTGGTGATTAGGTTAGTTGCTGAAGTGAGTTCGTGAAGGGTGAGTGTTTTGCTTATTGGTCGGGCGGCTTTGGATGTCTTAGCATTTTGGATGAAACGAAGTGTATATGCTACCACCCTTTGAGGAGTCTGGAATGAGTCGTGATTATTAATTTTGTAGATTATTTCTTCCAATCCAGGTGAAGTGGTAGATAGAGCCGTTACAGGTTTTAGTTTGAATTCTTAGGAATGAGGAGGTGATTGAGATTTATTAAATTCTTTGGGCCATACCTTTTCACTGCCATGTAGGAATATTGGTCCGACGAACCACAGGTTGCATTGAGACAGTTTTTCTGGACTTATACCTCGAGAAATTAGATCAGCTGGATTTTGTTTCGAGCCAACATGTCTCCACTGGATGTTTGTTGTTTGCTCTTGAATCTTGCTTACCCGATTGGCGACGAATGTGCGAAGTGACAATGTTGACGATGTAATCCAGTGAAGAACTATTTCTGAATCCGACCATAGGTATGTTGGGGTGTTTTCAGCTCGTAATTCCCTTTTTACTCTCCTGGTAAGTTCGATCCCAAGGAGAGCAGCGCATAGTTCTAATCTTGGTAAGGTTACCTTCTTTAAGGGTGCGATTCGTGATTTGGAACATAACAATCTGACTATGATTCGATTATCCTTCAATTTGGAACGTATGTAGACTGCGGCCCCATAAGCTCTTTCTGACGCATCTACAAAAGTGTGTATTTGCGTGTCTTTTGAGACTTGGCCATCAAAAATATGTCTCTTAGTAGATAAATTATTTATATGTTTTAAGTTTTGCCGGAATGACCACCAATAGTTATAAAGATCTTCTGGGAGTACGTCATCCCATGCTAGTTCTAGCTGCCATAGCTGTTGGATAAACATTTTTGCAGCAACTACTACGGGACCAGCGACGCCCAATGGGTCAAATATCCGTGCCACATCTGATGTTACTGTTCTCCTTGTGATTCCTTGGGTTTCTTGCACATCTGCCTTGAGGCAGAAGACAGCAGCTGAGGATGGTTTGCGCACCATTTTCTCAGTTTAAATACAGCCTCTTGTAACAAACTACTTAGTTGTTTTTTTATATCGACTGCTGTTATTAAACTGTCTTAGCCACTCATGTCATCGTCGACAAAAATCGTATCTTAGACTTTTAGCGCCCAGAGGATATTTCTCCATATTTTTGTCTGCGAGCTGCTGTAGGCATTTTGTAGCTAAATATGGGGCTGCAGCCGTTCCATAAGCTACCGTATTAAGCTTGTATGTTTGCATTGTCTCAGTCGGATCCCTTCTCCAATATATGAGTTGCATATTTCGATCAGCCGGATCAACCAGAATTTGCCGATACATTTTTTCGATATCGGTGCAGAAAACAAATCTGGGCAATCGAAATCGTAACAGCATGCCAAAGAGATCTCCTTGAGTTGGAGGGCCAATGCTTAGTATATCGTTGAGAGAGAGACCTGTCGAGGATTTTGCTGACGCATCAAATACAACTCGGACCTTCGTGGACTTACTTTCTGGTTTCAGCACACAGTGTAGCAATGGGGGTCATTTCAGAAGTATCTATGCGAGTCATGTGGCCTAGCTTTTCATATTGGTCCATAAAATCAACACATTGAGCCTTGATGTCTTGGTTTCTTGCTAATCGATGTTCCAGGGCTATAAATCTTGAAAATGCAAGCTTTCTTGTGCTGCCTAAATTACTTGGGTCTTCACGAAATGGTAGTCGTACTACGAATCGACCTTCAGAGTTTCTTTTTGTGGTTTGAATAAAGTGTGTTTCGCATCGCCGTGAGAGTGTCATTAGACTCAAAACCATCTAGTTTCCAAAAACGCTCGATGAGTTCGTTTGTGTCTGGGCTGCCTTTAGTATTTATTGCACATGTTGCTGATAGAATGGAGCCTTGTCTTAGCCTTCCGCTAACGACCCAACCGAGTCTTGTATTTATTAAACTTGGCAGTTCCAGTGATAACTTAATTTTACCGGAAATAATCAGATCATGGTAGTATTCGGCGCCTAAAAGAACATCAATGTTGGTGGGTTTGTTAAACTCAGGATCAGCTAATTGCATATTTTTTGGAATTGGCCAGAATGTGCAATTGAATTCCTCGGAAGGTTGAATTGGAATAATGTTGGGGAGTACAAACGCTTCCAGTCTTGTGCTGAAGTTGGTTGACGTGGAATGAAGTCCTACGTTGATGTGTTGATTTGTTCTGCGTGATTGACTACAATGTTGATTTGTGAGCCCGAATCCAATATTGCCTTGAAAATACCAGATTGCCCGTTATTGGCAGTGATTTTTACGCGTGCTGTTGCTAGCAGGACGTAGCCTTCCCGGGCCCCAGCCAAATGAGCCGACGCTACTGTTGATGTTGTTGGTACATTGGTCGCTGGTGTGTTACTCACAGAGGTCACCTTTTTTTGAAGTCGATGGTGCAGTGTTTGTGTTGTGTTGATAAATTTCCAGGTGAACTAGCGTGTTGTGCCTTTTCTGGTATTTTCTGCAGCAACTTGTTGTGCAATGTCTTGCTATGTGGCCAGGCTTGAAACAGTTGACACATAGTTGCTGCTGTTGAATCCATTTTAATCGCTCGGACGCTGACCTTGATAAAAATTGTTTGCAATGATACAACTGATTATTTCCATTGTCGCATAATTTGCATGAGGATGTATCTTGAGACGTGGTTGCTGCTGAAACCGTTTTTTTTTTGCGTGTTTTGAATTCGACCGACTGCTTCTAGTGACTGGAATCTAGTTTCTAGGAAACCCAATAGCTCTTCTAAAGATGGTAAAGATTTGGGAAGCTGTATGGACTGCTCATACAGAACATGCGTTCCCTGGTCTAGTTTTTTAATCAATATATTGACTATTATTGGATCCCAAGTCGATGTATTGATATTCAAATTGTTTAGTGCTGCAATGGATTCGCGCGTTGTATCGTGCAGCCCTTTTATAGCTGCAGCAAAGGGATTTTCCGGTATTTTTGCTGGCCTAACAATTTATTTATGATATTATTTGTTAGAATTCTTGGATTGTTAAAGCGGTTTTGAAGTGTATTCCATGCCGTCTCATAATTGGATTCTGTTGGAGATAAATTTTGTATTAGTCTTGCGGCCTCACCTGTTACATTTGTTTTTGGAAACCACATTTTTTGTATGGTTGGCATTGCCTTTTTGTGTATCATTTCGTTGAACATGTCATAGAATGGTTACCAGCTCAGATAATCCTCATTGAATTTTGGTATTGTTACTTTGGGAAGATGATGCGGGTGGGTATCTTGATCAATTCTTACTTGGTTAATAGCTTCTGGCGTCAAACTAGCTTTTATGTCTTCAATTTGCATTATCTTCTCCGTTATTTCTGTTTGTTTTGCCAGAAACTGGTATATATCGTGCTCGATATTCTCCGTACAAATCTTATCCTGCAACTGCTGTATAGTTTTCATATTGTAATCGACTTCCTTTAGTTTTACCTCAATCTGCTGCCTTGTATACTGTACACCTATGGATAGCATATCGTTTAATGTTCTGATAATTTTAGATATGGTGGCGTTCTGTATGTTTATCAAATTGTTCATTGTTGTCTCCGATTCCTGTTTCCCAGTGATGCCTGAGTTGCTTGCTTGCATTTTTGATTGTTCCTTTATTATTTGAATTTGTTTTTGGATGTAGTCATCAGCCTCTCTATACCTTTTACCCGTCTCTTCGCGTAGTTTTTGTAAAAAATATGGATGATCTTCCTTTGCTGTCGAATCACTTCTTATGCGATTGTCTATCTTTTCGAAGTTCTTCCACAATTCTTCGAGCTCCTTAGATTTTCTTTCATAATATTCTACGGATCTCCTTTCTATGGGTGTCTTCCTTATAGTACTAATCACCCGATTTATTTCTTCCGCCTTTCCGTCTTGTATCTTTTCAAGATCGTTTAATGACGCCATTTTGTTTTATAGCTCCGTGCTACTGTTGTTTGAAATTTTTTTTTTGTGTAGCTCTTGCACATGGCCAAAATTCAAATTTCGCACTTTTGAAAATCAAGCTTTTGTTGTTGCAGTTTAATTAAGAATACTTCAAAGCATTAAGAAGTAAATTTTCATTGTTTAAAACAACAATTTAAGTGGAACGTGCTATATGTGATTTTTTGATGATAATACAAGGCAATATTTCCTAATAAAAAAACGCTTACAAAATAAATTTAGATATGGAAAACAATAGTAATGGTAAGTGGTAAATAAATAAATAATCATTTTAGAAATAAAATAATTTATTGGTGAAAAAATTCATTCTTTCGGCCTAACCTCAATTTTCAAAAAATAAAAATTCTTATCCAACTTTGGATAAGCTTTAAAAAGAAGCTTAATATTTTTCAATGCTGGAATTAATAAAGTTTTGTTAAGTATTTAATTTTGAGTTTATTTCATCAATTTCATGCTGCGATTTTTTGCGTTTTTTAATACATGAAAATTTTTTGTAGGCAACCTCTACTTTGCTTATAGCGAACTTGTTGAGGTTTGGTTCGAAGAAAGCAACAGGAGAGAAAGAAACTGCTGTTTTGAAGTATATGCTTAGGAAAATAGGTGATGGCGAAACGTTGAGTGAAGAAGTGATTGTTCTTAAACGAAAGATTATTTGTCTCAGAAATGGCAAAATTCACATTGAAAACGTGTTGGGTTTGAAACGAAAAATTCAGAATGTTTAAATGCTCAGTTCAAAATTGAAGTTAAAAAGTTTTCCATTGAGCCGAGCACATCCGCAGTTGAACGCCCCAAAAAAAAAAAATTGTGGAGATAAAAGCGAACGTTCGAAAAGAAGCGATGCTGATGAACTCTCAAAATCAGTACAACATAAAACGGAGCTGTGTGTTCGCGCAGCAATAAAATCTGCTCGAAAGCAAAATCAGCTAGACTTAGCAGTGGTTCTCAAAGAAACTCTAGCTAGCTAGCCTAACAAGGCCCTCTAAATTGAGGAAAATATCAGAGACTGCCACAAAGAGCCAGTCAGACTTACGACAGAAGAGGCACTATCATTTATATTAGGAAACAACTTTACAATCGAGAAATTGTGATATTTATCCGCTTTACAGCGACGTTGCACTTTAAAAGTTAAAATGCAGACCTTAATATTAATATTACAATTGAATAGAAGAAAACAGACAAATTTAAAATCTAATTTTGTATATAAGAGTTCTTATTTTTTTTACGATAATCAAAACTGAATTAAAAATTATTATACAATTAAATTAAAAAAATTAGATATTTAAAAGTTAGTTAACTTTTTTTTTACTAACAAATTTTTTTGAGTGTAGGGTTGATATTTTTTTTAGATCTTCCCAAATCATTAAATAAGGGTCCTCTTACTCCAAAAACTTCTTTTGCAAAAAAATGTGATTAATTACCCATAGTGCAATGTTTTGATGTTTGAGGATTGTTTCGTGTTCCGCCTTTAGAGTTAAAAGTCCCTTACCTTTGGTGGGGGGAAACTTGAAATAACTAAAGACTCTGGGGTCACCAATGTTTTTGGTGTTTGAGGATTGTTGCGTGTTCCGCCTTTAAAATTAAAAGTCCCTTACCTCTGGTGGGGGGAAACTTGAAATAACTAAAGACTCTGGGGTCACCAATGTTTAATTGTGCAATGTTTGATTGTACTAGAATTGTTTCCGGCGGCTATAATATGATTCAGTTCAAACACATAAATCTGAACTGAGATATTATTTGCCTTAATTGTCCTCCAAGCACTTTAACTTGTAGAACGCTAACAGATTCAATCAATAAAACACCTTAAATGTCTTATAGTAATTGAACGACTTTCTTTATTTTTGTTCTTTCTTATATACTAAAATTTAATACATTAATTAAAGTTGAATGCCACTATTGCACAATCAATTGTTTGCATAATTGCTGACCAAACATTTCAATGGACAAAAAATAAAATTATGCTTAGCAATTGTTTGGGATGATTGAACTTCAAGTAAACAAAATAAAATAATGCTATGTCAACAATTGTTTATAAACAAAAAAATGTAGTTCATTAACATTAAAAATAATAAAAAATAAAATTAAAAATAAATGTATGTTGATGTGAATGTCAACACTCAATTTAGGGGTTCCCCTTATTTTTAACCTTTAAACCCCCACATTTCGTAACTATTTAAAAAAATCTTTGTAGAATTTTAAAGATGACAGTTTAAAGTTACGTGCTTTAAAAAAAATTAAATTCTATATCTTTTTAATTCTTAATCCATTTTTTTTTTTAATGAAATCAAGGTGCTTTAAAATCCTATAAATACTTTATGCCAATTTATTTCAAAATGTTTGTGTTAGTTATAGATATTTCTGCAAGGGGCCGCTGTAAAGTAATGAGATTCAAAAATATATTCGCTGTACATACATATTTATATCTATCTTCCAAAAGTCTGATCATGATGGGGTTAAATATATGGGCAAATCCTGCGTAACGAACGCTACATTTTTACGCGTTTTTGGATTAAAATATATAAATTTCTTGGCCTTTTAAAAGAGATGATACCTTCAACTTAAACATAGTGTTTTTAGTGGGATTTAAGTGTACTTTCGAATGGCATAAATCATAATTTGTTAACAGGAAATAATTAATTGCAGTTTTGTGACGCTCGCTACAAAAAAAGGAAGTAACTTTGAAAGTTGTAGAATGTTTTAGTAATTTTTAGCATATTTTGCATAGTAAAGCACACAAAATCTAATACCTTAAAGAAAGATGAATATAGGAGAATTCTAAAATAACTTATTTGCAGCCAAAAAATTGTATCGTTTTAAATCAAAAGCCGTGAACCCTTTGTGACGCTCGTTACATTTTTCTAGTAGTATATAAATACACACAATTGAATTTATCTTAACAAAAAAATTTATTTAATTTTTTAATAACATTTCTTAATACAAATTTTTAAATTTTTTTACTAACCAAATACAAGACAATTTTTAATTTTTGTTCTAATTCCTTAGAAAATTCTAAATCATATAACATGTATTTTCATGTATTTCAAGACACGGTTGCATTTTTTATCGATATCATAACAGAAAATTTATATTTTAACTCTAGAAATTCTTCCAATAAAGTTCTTTTGAAATCGGTTCCCAACCGATTTCCATAGAACCAGAACCCGTTTACCTAAACTTAAATTTATTTATGTATTTAGTCTATGGAAAATAACATCCTTACAATAAAAAATAGTGATAAAAATACAAACATATGAGAGAGTAATGAAATTTTAAATGAACTAGAATTATGTGTTGAACAAAATATTATTTAATTATTAAGATAAAGAATAAGAGACATTATAGTATCTAAGCTCTCTTATAAAAATCAAAGATATGATAAAGTTGATTATATTCGATAAAAATACGGCGAAAAGGATCAGAATTAGCATAATTTGTAGAAAAGTATTTAACACTAAGAAATATATAGGATCTTGATAAGCGATGTGGAATATTTATGTTGAGATTGCTAACAAGTAAATCTGAATGTAAATCTCCATTAATGAAGTTTATTAGAAAAGTTACATTTAACATTTTACGGCGAAGCGTTATAAGCGCAAGACGGCTTTTATAAGGAGGTAAATGGGCAGAAGGATTCCAACCAATTCCACGGAGGCAAAATATAAGGAATTGTTTTTGAACGGATTCAATAGAATTGAGTGTACATTGGAGAAAGGATCCCAGACAACAGAACGATATTTTTTTTGTTATGTAAGGATCAGAAAATTCTTTTGCCCAGCGTTTGATAAACCCCAATACACCAACTGCCTTATTAATTGTCTTAGTAATATGATATACGAAATCTAAACGTCTATCCAATAAAACACCAAGGTCATTAAATGTTTCAACCATCTCTAGCCGCATACCATTCATCAAGTACAAACCATTTACTGGAAGAGATCTTGAAAAAACCAGTATTTGCATTTTTTTACGTTAAGGTCCATTATGTTCAAATTACACCATGTGGTATAATTATTAATATCGATTTGCAATTTCGCTTGGTCAGTACAATTATTAAAGGAAAGAAGTATTTTGACATCATCTGCATACATCAAGCATTTAAAATATTGTAAAACCGATGGAAGATCATTAATAAAGAGTATAAATAAAAGCGGACCTAAATGACTACCTTGAATCTGCGGTTACATCTTCGTAGCAGCCACTTTCATATTCAATTTGGCGACGCATTGACATCTTCTTATATATGCGGTTACATCTTCGTAGAAGCCACTTTCATATTCAATTTGGCGACGCGTTGACATCTTTTTATATATTCCGGAGTTACAAACATTTGTTGACAGAGAGTATGAAGCTTTATTGCCGCTCTGATAGATATTCATAGTTAGATTAAAATGTTCTTAACTACTTTGAAAGCTAAAACCACGTTAGAAGTTAGACAGTGCGTCGTAGTTTAATTCTATATTCAGATGCAAAAAATATTTTTTGAAATTTCTTACGTTTTTTTTTTTAATTTTAAAATGCATGCTCACTTGGTGTTGATGTTTCTTAGTATTGCTGGTTCTTAATCGGGCTTTGGCCGCACCGATATCCTCCTTCAATAGTGATTTGACCGCACTATAATTACTTAGTTGTCTTTTTAGAAACTCGTTTCAAAGTTTCTTTTTAAATTTTTTTCCACGAATTCACTATACTTTATAGGGATTATTTATGTGTTGTTTCTTTGTTTTGATCACTGTCCTTTATTAGGATTTTTTTATGAATGTTTTGATTTTTTGCTTGGATCCTTTATAAGAATTTTTTTTTAATGTTTTGTTTTTTTTTTTGTTTTGATCACTATCCTTTATAAGATTTTTTTGTGAATGCCTTTTTTTATTGATCGTTATTTTTTATAAGATTTTTTAATAATGTTTTATTTTATAGATTGTTTGTCCTTTATAATAATTTTTTATGGATATATTATTTTTATAGATCGTTATCCTTTATAAGACTTTTTTATTAATGTTTTATTTTATAGATCGTTATCCTTTATAATTAATAGGATGGGTACCATGTACCTTGTTTTTTAAATAAAAGAAACAAATGTTTTTTTTTGGTGATTCGTTATAGAATGTTCTTTAATAACTCAGTTCACTTAATGCTAACTTATTTGTCCAAAAAAGTGCTGACCAATCAGAATTAACTTAAAAGTAACCCGATAATAATTAAAATGAAATAAAGAGGTAAATGCAAAAGTGCTTACGTAGTGTCTGCGCTTTTGTAAAATAATTGGCATATTAGCCAATCATAAATAATCGCGCAGTTATCTAAATGTAACCCGATACAGTAATATGGGTATTTACCATTCTCAACAAATTGATATGGGTATTACCTTAGCGCTCCTAATATAATATTATTTGATCTAATCTGATACAATTCGATCTACAACATTTTTCGGATAAAAGCATTTAAAACAAAATTTACAGATTTTTTATATAGAGTTTTTATTTAGTACTTATTAATCACACTGACTGAGATCTAATGCACAAATATAATATTGAAGTTAAAAATTAATGCGACGATTTTTCGACATGAAACTGTCAACAATTTTTTCTTGGTCTAGCTCTTCACGATATACAGACATTAGAGCCAATGCAGGAAGTCTTACTTCGTATATTGAATTTCCATTGGATAAAAGAATAAAGAAAAGATATATAAAGAAAAAGAATTGAGAACCCCCGGGCTAAAAAACAGAGAGAAATTATAGGTCAGGGTCACACCGAGACCGCTACCTAGAATAGACAGCTTATCCCCCTGACAAAACGCAATAAATTGCCTGATCATATCTACCCATGTAAAAATCGAAATATATATGAGCATACATGATCATACATGGGCCTGTATATGATCATACATGGGTATACATGGTCATATACGTCCATATATTGTTCAATATATGACCATACATGATCTCATATATGATCATATATCTTCGGATCCGAAATTTGAGGGTATATGGACGTATATGTTCATATACGAGCATACATGAATAATATATGAGCATGTATGATAATAAATGCACATATATCACCATATACCCTCAAATTTCGGATCCGAAGTTATATGGTCATATATGAGATCATGTATGGACGTATATGACCATGTATGCCCATGTATGATCATATACAAGCCCATGTATGATCATGTATGTTCATATATATTTCGATTTTTACATGGGTAGCTACATTACCCAGTTCATCGTAAAATCTTTTTCCCAGCCATCTTAGTCTCAGATCCCGTGATCTAGGACAGTTGCACAAAATGTGCGCTATTGTCTCTAGCTTCTCAATATCCTCGCACAACCAACAAAAGTCCTGTATGCCTCTTTCCCATTTATCAATGAAGGCTCCAATAGAGTACTGACCGATTATTACCCCCACTAAAGACCTGAGACTTCTGCTATCCAATCTGTTTATCTCACAATTAGGTGAATGTGGATGTGTGGAAGAATTCCTGGATAATGGATGGAGAAACCTCTGAGCCGAAACAAAATCACCAGTTGATTTTGTTCTCAACACAAAATATTCCAAAATAGTACCAAAAAGAATAAAAACAAAAGAAATGTTGGAATTGCTATATGGAATATTTTATTTAAATATATGGACAATGGAAATAGATCTTACCAGTATGAATGTTGAAACAAGAAGCAAAACTATAAACTTTTTTTCTACGGAAATAAGTATCTATGGCGGTTTTAACTGATTTGACATTTAGTTGAGGCTTTAATGCAGAAAAGAGAAAGCTAATTTTTATAACTTTGTATCCTTAACAGCATTCAGCTTTCATTTGTAAAAAATATCTAGGAATCCATGGGGATAATTTGGGGATTAATGGCGAAAGTTTATCAGACTTTTGATATTAACATTACCGCCCGCCTTGCAGTATATATGCAAACCAAAATATTATGATGAATGCCATAGATCCAAATTTTTTTGGTAAAACTAATACCTATACTAAATAGATTAGAAAAATAATATTAAGAAAATTAAGTTTTTCAATTCATTGTGGTTTAATTCATTATAATATTAATGGAAAATTGTTTCTTTAAAAATTTAATACAATTCATTGGATAAATTTATATAAATCAGTGCGTTTGGTTTTGCTTATGAATTTGATAGTGCGTGGATACATGCTAGGTTTATAAAGTTTAAGTAGAACAGGCGCCATAGATCGTCCAACCAAATATAGTGCTTTGGGCTGTTGGAAGCCCGGTCCTGGAAATCACCTCTTCGCAAATGACCTTCGGATAAAGGTCCACCCCTATAACTATATCGATGCCAGCAGACTCGTAAAATTTTGAGTCAGCTAAAAATAAATCTTTAAAATTTCGCTTAAATGACTCTGGCAATGACTGGGCCGGCGTTTTTATAGTAAGTCGGTTATCAACTCGAAAGGTTCCATCGATTTTAGAGCCAGAATCAAATCTTGATTTCAACGTGAAGGGTTAAAGTTGTAAGGTCGAGTTTTTTCACTAGCGTTCTAGAAATTCTACTGACCGAAGAAGCAGAATCCAATATGCATCGTGCATAATGATTCTTAGAATCGACTTTAACGAGCACTGTCGGAAGAAGTACTTGGGTATTTTGACGTAAAATAGCGGTAAGTGAATGTGATTTTGCTATAGAAGCATTAGGAGGATCAAGAATTTGAGAACGAGCCTTTCGAGATGTAGTGGGTGGAGAATTAGATCGTGAACGTGACGAGGAAGTCGAAGAATCTTCAATTAATCTGGGATTTATATGTAGGAGAGTGTGATGGAACTTTTTGCCCGTTTTGCAACCATGTTTGGTGAAGCCAGTTCCTTGGGAGTGGTCATGTGCCAGACAGTTCGAACAATACTTTTGAAGTTGGACCGTATGAATACACTCCTTGACATTCATCGCCAGGAATTTTCTGCAAGTTCGAAGTGGATGGGGTCCCTTACAAATGCGACATAGGAAGGAGTTGTACTTATATGGAAGGCTTGATGGTTTTTTATGGCGTCGACAACGAGATTGTTGAGCACTTTTCCACTGGATGTCTCTTTAGGCATTATGATCTGGAAAAGGAGTTTACGAAATAAATAAGCTAATATTCGAAGGGTAGAACGACTAATTTAGTGATTGGTCTGGTAATAGCTCCTCGTTGAGTGACCACATCAGCCACCCTTACGCGATTATCTGACCCGAAATAAGCTTTCTCCACTCTGCCAAGACGCCAGGAGTTTGGAGGAAGAATTTCATCCTTGATGACCACGAGTGAGTTTTCTTTAAGGTTATCTTCTGGTTTTTGCCATTTAATGCGCTTTTGGAGTTCTTTAAGGTATTCAGTTTTCCAACGAGAAATGTTGATGGACGGATTTTAGTCTTTGCCAACGATTTCTAATTGACATAAGGGGTTCATCTATTTGAGGATCTATAGGAGCTAAAATTGTGGAACCAATAAGAAAATGTCCTGGAGTTAAAGCCGAAAGATCTGAGGGGTCTTGGGACATTGAGGACAAAGGACGAGAATTAAGGCAAGATTCTATTTTGAACAGAAGTGTCGAAAATTCCTCAAATGTATATTTAAAATTACCGGTGACTTTTCGAAAATGGACTTTGAAACTCTTGACACCTGCCTCCCATAGTCCACCCATATGTGGTGCTCCTGGAGGTATAAAGTGCCAAGTTATGTTTTGATGGGAGTAATTAGCCGTCATAGCTTGGTGAGAAGCTTGGATAAATTCTCGTGCGAGGATTTTATATGCACCAACAAAAGTTGTACCGTTGTCTGAGTGTAAATGGAGATGACATCATCGACGAGAGACAAAACGATTAAAGGCGGCGAGAAATGCAGGTGTAGATAAATCGGAAGTAGGTTCAAGATGTATAGCTTTGGTAGAAAAACAAACAAAGACACATACGTAGCCTTTGGAGATACGACACGCTCTACCAGAATAGCTTTTAATATCGAAAGGACCTGAAAATCGAGTCCAGTATGGGTAAATGGACGAGAAAACTGCACCCTTTCTGGGGGCAGTGCTGCCATAAGTTGTGTTTGACATTTTTTCTTGTAAATGACACAAGCTTTACATTTGTGAATGGTTGACCTTATAAGATTCTTTATTTTTGGAATCCAACATTGGGACCTTATGAGTCGGAGAACAAGCTGATTGCCTCCATGCAGGCTGATATCATGAACAAATTGAACTAAAAGTCGGGAATATTGACAACTATAGGGAAGAAGTATTGGATGTTTTTCATTAAACGAAAGTCCGGGTGAGGAATCGAGCCTGCCACATGAGCGAATTATATCCTCTTGATCTAGAAATGGGTTGAGGCTCAACAAAGAGCTAGATGCGGAAATTGATTGCTTAGAAGAAAGGGCCTTATATTCATTCGGGTACCAAACCTTTTGATACATAGTAATGACTCGGTTTCTAACAGCCAAAATCTCAGAGCTTGTTATTAATTTGGATTCTCTTGAAAAGTTTGATCGGTATTTTGAGTGGGTGCGAAAATAAAATCAATACATATAGGATATAACACGCATTGCTCGAGAGAAAGAAGAAAATCTTTGTAACAGATTATCAAAATTAATAAAATAAGTAAAATGGACTTAAATGAATTTTATTTCCAAATTTGTTTCACTTGAAATGCGTGAATTAGAAAACATAATGTTTGGACTCTTAAGCCATTTTGGCCCATGCCACCATAATTCGTTCTCCATTAAGTCCTGCGGAGGAGCCCCACGGCTAGCTAATTCAGCAGAATTATTTTCGGAAGTGACATGATACCAATGTTGGGGATCAATTATCTGTATTATCTTCGAGACCCTATTTGCGACGAAAGTCAACCAAGAAGAAGGAGGTTTTGCGAGCCAAGAAATTACAATTGTAGAATCAGTCCAACAGAAAGTGGAGTATTTTTTAACATCTAATCTTGGAAGTAGATTATCGACCATCTCAGCAAGGTGAACAGCTCCACAAAGCTCTAATAGCGGAATGGATAAGGTCTTAACTGGAGCTACTTTCGTTTTAGAAGACACCAAGTGAGTGAATACGGAATTATGATGCACTATTCGGTGCAGGTGCGTATGCTTTTTCGGATGTATCGCAAAATCAATTGGACTTCCGAATTTGGAGTAAATTCAATCCAGCGTGGGGTTTTCCATTCAGAAAGAGAATCGGGAGAGAGGATATCATCCCAACCTGTGCCTTCTACCCTTATTTTCTGCATGATAATCTTTGCTTGAATACCGCAAGGAGACAGCCAGCCGGCAGGATCGAACAATCGGGCGATCTGAGACAAAACTTCCCGTTTAGTAAACCTTGATAATTCCGGAAAAGGTTTTGCTACAAAGAAGAATGAGTCCGATCGCGCGTTCCAACGGATACCCAATGTTTTTGCTGTGCTGCTATCATCGAAATCCAAAAACTCTTTATTTAATAAATGATCAGGAGGTAGATTTAAAAGAAGATCTTTCGAATTTGCTGTCCACTTTCTCAAGGAAAATCCTGCTGATTTTAGAGCCAGGATTAGCTCGTTTCTAGCTTCTATAGCATCCAGAGTCGAATGAGCTCCAGCTAGTGCGTCATCAACGTATATAGTTTCGAAGAATATTGCTGGCGAGTGGATATGTGGACTGAACATCATTAGCTAGTTGAAGCATTGTGCGGATGGCTAGATATAGGGCACAACTTATCCAAGGTAACTGTTTTAAGTTCATAATCCTGGACAATTTCACCTGGGTCTTTCCTGAACAAAAGTCTCTAAAATGGGGTGTGTTCTGGATTAACTAATATCTGCCTGTACATCTTTTGAATATCAGCATTAAAAACAAATCGGAAAAAACGCCATTTGATTATGAGAAGTGTTAAGTCGTTTTGAAGAACGGGACCTGTATGGAGAATATCATTAAGACTTAACCCATTTGATGAACGAGAGGAGGCATTAAAAACCACACGAACTCTGGTTGTTGTGCTTTCAGGTTTTATTACCGCATGATGAGGCAAATAATAATGGAGGGGAGATTTGGAAGGGTCAGGAGGAGAGACTTTAAACATATGATCTAATTGAGATATTATTCAATAACTTGAACATATTCCCCTTTGAACATGGAGTTTCGAATTAGTCTGGCTTCATTCCTATAGAACTGTGTCATTGAACTCGTTCTAGACTGACCTAAATTCAACTTCCATTTTCATCCCTTTTGGTTGTTTTCACATACAAGTTTTCACAAAACTGATCGGTTAAGGACAAAAAGTTCTTTCGAGGAAGATCCTCAAACTCCCAAAAGCGTGAAAGCTCTTTTTTTTACACATAAATGATAAAATAGGTTTTACACATAAATGATAAAATAGCGGTGTTCGGATAGAAAGAATCAAGAGGAACTGGACGAGTTAGAACCCATCCAAAAACGGTTTCTTGTGCGATTAAGGAATTGCACACCTCGTGCTTTATGTTGGAGCCTATTAATAGGTCAATCTTTGACCCGACATAAAACTTAGGATCAGCTAGTTGAATCTCTGGAAGACTGGAAAAATATGAAATAGGCATAGATTGAGACGGAAGTTTGTCTGTTATTTGTGGAACAATTAATGCCTCAACTGGAATTTCGATACTTTCATCGGATGGTGAACCGAGAATAAAAGAGCACACTCGCTGTGTATAAGCAGAAACAAAACCACCACGGCCGGAAACATCCCAGGGTTTCGTTCGTCTCTTTGGAAGCTTCACGAGCTTGGAAAATTTTTCTGAAATAAAAGATCCCTCCGAAGCGGGGTCGATAAGAGCACGTGCCGTATATCTCTTACCCAGATGGCATACATCAACGATAGTTGTCCCTATTTGTATCCCTGTTTGTACCAGGTAGCTTAATTGTGGTATTGCCATTTGCATCCCCGGAATCTTTATGGAGCAAAGTATGGTGACACTTTTGGCATGTGAAACAACTGTGTTTGCTATTGCAATTTTTCACAGTGTGTGCTTTTGAAAAACAGTTTATACAAAGGTTCTGCCCTTTTATCTCGCTAAGTCTTTGAAATTGTTTCATTTTGAAAAACCGAGCACACTTACGAATGATATGGAATTCTTTCGGGCATAATGGACACTTTGGATCTTTGACTGTTGTTTGAAATGATTTCAAGCTTTTAGAAAAACCGGAAGTTTGGGAAGCACTTTTAATTTTAAGATTTGCCGAATTAGTTTTCCGGGACTCAGCTACCGACTCTAATGTTCTACAACGATCGGTCAAGAAAGCATCCATTGTAGACCACTTTTGAAGTTTGGTTTTGTCTGATATGCTTTGTTCCCATAAGTTAAGAGTGGCTTCTGGTAACTGATCATTACAAATAAGAACAAACAGTGCTTCCCAACTGACAACGTCGATACCATATAAGCGGAGAGCCGTTATAATGGCGTTAATATCGCGTAGGAGGTGTCGTAGTTTGGTTCCCGACTCAGAATCAATGGAAGGGAGACTAAATAGAGTTCTCATTTGCTGATGCACTAAGACGTTTTCAATATCGAAGCGGATACAAAGGCTTTTCCAAGCCTCTTCAAAGCCCTTATTGGTTAAAGGAGCTTTTGCGACGATATCGCGTGCTTCTCCTGACGTTTTGTTTGTCAAATGTAGAAGTAAGGAGTAAGGGATTCAACAGTTAATCACCCTTATTCTAGTTGTCGTCATCGACACAAGACAATGTCGTCTTGGAATTTGTTTTTGAAATTGGTATTCCCGTTGTCGTTATCGGTTTTCAAATTAGGTGCTATTGTTTCCAGCACATCTTTGAAGGCTGTTTTATTCAGCCGAAAGTAACTTTCAAACCTCCCGGTTAAAAATAATCATATATAATCATATGATTCCATACATGAACATTAACGAAAATTGAGGTAATATGTAGATTTATGATCATGCATGAAGGTAAATAATGACATATTTGTATTCATACATTTGTATATGTTTCTGGTTTTCATATATTTTTGCCATTAAAAGAATTATTTTAAATTTTTTTAGTAAAAATGGTCAGGGTTTTTTATTAAATTTTTTTTTAAATAAAAATTTTTTTTTAATTTACATACAAAAATCTATAATTATAATAAAAACATCACGGTTTTGCTTGACGTATTAAATAAATAAACGAACAAATCAAATCTGGAGTTTCTAGTTATGTATTCTTCTTTAGAACTTTGGCTTTATCCAATCATTTTATTTACCGAGAAAGGGCGAAACTTTTTACCCTGCCTTTTAACACAAACAAATGGAAGAATAACGGCCTAGACTTTGGCATCTCAGCGGACATTTTTTTAATATCATGAACTACGTTTTACCCCAAAAAGTACAGCGCCATTCATCTTAAAACAGGATTTAATAAGTACTGAAATTGTAAAAGACGTAAATTTATTGTAAAGAATCTTAACCGCAAACTTACCAAATCTCATCAAATTCTAACATATTAAGCTCCATGTATACAGAACAAATAAATATATATTTTTTGACACAATAAATTCTCATAAAAATTATATAAGAACATTAAAAACTTCAAAATAAATAAATATAAAAATTTTGACATTGTCAATTTGAAGTTTAAATCAAACAAATAAATTAAAAAAATAAATAAAAACTGAGATAACATATGATCATTAATGGAAAAGTATATGGCATACAATTACATTTATGAGTCCATATAATTTCAAAAATGGGTGTACTTTTAGCATGCATAGATAAATATATGCGTCCATAAATGTCACATACTTTCATATATAATTCATATACGAACATAAATTAAACAATATGTGAGAATACATGATCATATATTTTTATTTTTACCTGAGCTTTTAAAAAAATTAGAAGATTAACATTCTTTAAAGTAACAGACTTTGATTTTGCTACTCACTTGTTATCCGTCAGATTAAAGATATTGGATTTCTGTATGAGAAGTCTTCTTTCCAATACTAAATTTTCTTTATTTTCTTCATCACTGGTATCAAAATTTAAATTACACATAAAAAAACATTTTTTCGCAAAAATAATAAACAAAATAAATCTGCCGACTCAATTTTTAGAGATGTGTTTTTGTTTAAATCGATAAACTGTCGACGTCGTTACAACACTGTTTTAGAATACTAATTTGGTGTCGAAGTGATGTCGACGTCGAAGCAAAGTGATGTTGACTTAAAACGACGACGACATTGATAACGACAACTAGAATAAGGGTGAATGTGTTATCTGGAGGGGAATCCTTAAAAGCCGACTCTGATCTCCGAGCATCAGAAAGTTCAGACAATTTCGCTAAACAATTGCAATATGTAATGTATGTGCTTCGATATTTTACCTTGAAAGACTCAAGATCAGTATGATCATTGTCATTCTCTTTCTCGCCATCATTTTCAGCGTTTAGTTCGCTCTCAACATCGAAAAGAAATTTTTCGTATGCGGATTTAATACGAGACCAAGTGGTCTTGATTTCATGTTTATGTAGTTCGATGGCATGAAGAGTGTTGACTGGAAATTTGTTATCATTCAAGTCAGATTTAAACTCATCTAAACTATCTGCCAAACGGATAAAATGTTCTAACGACATTTTGAATGGATTGAAGAATGTTTAAATGGAACGAAATAAATTAAATTTTAAACTTTACGAAATGTGGATAAAACTTTAAGTTTTAGAAAGAAACTTGTTTCAGTTGAGAGGAAAAAAAAACTCAAAATTGAAATCGGTGTATTTATTTTTAAAAATTTACATTAAAAAATAAATCTGTAAAAGTTACTGAAAAATTATGATTTTAACAAAAAGTCTGCTAATTTTGTACCAGAAACTTTACTAATTTAAGAAAAAATTAATAATAAAGGAATTAGTAAATTTTTCTAATTTTACTAAAAGGAGAAAATTAGTTAAATAATATATATAGAATCAGTAACGAAAATTAAAACAGATTTAGAATTTGTAAACAGGAATTTGAAAATCCGAAAAAAATACTTTTGATCAAAATGTATATGTTTTTATACAGTAAAAAAAACTTTAAAATTTGAATAGAATGGAAAAAATTTCTATTGACAAACCGAGAAAATAATTCACAAATCAACCAAGGAATTCTTGTCAATTCGCACTATGATAATCGTCGTGGATTCGACACAAAATTAAAAAATAAGTGAAATAATAAATAAATAAAATAATAATCAAACATTAATTTCATCAAACCTTCCTTGAGCTGTTTAAAAATACAGTCAGCTGTTTAACTCGTAAAAAACAGTAAAGTTCAATGAACTTGGAAAAATTTGGAAGTTATTTTGGAAAATTCCAAAATATTGGAAATATTATGTTTTGTAATGGGAAGGAAAGAACCAAGAACAGCTGTTTTTTAAAATACCAAAAATTACACCCAATCTTTATGTCAGTAATACCCCATACCATAAAATTTCAAGTGATCTGAAGTATAACTTAGTGACGGATTAGAATACCTATTCTTCTTTTCATTGGTTTTCTTATTATAACTGACGGTAAAAATTGAATGTAAAATAAAAAAATGTTTTATAAGCTACCAAATAAAAATAAAATATTCAAATAGATATTTTCCTCTTTTACCGCTGTTCAAATATATCCCACTGAAATATTTATTTCGAGTAAACTTATTCATCTTTTATTCAAGATCTCTTTGTAATTTTTCCTTAACCAACCTAGGAAACTTGAAGAGACTTTGTGTTTGAAATAAAGGAAAACTTGGTGCTCCGAAGAAAAGAAAAACTTACTAATAAAAAAATTTTTTATTTGAGAAATTTCACAAACAAATTTAAATTCCTACGTTTGCTGACGGAATTTGTAGGGTATAATTTAAAACATGCAAAGTAGCCTGGAAGATATATTTGTTTTTTTGTTTGTGTTCGACTAGTTTGTGGGTTCCAGTGCAATTGACATTAGCCACCCAGTAAACGATGATTATCTGTATTAGAAAATTAATTTTTTTTTATTTTCCTTTTCAGTTAAAAGATTTGTAGTTACGAAAATCGGGTTTTCCCTCTTCTATTGAAAAATAGATTTGAAAGTAAAAATAAGAAGAAAATATTTTAAAGGAGTGGAATTATTAAAATATATCCCAACGAAATATTGTTTTGGTCTGGAACAAAGAAAAATCTATTAAACTAGCTTTTATTTGTATGACCGATTGTAGAAATGATTTCAAATTTGATATATTATTTCCTTTTATTAAGTGCCAATTTCTTACTGCAAGTATAATTTTAATTGTGTAAGGTAAATGAAGCTTCCTTTTATTTAAAGGAAAGTTTTTCGTACAAAAATGTATGCTGTGTGTCGCCAAAAAGTATAAAATAAATTAAAGTCTCTGGAGTGGCAAAAAAACACAAAATGAAATACATCAGTTATGTGTTTTAAGAGAAATTAGAGATAATTTGAATAATGTTTGGAAAGTAGGAGAATTGAAAAGAAAGAGATTAATCACTTTAAGAGTAGCTTAGTTGAAAAACGATTATCGAGGGGAACAAACACTTTTCTCTCTTCTATTAAAGAAAAGAACACTAGGCCATTAAAAGAGTCGAAATTAAGAGAAAGTAGATGAAAAATAGTATTGTATGTAGACTAATAAAATGAGACAAGGAGAAAATTATTTTAATAAGGGGAAATATTTACACCAAAAAAAAAAAAGAGAAAGGTTTTATGTAAAACGAATTAAGAACGCTGTAAGAAATAAAGGGAAAATGCATAGATCCTATCATGGAAAAGAAATTTATAAAATTTGCGCAATATGGACAATGCCGACACCCTTTTGGATAATTTTATTTCAAAATTTTTCCACAAACTTACCGAACAATTATAGTGTTTAAATATATAGCTCGTGCATTAAACGTCTACACCTGTGGCAAATTTCTTGGCAAGTGGTCGTCTTAATGTTCGGGGCCGAACTTTATTTGTTATATACTCGTTTTTTTTACTATATCACTTTCCTTTTTTATATATATATATATGTATTATATTTTTTTCTATTTTTTTTTTATTTTAAATATTGAATTTATTTTAATTTCGAATCTCACTTTACTATTTTTATGTTTTAATTTCTTTATGTCCTCAATTATTGGATAAAAATAGCACGTATGTTGAAAAAAATATTATGCGACAACCGTTGTAATTGCTCTGCACTATCAAACTAGTATTCGAAAATAAAATAAGCAAAATCAACCGAACCTGTATTAAATTTTGTTTTTGATGATGCAATTTTCAATGTTGTTGTAATTGTAAATGAGTCAATGTGGTAGGATCTCCTATGAATACTTAGAGTATGGAATCCGGTTCGAAGGACCAAAATGTTTATCTCACAATTAGGTGAATGTGGATGTGTGGAAGAATTCCTGGATAATGGATGGAGAAACCTCTAAGCCGAAACAAAATCACCAGTTGATTTTGATCTCAACACAAAATATTCCAAAATAGTACCAAAAAGAATAAAAACAAAAGAAATGTTGGAATTACTATATGGAATATTTTATTACCAGTATGAATGTTGAAACAAGAAGCAAAACTATAAACATTTTTTTACGGAAATAAGTATCTATGGCGTTTTTAACTGATTTGACATTTAGTTGAGGCTTTAATGCAGAAAAGAGATAGAAAGCTAATTTTTATAACTTTGTATCCTTAACAGCTTTCATTTGTAAAAAATATCTGGGAATCAATGGAGATAATTTGGGGATTAATGGCGAAAGTTTATCAGACTTTTGACATTAACACAATCCAATTAGTATTTTGGTTGCTTTTGCATCCATGTAGCCCTGGACACCCTGCAATCCGTCCTACTGCTCCAAAATTGATTAGGAGAGTCACGGAATCTGTCGGATATCAATTTATAGTAGTGACATATAGGATGTTTTACATCAGAATCCCTATATATAAGGTCCAGATTCGAACCCTGTCTGGCCAGAGCATCCGCTATCTCGTTACCCTGTATGTTACAGTTCCCAGGTACCCAACACAGTCTAATTTTTTTTATTAACATATATATTTATTTGTATTTACATATTCAAATTTTGATTTTTATAATATTTAATATCTCTATTTGGCATAACATATATGTTGTGAGCCAGATTGGCAGATTGCCAGTATTTTTAATACAATTCAGTTTGTTAATTTTTATATTTATATACAAGTTTATAAGATTACAATTGAAAAAGATAACAAATTAGAAAGGATTACAAGTTAAAAAAAAAAATAAATATATTACAAATTAAATTCGTTGATAATTAATTTTCTATATTTTGAACAAACTTCTAAATATTTATTCAAGTTGTAAAAGTTGGAACCATTTAAAATACTTATTAGTTCATTTAGCGCAAGTTGGGATTTACTAAATCAGTTATATATTGGGCAGACTCCTAAAAAGTGATAAGTATTTTCCTCCATCCCATGGTTACATACTGTGCATATTGACACAGTTATTTCTGAAAGACCTGGCGTTTATGTCAAGCGATCCCCCTCTCGCTTTGACTATTAAGTGATAGGGGATGAGTAGTTCTTAGTGTTACGTTGTGATTTAGATGACAATAAAGGTCGTAGTGCTGCGGGTTTATTGCTCTAAGTATATTATCTTCACGTTCTTTTGCAATGAGCAGGTTTAATATTGGTTTCCAGTTTGTGCAAATTCGAAGGTTTGAATTCGTCGGTATGTATTGAAGAAATTCTTGCAGAATAGACCACTCTTTTGCTCAGAACACGTTTTCGCTATTATTGCTTCTGCTAGAATACGTGGTAATTGGTTTTGAGCCATGTTTAAAACTTTGTTTATATGTATATGTAAAATGTAGTCCCAGAGCAGATACGTACAAGAAGTCTAAGCCCGTTTCAAGGTATAGCATGTAGTTAGGGGTTGCTGCTGGTAGATATAACATCTTTTTAATAAAAAATCTAAATAACTTCTCTACTACATATTTTTTATAACCCCATACTTGAGCAGCGTATAGCATGATCGATCTAGAAGCAGCATGAAATATTTTAAGTTTATTATCTTTAGAAATCTTAGGGTGATTTATATATTTAGACCAAGTGGTGTTTATAGTAAGTTTAGAGGCAGCCAATTTATTATTAAGATGTTTGTTAAAAGACAAATTGTAAGATATGTCAACGCCCAGATATTTGTAACTGTTGACGATCTCAATGTTGTCATCTCCAAACTTCTAGTTAAGGTTTGAATATATTCTCGAACCAGAACGAAATATAACAATTTTTGATTTGCTGAGATTAGCTTTTAAGCACCACGTCGTACAGTAAGTAAACAGGGCATCAATCATTTGTTGTAATTTAGTTTGAGAATCAGAAAGAATGACAATATCGTCACCATAAAGAAGTATTTTTACATTTTTATCTGCAACATTTACACCATGCGGTAATTCATTTGCTAGGTCATTAATGTACAGCGAAAATATTAAAGGGTTTAAAATGCAACCTTGTTTTATCTCAATATCGACAAAGAAAGGTTCGGAAAAAGCGCTTCCATCATAAATACGGCTTTTATTGTTTTCATATGAGCACTGAAGAATTCTTATCATTTTAGATGATAGCCCCAGGCTGGAAAGTTTGTAAAACAATGAGTTTCTAGGTATTGTGTCAAAAGCATAAGAAAAATCTAAGAAAAAGGCAAGTGTTATTGCCATTTAATTTGTTTAAATTTACAATGTAAACAAGGTTGAAGATATTGTCTACAGTTGAATAATGCTTTTTAAATCCGGCTTGGTAGTCATTAAGTACATTGTTGTTTACAGTCCATTCTGTTATCCTATTCAACAAAATAGTATCAAAGACTTTGCATAAAGTGTCAATCAGTGGTGCATCTCCCTTTTAAAAGAGCGGTATTAATATAGATTGGCGAGAAGTTCCAGGTATTTTTTCCTGCAAAAATATTTTGTTGAATATAGACAATATTTCATTTACAAAACAATTAGGTGCATTTTTGTAGAATTCATAAAAATTGTCATCTTGGCCAGAGTCTTTATGAAGTTTCAAAGATTTAACTACTGCCGAAATTTCGCAAAATTCAATAGGTAAATCCAAAAAAGAATCGATAAAATACGGCATTGACCAGTTCATTGTAGATGTATTTTCGCAGTTACTCAACAAAGTAGAAAAATGACAAAAAATCCTCTGCTGTCAAAATACGTGACTTCATAGAGCTTGTCAGCTTCCACCAGTTACTACTATTTTTTATTTGGTTAAGTTTATCTAAGTTTGTATTATAGAATTACAGTTTTTTGGCAATACATATTTTTCGGTATTTGAGTCTAGCCGTAAAGTAGAGTAACATGGTCTTACGGAATCTCCCACACCTCCAATCAAATAATTTTTTCTTAGGTTCAAAGTATCTTTTATTAGATACTTTCTCATTTGCAAATTTTATTTTTTTTTTCGCAACCGTAACAATAATTTCAGCAACCGTCATATCTGAATGAAGGTCAATATTGCTTGTTTGAGAACTAAGTTTTTCTACATAGAGCAATCCCATATGAAAACGATCAAAATTGGCAAATTTTTGGACGACCCCTCTCCGATTTTAAAATAAATAGTCTCAATCGATTGCCCAGCAAAAAATAATGTACCTACATATTTTTTTTTTTTTTATAGTGACTGGTTTAGTGATGGTGTACACCACTGTCATGTGACAAAATTGAAGAATTCTTCATAAGGGACCTCATTGAAAGTTGTTGAATCAGGCTTTAATTGAAAAATAAAATTTTCCTAATTTTTCTCAGAAATTTACCTTTTTTTCCCATGAAAATTAAATTTTCCCTTGAAAATAAAATTTTCCGATTTTCCACAGAAGCTCCTAAATTTTCCGGCTAATTTTATTTTTTTTGGATTCCTCATAATTTTTGCTTTAAGAATCAGCAATAAAAAAATGGGCCCCGACTCCTTGTTTGGACAGGAGAAGAGCATTTAAGAGACCACCTTGTTCTCATTGTTTTTATATTTTTTATAATTGAATTATTTTTAATTATTTAACATTATTTTATTTTATTATTAAAAATACATTTTAAAAATTATTTTACAGTTAAAAATACATTTATGAAGAAAAAATCTTTCTTATTTTGCTGCTTATACTTAATTACAATATTTATTAAAAATTTCAATTGTCTTGGCATCATTATAAAATTAAAGTAACTTTAAATTTAGCACGTCGGCAGACGAAGAGTACCGCTTTACATTAGTTGACATATCAGAAATATTTGGTATGAAGCAATGAAACTTTTGCGTTCCAGTTATAGTTTTGACATTATTATATCTGTTTTGAAGTCGTCGCTCCATGGCATCGTGTTCTTTTTTAGTGCATAAAACTGTGTTAATGGCAATTTCCTTGCTTTGAATCCACGAAAACAAATGTTGTACATTTAAGATCTGGTCAGTATATGACCTTTGCAAACTTGCCTTAGTCGCCATGCGTTTTAGGGTTCCCCCTAACGCATCGCATGGGCCCTTACCGTGGGACGTCGCAAAAAAGTGCCACTCGACCTTGCAGCTTTGTTCTTCTTCAATTATGCAAAGATTGTAAAATTTTTTTTTATTCTTATACTGAGAAGCCGCGCCGTCTGAGAAAAACGTTACTTTGTCGATTGCATCGAATTTTGATCTTAAGAATTCAAACAGTTTCATTTGAAATAAATAAACGGACACATAATTATGAGCTAAACTCTCCGCGACAACAACAAGGCTTACGGTCTGTAGTTCGTTATCTTCGTTTTTGAAATAAATGCAAAAAGGATGCACCGTGCACTGGTCGTTTGCCCAGTGATAAGCCTGAATTTCATCCTGAACGAGAAAAGTGTAATCCTCGGTAAAGTCGCTTATCACAATGAATTCATTTTGGGCTAATTTCTCCTTACTTTCCTTTAGAAATTTCGATTGCATCTCGGATATGAAATGGTGCGCCTTCAGTTCATTCAACTTGAATCCGAATTCCTCGATGAATTCCGGAATCTGCTTTACCACGGTCTCAAGGGAACATCTGCCGCTGCTAATTATCCACTGTTTGAAATGCACCTCCTGAATTAACAGCTGTTCAAACTTTTCCGCCAAATATTGCTCTAGCTCGTCAATCTTCGGACAATTGTCGCATTTGGACAGATGACAATTTTCCGTGGGGTATGCGCACAACGACTTCGACAGGAGGTCCCTATATGTTTCAATTTCACCGTGAAATACTTTCAATTTCTTGCATGGAAAGAACATTAATTTGATGTTTTGATGAAACATGCAAACGCAGACTGAATGCGTTCCGTGCCTGTCTAATGCCAGCACGCATTCTTTTGGTCGTAGGATGGCAAACTTAGAAAATCCCACTTTTTCTGCTGGGTATTTCTCTTTGAACTGATGGTATGCTTCGGATAGATTACATAATAATAATCTGCGCTGCTTCTGTACTTGTTCTCCATCTTCACGTGTGATAACATAGTCACGTGTACCTGGGCAGGCGCGGCTGTTGTCATCGTTGCAGTAAAAATCTTGAATTAATTTCACCGTTGCTTCGCTGAGGGTCCTTGAGCCAAATTTCTTGGTGGGAGTCGCCAATATGCCCTTCTGTCGAACTAATTCTTTGCTTCTTCTCGCGATGTAAAAAGATGTTTGAAACTGTTCTGAAATCTTGCGTATAGACCACGATTGAGGCAGCACAGATAAAATGAGATATTTCTCCGGAAAAGTGGTCGCTAAATTGAATTTTCTTTTCAACTGCTCAATCATTTGTTTGCGTTATCATCAACGTCATCTGCTTGACTGCATTCGTTATCAGAGCCTTCATCAAATATTGTCGCGATTGCACTCATAACCTTGCCTTTTTTATCTTTCCTGTATTTTTCACTTCGCAACTTTCTTTTTCTAATAGGCGTTTCACCTAAAGTGGTAATAGCCTCATTCAAAGGACTCAAAGACATATTGACCATCGGAATGTCTGCCTCACTATCAGATGAAACATTTTGTTCAATTGTCATTTCACTCTCGGATTGTGGTTGCATTTGTTTCAATGCATTTGCTTGTTGAGACAAATCGATTTTGCACTTGGGGCAAATTAATTGTGCTTCTTCACCGTATTGTATATTTAATTCATTCATGTACCGCTTCGAAACACCAGTTAATTTTAATACTTTTATCTTTTTCGAACGATGTCCACTCTTGTTAAACGGATTGCAGCAAAATTTATTCATTTTACTTTAAATTGTCTTTACAGCTTCACTCTTTACTTTACAAAAAAAACACTTTAACACTTTCACGTTTAGTATTCAACTGAAATTTGACTCAGAGTGTGTGAAGTATTTATATTTATTTTTTGGTAAAAAATAGGTAAAAAAAAAATAAGCGATATTTGCTTTTCTTTAATAGGAAAATTTGCGTGAACTACTGGTCATAAAATGTTTTTTAAAGAGGGACTTAATTGGTTACTGCCAATAAGCCGACCACAGGTCGTAAAATGTTTTGTAAATTTTTTAAATTACCAGGTAATAAATATTTCGCCATATTTATGAAAAATCCGTGTTTTATGACTTGTTTCTGCACGTGTCATTTTAGGCGAAATATTTATTACCTGGTAATTTAAAAAATTTACAAAACATTTTATGACCTGTAGCCTCAGTCGGGTTTGGTGTGCCATTACATGCCACTGCTGCTATTATCCATGGATTTATGGCCGATCTTGTGAAGGCAGGCAGACCATATTCACTACACACTCAACTTGGGGCTCTTAAAAAAAATTGATTTTTTCTTCATAAATGTATTTTTAACTGTCAAATAATTTTTAAAATGTATTTTTAATAATAAAATAAAATAATGTTAAATAATTAAAAATAATTCAATTAATCTTGCGTATAGACCATGATTGAGGCAGCACAGATAAAATGAGATATTTCTCCGGAAAAGTGGTCGCTAAATTGAATTTTCTTTTCAACTGCTCAATCATTTGTTTGCCGTCATCAACGTCATCTGCTTGACTGCATTCGTTATCAGAGCCTTCATCAAATATTGTCGCGATTGCACTCATAACCTTGCCTTTTTTATCTTTCCTGTATTTTTCACTTCGCAACTTTCTTTTTCTAATAGGCGTTTCACCTAAAGTGGTAATAGCCTCATTCAAAGGACTCAAAGACATATTGACCATCGGAATGTCTGCCTCACTATCAGATGAAACATTTTGTTCAATTGTCATTTCACTCTCGGATTGTGGTTGCATTTGTTTCAATGCATTTGCTTGTTGAGACAAATCGATTTTACACTTGGGGCAAATTAATTGTGCTTCTTCACCGTATTGTATATTTAATTCATTCATGTATCGCTTCGAAACACCAGTTAATTTTAATACTTTTATCTTTTTCGAACGATGTCCACTCTTGTTAAACGGATTGCAGCAAAATTTATTCATTTTACTTTAAATTGTCTTTACAGCTTCACTCTTTACTTTACAAAAAAAAACACTTTAACACTTTCACGTTTAGTATTCAACTGAAATTTGACTCAGAGTGTGTGAAGTATTTATATTTATTTTTTGGTAAAAAATAGGTAAAAAAAAATAAGCGATATTTGCTTTTCTTTAATAGGAAAATTTGCGTGAACTACTGGTCATAAAATGTTTTTTAAAGAGGGACTTAATTGGTTACTGCCAATAAGCCGACCACAGGTCGTAAAATGTTTTGTAAATTTTTTAAATTACCAGGTAATAAATATTTCGCCATATTTATGAAAAATCCGTGTTTTATGACTTGTTTCTGCACGTGTCATTTTAGGCGAAATATTTATTACCTGGTAATTTAAAAAATTTACAAAACATTTTATGACCTGTAGCCTCAGTCGGGTTTGGTGTGCCATTACATGCCACTGCTGCTATTATCCATGGATTTATGGCCGATCTTGTGAAGGCAGGCAGACCATATTCACTACACACTCAACGTGGGGCTTTTTAAAAGAAATTGATTTTTTCTTCATAAATGTATTTTTAACTGTCAAATAATTTTTAAAATGTATTTTTAATAATAAAATAAAATAATGTTAAATAATTAAAAATAATTCAATTATAAAAAATATAAAAACAATGAGAACAAGGTGGTCTCTTAAATGCTCTTCTCCTGTCCAAACAAGGAGTCGGGCCCATTTTTTTATTGCTGATTCTTAAAGCAAAAATTATGAGGAATCCAAAAAAAATAAAATTAGCCGGAAAATTTAGGAGCTTCTGTGGAAAATCGGAAAATTTAATTTTCATGGGAAAAAAGGTAAATTTCTGAAAAAAATTAGGAAAATTTTATTTTTCAATTAAAGCCTGATTCAATACCTTTCCAACGAGCTATCACTCGTTGCGATCGCTTTAGTAGTTTTTTAAACAACTTTCAATGAGGTCCCTTATGAAGAATTCTTCAATTTTATCACATGACAGTGGTGTACACCACCACTAAACCAGTCACTATAAAAAAAAAAAAATATATGTAGGTACATTATTTTTTGCTGGGCAATCGATTGAGACTATTTATTTTAAAATCGGAGAGGGGTCGTCCAAAAGGTGATCGCTTTCATATGGAATTGCTCCATATTTATTTAGGAATTTGCTGTTCCAGCGCAAGATTATCGTTACTATTGTAATCAGAACCAAGGCTTTTAATCTTAAAGCACAGAGGCATATGGTCGGAGTATGGTTTGGCGGCTATAGCGAAATCATCAACATATTGTAGTAAGCTATGCGAACAAATACAGTAATCAATAACAGAGCTACCCAAAATGCCACAAAAGCTGTATTCACCCTGAATATCCTATCCAGTCCTTCCATTAAGTACAATACTACCAAATTTATCTATCTCTTCCATAAGTTTTTTTCCTTGATTATTAAGAACTTTGTCTTTAGAGCATCTTACTTCTCGTACATGAGGCATCTGAAATTCTAGCATTTAAATCTCCAACTATGCAAAAATTTATAGGATTTAGTTTTTGCAGAAACTCATCAAACTTTTCTAGTTCTGAATTCCAATTAGTTCAGTTCAAATATCTTGGAAAAAAGTAAAAAAAAATATTCCTTCAAGTTAAAATGTTAATAATATATTATTCTGGATGTTTACAAATTTAAAATAAAATTCTTTTTGTAGCACTTTCTTAAATCCAAACAAGCTACCACCGCTCGCACGACCAGATATATGTGTTTTCTTTGCGGCAATCCACTGTACATAGTGAATAATTTTATAAAAGAAATGAAAACTGATGTTGTTTATCTGCAACTACGTGGGTTTCAAATAGGAAGAATACTTTAAATTTGTTTAAATAAGATATAAAATCACCAAAATTTATTGAACTCGCTAGGTTTGCTACATTATAAGATTGTATATTAAATGAGTTAAATTGCTATTGGGGGGCATTGTTTTCCGTTATTGCTGCATTAGTTTTTTGACCTTCATTGACGCTTACTTCAGCCGAATAGTTGCATTCTGATAGCAAATTTCTTAGGTATTCAGCGTCGTTGTTAGATTTTGCCATTATTTTACCACTTGACTATGTTTATCTATAATTATTAATAAAAACACAAAATTCTCCAAGTCTAACTTTCACAGTTTGATTTTTTTCACGCAGATTGTATCGAACATTTTGTTCGTCTTCGGTATAATAAATATTTTTGTATGTAAATCGTTTTACCTTTTAATTTATTTTTGGTAGCAGTTACATTGTATGCCTGCATACTTGTTTCTAAAGTGAAACAATAAGCTTTACCAGATGACATCATGCGAGTTGACATAACATTAATGTTCACATTTAGCACATCGGAGCATAATTTTAAAAATTCCGCTTTAGCTTTTCAAACCCGTGACAATAACGTTTGACGATCTTGACCTGACCTACGATCTATGAATTTAAGACGAGAAGTTAATTTTTCTAAATCAGACTTCCTCATATCATCCTTTGATTTATCATCTAAAAGATTGCACAACTTATCCCATGAAAAAACATCTTGAGCTTTGTTTTGATCCGCCATATTATCCCAGCAAAAAAAAATGGTAGTCTTTCTGTGACTATAACTTCTTTCATTGCTTCCTAAACTTCAGTTGACATTCTTTTATAATTTTTTCGTGTTATTCTAAGGCACTTCCAAAGAATTGATGAGTTCATATTTCAAATGCAGTGATCTGGATATAAACCCGATGCATATCTTAAAAAATCACTCTTCATTACTTCTAAAGCATATTGTTACGATTTTACCCTTTATAAAATTGTTGATTTATTTACCTTTTAAATAAATCGAGTTCTTTCTATATTACGAATAATAAACACTGTTTGAAATTGTCTATAGCTCTGTTTATTTATAACTGTCACTAAAAATTACAGAAATACACTTTAATCTCACACTTTATTTACACGATATAGATAGACTAAACGTTAGCCACACTTTAGTTCTCCACACTTTGCGTTTTACTTATAAACTGAACTACTGCGTCACTGAGAACCAGTATTTATATGAGTAATCAGGTATTCTAGTTATTTCCAGTTTATTACGACACTAGAATCTTCCAGTTGTCAAAATTTGTGTAAAGAAATTTCTAGTGATAGAAATTTCTTGTAACAATATGTTATAGTATAGCGTATATTTTTTAAATCTAAAGCATTTATTCAAATTGAAAAAATAGTTCTGATGAAATTTTTTTATTTAATCATTTTTATATTTTAGTTTAAAAATTTCTAACCCTCATGCAGTTTTGCAATTTTTATAAAAGTTTTGAAATATCAAGAAAAACTGATTTTTTTAACCTTTACTTGAAAGTAGCTGGCCTGTCATTTGCATTTTTTCAGCCTTAAATATTTATGAGAACGGAATCTGTGCATTTTTGCATTATGTTTATTATTTAACACTACACCATTTCCAGTTTTAGTTCAGAATTTATCAAAATAATTTTAAAATTGTGTAAAAATTAATTCAAATTGCCGAAAGATGTTTTAAAATTGTGCAAAAATTATTTAAAATTGTTTAAAAATATTTTGAAATTGTCTAAAAATGTTTCCAAATTATACAACCAGTTTTTAAATTATCCAAAAATATTTTAAAATTTGTCTAAAAATTCATTAAAATTTTCGAAAAATGTTTCAAAAATGCTTTTTCACTAATGCAGAATTATTTATTTGTTTTAATAAAGAGTATTTGTATATCAATGCATACATTTCGATTTTTTAAACTTATTTTTCAGCATTCTTATGAATTAAATTTTCATCAAAGCTTAAATACTACAAAGTATATGAACATTTTGCACTCATGCATCAGAATACCTAATCATTGTATTATCATTGCTCCCTTAGAGTAAAGTATGAGTAATGCTAGTAGCTATATTTGAATAATTCCATCCTATGACACGCTAATGTTAAATTCATCGATGAAACCATTAGAAAAGAAGTGATGCCTTTGACATAGTAGTGATGATTTTATTGCTTCTTTGGCAGCTTCATTTTTGCTGGGATGATTTGACAAAAAATGTTTGCATTTGTTTTTGTCCGTGTATTCTGGTGATGTTAAATTTATTGGCCGTTTATTATTCATCAGATATTAAAGCATACCTTTAGACATAAAACTAAATATGCTATAAAAAGAAACTTAGCAGCACTTTTTTCTTTATTAAAGCAATCAGCTAATATAACTACAACAGAGCCAGACGACAATACATACAACAGGCACAACCAAGGGGTACAAGGCCAAATTAAATTTCAAACCTCTCAACGCAAAAAACCAACAGGGAAAAACGACTCGCTCCAATATATACGTCAGCCAACACTTTCGTCCACTTAGAGTGTCTTCCGACATAAAATTTAGGAAGATTTGACCGTGAGACTCCAACTATCAGAACGAGCGCCAAAAAAAGAACCATAAGTGCAAATTATACAGAAAACCAATCTCTTCACTGCAGTCCAGGAAAACTCCAATGCGTTGTACCTCCAAGCACAATTATAAACAATTTCCAACAATAAAATTGCTATTTGCGGTGTTAATTTTTCAAATACAGTCTAATTGTGTGAAATTCCATTACCGTAAATGAACTGAATGACACTTCAAAGCCCTAAGTGCTACCTGACTATCCACATAAATTGTTACTACGGATCCCTTAATGACGTTTGCCTTTATTAACTCTGTGGCCCTCCAGATCGTAAGGATCTCTGCCTGGAAGACACTGCATTTATCTGGGAGCCTTTATGACGCTTTAATGTCTCCGTCCATTATGTAAACCCCGCCCCCAGTGCCAGATTCCATCTTGGACCCATCCAGTGCCAGATTCCATCTTGGATCCATCCGTGACTCAAAGAGCCTAAACAAGTTCCTAGCTGCTACACTTTATGCATACTTCTCAATCAGTAGAGGATCTAGGACTATATCAAACGCCGCCTGTGGTGTACAACCGCTGGCGTCAGTTATGCCAACTGAAGAACATCTCTGAGTCTTATCGAGTATCTTCCTATAACTACTCCTTCTCATTGCCTCCCACCAGACCGTGCAACCATAGGTAATAATGGTCCTTACAACCGATGTGTAAATCCAGTTTACCATGCCCGGCCGTAAATTCCCAATTTTACCAGTGGAATTCCTGCAAGTATAGTAGGCATTGGGACCTCTCTTCAGCCTTTCCTGAGAAGGATCCTAAATACTTGGCTCCACCCTATATTTCCTGGTGAAAAGTACTAACTCCGTGTTCGTTGGATTAACGCCCAACCCATTTGTCCTGGCCAAGGCTGAAAGATCACCCAGAGCCTTCTGCATGACCTCACTGATTGTTGAAAGAAACTTTCCCTTTATCAGTATTACAACATCATCCGCATAGGCAACTATCTTCCTCCCCTTAGAGTCAAAGTTCCTCAGAATAATCGCTAGTACCCATAACAGTGGTGACAACACCCCACTTTGCTGGTTAATTTTCTCCTAATACTTTCATCCCCTAGGGTTGAGTTGATTATCCTGCCACTAAGCATTGAGACAATCCAAATCACCGGGAAGTCATGAACTCCGAGCCAAACTAGCGATTCCCTTATTGCTTCAATCCTAATATTGTTAAAGGCTCCTTCTATATCCAGAAACGCAGCTAAAGTATACTCCCAATGTCCTAAGCTCTGCTCAATACAACCTTATGTAGGGCACTCTTCGCAAACTTACCCTTTAGACATGCATGCTGAGTGATGCTTATGAGTATCCAACTTGTTCCTGATATAGAGATCTATCAGTCGCTCTAGTGTCTTCAGCAAAAAAGACGATAGGTTTATAGGTATAAAAATTACCCTTACCTCTCTCCACCCTCTCGGCAGATATCCCCTACTGAGAAAACAGAAGATATCAACTAGTAGAAATAATGCGTCATCTGTAATATTACATAGCATTGCGGAAAAACACCATCCGGCCCGGTGATTTATACGGTTTAAAAGTGTTTACCGCCCACACTAATTTTTCCCCTGAGACTATTTCCTCAATACAACTAGAACTGTGACCGAATCCCGTAGGTATACTGTCCCCCTGGTTCCCGTCCTCAATTCCAGTTTCTCTGCAACCAGAAAAATGCGGTTTCATAAGAAAAGAGAGTGTCCGAGCTAGACTCCGTTCATGAGCCATTTTCCCTTTGAATATATTCCACGACCCTTGGGTCCTTAGATAAAATTCACCGGAACCTAGATAGTTCGTTGACGTTGTCAAAAGATTTGCAGTAAGACACCTATGGAGTCCCTTTTGCTTTCTTAAGATCTCCCTTTTACTTATTGAAGCACACCTTGTAGTTTTCCCAGTCGCTCAAAAGTCCTGTAAGCTTGGCTCTGTTAAACAACCTTCTGACCGCTGACCTCTAAACATGAAGTTCCTTGGTCCACTATTTAGGTTGTATACGGCTCCCCGGAAACTTCACCGGCCAAGATAACCCATAACTCCCCATCAGTAAGTGTGTGCACTTGTTCACCACTTTCTCCATGTTAACTGGCAACAACTCACGTAAAGCGAGCTGTGTCATTCCGTCCTGAATTTTGCTATAAAAGGTCCTCCAATTTGTCCGTCTAGGATCCCTAAAGGGAGCCTAGATGAAGCAAAATTTTAAGAGAAGGTGATGCGCCTGTGCTCCGAGAAGGAACAGTCAGTTGCAACCCTCCAATCCGTAATAAGATTATCACCTCGGTTGGTAAGACTTATATCTATCATCGCCACCCTATCCCTAATCCTGAACGTCGGTTTACTACCCCTGTTACATATTTTAAGATTGTTAGCATTTATTAAATCAAATACCAACTTACCTCTTTTGTTAATATCAACGCTGCCCTATTGACTGTGATGAGCGTTAGCATCACAACCCATGATAAGGGTAGCATCTCTCCTTTTAGCATATGCCGTCAACCCCTGCGCCGCGTTACCGCACGAATAATGTGTATCCCGCTACGCATAATCCGCAAACCTTATTTTTGTTGATTCAAGGTTCCTGGATTAGGGCAATGGCCGTCTGGGATTGGATGATGAATTTTGCCGAAGCTGCCTCACAGTGATGTAGATTTTTCTGTACCACTGACAGCTTCTTTGGTCTTGTCATGCTTTGAGTACCGATACCTCATAGACTTCCATTGATTTTCGATCCACAGCGAATCGGAAATTCCTCCCGGTATTCTCCTTACACACCATTGAGGCAACTAACCTCAATTGGACTGTACCAAGAGTACCGGTCTGTTAAGCCAATATCGCCAATACAGTCTCCACAGGTTTCACGGGAGGTGGAATTTAGACATATCACTATCAACCTTACCGGCAACTTGGAGGCGCATATCACTTCTAGTCTTGAATCAAACTGACAATCTAATCAGCACCATTAAAGGATACATCCACCGAATTGCCGCTGTAATTGGCAATCTCATCTTAGAGCCTATCAGGATAATTCCGATCAATCACAGCTGCCTGGAAATGTACATCGTGGCTCAAAGATTTCTTTAGATTTTTATTAGATGAGGACGGCAGATGATCCCTAGATTTAGCTCCCTTAATGGTGTCCTTCTGGGAACACTTAATCGCGCTAGCCGGAGCTGATTCCCTACTGCCGTCCGCAGCTCCTGCAATTGCACTGAGAGCCTCGGCTGTTGGGGTATCACCCTTCCTTCTAATAACTAAGCGGCTTGTGGATGGAGTCGCCGACCCTACCTGCCGAACAGGATTTGTATCCTTGACACCATGTGGACGAATCGGGTGATTGCCTGGTACACCTTGTCCTCGCGGAGGGAGGAGATCCCTCTGCCTTCTGACTGTTAGTAGATATCACAGTGATATCTAGCTCCTTGTCAGAGAGCAGAACCATCTCCTCGAACTTTTGAGTGGAAGCCTGTCCTTATCCAGATCACTAACCGGCTCTTCATGATCCTGGCATGAACGTCCATACCGTTCTCTTCTACCACGTCCTTATTTATATTATTTTCTCCCTCAATTTTGTTCCTACGAGTATGGACGTTACTGATCGGACCATCTCACACAGTGTTGGTTTGTGTGGACTAGGCGACTAACGTACAACGTACCCTGATGCTTAGGGGAGCTGTTAACGATTAGTTTGTTTAAGCACTAACTAACCACCCAGGCCCTCGGCACTGCTACCAACCACGTTGACGTTAAGAGTGAATACACCAACAATATTTGGTGAGCAGTGAGTTTCAGTGACTCTCGCAAACCCATTCATCACCTACTTTCCTGAGACGCTAGCCTGCCAATCAGGACACTCAGCTCGATGTTCGTCTTCCCACTCTAGTTGTCGACAAGCGGATGCTTGATCGCCATTTCCAGGGAATAGTTGGTCGAAAACCGGAAGTAGTGAGCTGCTTGGCAGATCCCAAGTGAAATGCAGACAGAGAGGTTTCCACACTTAAGTGCACCTCTGTGGAATCCCTATTCCCCAAATTGAAATTCTTAAGTACGTTTTGATTTTTTTTGTGTTGTAAGACTTTTCTCAGCGAAAGCCTAGATTTTCTACTTAAGATAACTAACCGGCTTTAAGATAATTGTTTCGAAAAAGCGGTCTCTTTACAGAAATATTACAAAACGTTTTTCGCGAATATTTAAAAAACACGTCTTCGATTTAAAAAAAAATAAAACCAACTTTGAGCTGCGAAACACCGTGAACATCATTTAAAAAAAATTAATACCGATGGGAATATGAAATAGCCACGTACAAATTTTTAGTCAAATCCAAAGACAACCATTTCAAAAACGATTAGATTGTTTCAAAAACTTTTGGAATGAATCTGGAATCCAAGTGTAATTTATAAAACATCAGTTGAAATACAAAAGCACCAAATGAAATTAAAGAAATATTTGTTGAATCTCAATAATTTGTTCAATTGCGTTTGGTATTATTTAATTTAAATTTATCTCTTTTGAGTATCAAATGCGATGTTTTTAATTTTATTTTTAATTTTTTGAATTTACATTGTGTTCTTTTATTTCGGATTCTCTTTTTAACTTCAATTAGCATTTTTGTCTACATATATGGGTAATTTTAAATTTTTATTATGTCAACACTGACTTAAATATTTTCTTCTTTACCAAAAGTTTTTTTTTCGATTTTTATCTCTATACTTGCAAAACGAAATACAATTTCAACATTAGGGCCGCCTTTGTCGAAAGCTGTTTTCATACATGGACTTCGCCGGAATGCGAAATATAGCAATTATATTGTATGCCCTGCTCTACATATACTAAAAAACACATCTCATTTGTTTGCTTTTGTTGTTTTTAATAATAATATGTAATACATTAAGTTGTTAAATAAATATTTTCAATTTTGAGCTTTTGACTTTATGTGGTATTCGAATCTCAGGATTTTTATTTAAAAAAATAAATAATTCAATTGAAATCTCGAGTTATATTGTTTTTAAAAAAAATATACAATTTAAATAATTCAATCAAGGACCTGTGCGGGTAGCTAAATAAATTTTAAACTAAATACAAATTGAGAAAAGGTTTTAAAATTTCTTTGAAAAATATTTGAAGAATTCTTAAAATTTCATAGAAATTTGAAGCCTGAATTTAGTTTAGAGTTTATTTAGCCAGCTCGCACCCACACTAAATACAATATTTAAAAACATTAAACCACATACCGTTTTTTTAACGTGTTTATTATTATTATTTTGTTATTTTGCCGATTTTTAAACACAATACTGAGTAATAGTAGAATAGGGTTGTCGTCGTGCAGATCAGCCTTAAGCAAGTAATTTTTTAGAAAACGTTCGAAAAAAGATAAAGGGTGTTAAATTAAAAAAATATCCAACTGACCGGGTTTTAACCACTTGAAAGAGTATTCCTGGTTGTTTTTACCTAGTGTTTCTAATTATTCGACCCTGCCGGTTAATTCGTTATGTCATTATTCGAAAAATGAAGAAAATTGATTAATCGGTTATTCGGGTCGATTAAATTGGCGATTAATCGATTAATATTTTAATGCAAAATAAATGTATTTCTTTCATCAATATGAACATTGCTTTTTGCTGAAATATCAAGTTAAGTGTTATTGCATTGGTTTCTAAAGTGTTTGTTTAAGACAATTTAAAGCATCCTGAGATTTTTTAGAGAATCATTTTTGCCTTATAATCTTGGGTTCTTTCAGAGGAATCTGACGACTTTTAAAAAGAAAATGTAAAAAGTACAGCAGTGTAGTATGTTTTACCAAAGTGGGACATTTTGTCGATAAAGTTGGTTTTTATTTTCTTTATATGACACTGTCCAGAATAAAAAAAAAAATAAAAATGCCTAAATGAATAAGAGCTGCCTTCGAAAAAATTCAATAACAAATTCTTATAAATATGGTATGAATAATTTTTGCGAAATTCACAAACTAAGTTTGATAGAACTGCCACTGTTCACTGACTCTTTCACTACGTGGTTTAAGCTTTAGAGTTAAAGAGGTTATCTATTAAAAAATATATAAAAAGCACGCATATTCCTGACAAGTCCTCATCGATAAGAATAAGCGAATTCTTAAATATTTTTGACTAAACAACTTTATTCTACTAAAGTTCCTTATCAACATTTGTTGATAAATCAAATGTTATTTTTTAGTTTTACATTTTTTCCCGGAATTTTAAATGAACGTTTTTTAGAAAATACAGATATATTATTATTATTTTATAACATAAGTAACGTCAAAGTGCTTGTTAGGAATATACCTAGTCACGTGTTTTATTGCTAGAGAGAAAAATATATATAAATCAAAATTAATCGATAATAATTTTGGTGTTCCACAGGGAGCTATTACAATAAATATAATAATAAAGCACCCAATTATTATTCATAATATATATTAATGATTTGCCAAATATATTAAGCAAATGTGAAATTGTACTTGATGCAGATGACACTCTTATATACACGGAAGCAGATACTAGTGAACAATTTCGAGACAATATGGTACATGATATAAATAATATTAACAAGTAGTTAAAAATGAATAAATTGAAATTAAATAAAAATAAAACCAAACATATGGAAAAAACATGACTGGGCAATACAATATTCAAAATTAATGACGAAACAATTGAAAAAGTGAAAAGTATAAATAATAGATAATAACTAACATTTAAAGAACATTAGAATATATCTGCAAAAAAAATATGGCAAAAAATATATTTTTTTTAATAAGTGAATAAGAAATAAAATATCGATCATAAAACTTAATTTTGAATTTAGTTCAACAGTAATATACACATGCTGCAGAGAATCCAAAATTGAAAGATTACAAAACAAAGCGATGCGATCTATATTGAAATGCAACAGATATACTCCAATTCGCACAATGCTAGATATCCTCAGATGGATGAATATAAAGCAAATACTGGAATTAAATACTTTAAATTTTATTTATAAAATGAAAAATGGAAATGCGCCGGATTGTCTATGTGATCAAATTAAATATGTTAGCCAAGTTCAACCATACGGACTCAGAAATGCAGATGACTTTAGGCAGCAATGCAGCTATCACCATTCTATAAAGGACTTAAGTTATATTAGACCCTACCAACTATTGTAAAAACTGAGAGAAATAATAGTGCATTTAGAAGAAATTGTGTACTTTTTGTTAAAAACAATGTTATTTAAACATATTTATGTATACACATATTAATTATGGAATTCTGATATGTAAAGGTTAATTTTTAAAGTAGTTTGAATACTAATAAATTAATATATAAATAAAATAGGTTTTTGGTTAAAGCTCTGCTTAGAGGCTCTAGCATTTCTAAAACTTCGGGTTCTGATATCTTTTGTTAGCTCGAAAAACATGTATGCGGAGGTTGAAAGCTCTATATAATTTTTAATTTATTGGGTATACAAGTTATTAATGTCGATTTTTTTGTTTGAAAAATGCATTTATAATAATAACAAAATGAATTCATACATTTCAAAGTATTGTCCATCGTTAGCCACTACCTTTTCCGTCTTTTTGGAAGCATATGGATTCCGCGCCAAAAGAACTGATACGGTTTTGAGGTAAAGAATGAATCAAGTCAATTTCTGATACCCTGCTCTGAAGTGAAGCGTATTCTAGTAAGGGCGTTCTGCATCGATCGAAACAAATGGTATTCAGAAGGGCAAGGTCTGGGCTACAAGACTTCCCATCCACTGTTTTCCAAATAGTTTTTAACCGGTCATGCAACGTGGCCGAGCGTTGTCATGATGGAAGATAATGGCCTCGTGTCTGGTTGTTTTTCGTTGATTTCTCTCTTTAATTGAATCAATTGTGTTCGGTACAGGTCCCCTGTGATCGTCTGATCCCACCAAATATAGAGCATTACCTTCAATTCATATGGGACCCAATTTCCTTGCTTTTGAATGAATCCCAATACTTTTCGAAACCATCGTTCACAAGTTTTCTGAGTTGGTGCATGTTGACCGTAAGCTTCTACCAACAATCGATAACTTTCAGCAGCCGTTTTCTTCAAATGAAAGAACATCATCAGACTTCCCGCAAAACATCTTTATTTGGCACAAAATTATAGCGATTGAAAAAAATGTGTGTTTACACTTCAGCGTCTATCGAATACTGAATTATAATGACAGATGTTTACCCTCCAAAAAACCATATTTGTTATTATTGACACAAACCATGTATGATAGTTATGCTATCTGTTGTCCAAATCGACTTTATTAGCTTGTATACCCAATAAAATTATTTAAAATTTATTTTTTAAAGAAATTAAAACAAAAATAAAAATTGTCTTTCATATTTCCTAAAGCCTATATAACATTTGCTTTAATTTAGTCGATTTGAAAAGAATTTGATTGTATTTGAGTTGATGTTTTTTTACGAGTTTCGTTTTAAAGTTAGGAAAATGTGGAAGTTTTAAGAAAAATAAAAAAAAAAATTTATATTAAAATTTCAACCGGTTAATCGATCTATTTTAATCGATTATTCGGTTTCAATAATTATTTGAGTAATAATTATTTGTTTGTATTTGTTTCGACATATGCCGAAATAATACGATTAATCGCGGAATCAGTTAATCGATTAACCGAATTGAAAACACTATGTTTACCCTAATATTATGAGTATCGTCATAGAGGAAAGATAGATATAAACATTTCATCGTAAGCAGCGGCCAAGTAAAATTTTGCACAGATTACAAAGGTTCGGTAACTAAGAGAAAATTTAGTAAATTTACTTGATTTCAAAGCAAATTTTTCCTGGCACTGGTTATAGATGTTTACTTCTTTTGACAAAACATTTCGATTTTCTTTTCTTTTAGAAACAATATATATTTCTGTATCGAGCTTTACTAGACACAGCACATTTGGGGAATACAGAAATCAACGCTATTGGTTTGTCAACTGCCATAGAAAATCTTAAGGCTAAACCTGATGATGGACGGGAAAAGTGCAAATTGGAAATTGAGTTTGAAGTAAGTATTGTATATACATATAAAAAACAGTTAAAACAGAGATGAAAGTCGCCAACTAGCCGCCGCACAGTGTGTCCAAAAGCAAATAACATTTCAGTCTATAATTTTTCGCCGATTATCAAAATTTTTGTTTTTGTGTTTTGGCTTAAACAATTTTCTTCGAAAATTAATTAAAACTTCGGGGATTATGATATTATGATAATGATATTTGAATTTATTGATTATTTTCCATTCAATAATATATATATAAAAGAAATTCAATTATCGCCTCAGCGCCTAAAAGATTTTAAAGAGGCAACATTACATTATATATTTCGAATATTAAAAAGAATTAAATAAAATTCGTTGATATAAAGTAGAGAAAGATTTCATAAAGTTAAAATCTTAGAACATATGTTATTTATAATTAATTACATATTTACATAATTTGAAAGATTACATAAGAAGTGTTTCTATATTTTGCAATAAATAATGTTTAACTTGTTTTTTAAATGTAGAAAGAACTTGAATATGCGCTTCTTAGTTTAATCTAAACGACATCTTATGGAGCTTAGGTTTAAAGCCTGTCTGGTATTTCTTTGTGCACGTGCTACATTTTGGGTAAGCTGCATGTTCTGATTAACATTTCTTCTAGTTGTTTTTAGAATACACATTAACATTTTATGTTTATATAGACCACAAATTGGCAATACATTTTTAGCATATATTCTAAAAAGATCAAATGTGTAGTACCGTATCGGTAGATTGGACACTAGTTTTTGAGCAGATTGAAGAGATTTTAACGCAGTATTCTCTCTGCAACCGTAATTAATTGGGAGTGTATGAGTGATTGATAAATCAGCATTTTCACATCACAGCTAAGTTTATTTTTAAACTTATAAAGAACACCGATTCCAGACGAAATTTTCGATTTTAATAAATTTATGCGCGTGTAAAGTAAGTTGTGGTTTAAATATATGTCCAAATATTTTATCATATCCGATTGAGTTATCAGAGTACCATCAATATGCACAAAATTTTTTTTTTTAATTTCTAGAACGATATGGTTTAAATCTCAAACTTTGTCTTATCTGAATTAAGAACAAGTTTATTCAGTCTTGAAAACTCTGAAAGTATAGCAGAGTCATACTCAATCTGCGTCTGTAAAACTTTAACATGTAAATCCATAAAATATGCATATATCATGTGGGTACATAAACAACTTGCCGTTGAAATTAATATTTTTTATCATTTACATATATAAATTTTTAATAAAAGTAGTCCAAGGACAGTACCTTGTGGAACTCTACAATTCACTACCCAGCAAAAAAAAAATGCAAAAGAAGATAAAAAGAAGCAGTGATTTTGATTCCGGTGTTGTGAAAATTTGGATCGGAACCAATGATTTTTACATAAGGGTGTCAAAGGGTGGAAGTTTTCTCTTATGATTACTTTTCATTTGCATCATTGCACCTAAAGCCATTCTTACGGCTTAGTGAAAAATGAGATCTTTTGATATTCCCAAATAAATTACGAATTTGTAACCTCATTTTCACATTTGTTGTTCTTTCCCATATAAAGTTGGTTAAATTATAACTGGACATTTAGAAATCGGGTCTTATTTATTAAATTACTTTATTCTAAAATCTTTTAATTTTTACTACAATAAATTTTTTACTTTTTGTAGCAATAATAACTACGATTATAAGAATTTAAAATCTGGTAAGTTGTAAGTTAAAGATTGAAACAAATCACTTAAACTTAAACCATAGTTATAAGTGTCAAATTTATATAGAAATATATAATTAATGTTTAAAATAAGTTACCCGTATTAGATTTGAAAAGTGTCAAATTCATTAAAAATCACATTGGATGTTGTGAAAAAAAGCTGCCTTAGAAGAGGAAAATCAGAACTAAACGATACTTTGGAATCAATAAAAAATGAATTTCTTAAGAATCACTTCCATTTATTTTTGCTGGGTAGTAGTATAATGCTGCTGCATTCGCCAACCTTCACAAACTGCATTGTTTTTGACAAATAATGTTCAAAAACTTTCAGTTTTTTATTAATATATCATGATTTACCAAAACAAATGCCTTGGAGTAATCAAAAAATACTCCCACTACAGCATTATAACCAGCATCTAACTGTCCACATATATATTCAACAACGCTGACTACTGCTTCCTCAGTACTAGCGCCCTTTTTAAAACCGAACTGCCATTTAAACAAAATATCATTTCCTTTGACCCTTTAACTCCTAATTTTTTTTCGAAATCTGATAGGGTTTTTTTAACTTTGACGACAAATACAATTATAAAGCCAATATATAAGATGTTTGGGATACATTATTTCTCGGAGATCCTTTCCTTTATCCTGGGATATATTATCCCAATAAGGTTTCTCGGTGGAACATTATATCCCAATAAATCTAAAATAAGTAATAAATAAATGTTATTAATTCTTCTTTTTGGTTATATGAAAAACAAAGGACAGTCAGAAATTCTTAGCTTAAAAATATACACAAAAAAAAAAAATAACAAATTCAAAGTGTTATTATAAATGAAAATAAATTTATTGGTCTAATGGTCCAAAACAAGAGGGATATATAGAGCATTGCTAGCACTCGAATTTGGTTATTGTCTCTTTCAGGTGCATGGAACGCAACGACATCGCGAGGCAATTTAAATGGCTAAATGATCGCCAATATTCAAAATCTCATTCTTCGCTTAGAGGACCTGCCGCCTGTCCGACGGGTTTTTAAATGCACAGTCCATATAAAGTCCATCCATCTTACAGCTTATAAACCATCAGAGTTAGTTTCCTTTCCGGTATAAATTTTTAAGTCATTAGTATATCCGGTCCACGTTTAATAGGCCTTATTGGCATGTACTGCTTTAGCAAGGAACGACCCTTGAATTTCGTCATGCACTCATCTATTCATTGGGAAGGACTTTTACTTTTAGCCTCCGAAAACTTTTTTTTATACAAGCTTCAATGCCATTCGCTTTTTTACGTCATTAAGGTATGATGTAAGAAACATTGCTGGGATCCCAGTAGGGGCGAAAGGGTTAAGATAACTAGAAAATTGGTCGAAAATCACCCTTTTAAAAATTTTATCAACTACGGTTAGCACCGAAATTGGTGGAAAATTTAAGATATGGGTATTATCTTGTGTAATTTAAGGGCATTCAGAATACTACCTTCATCAACAGGCTTATTAAAAATATCTGTTAATATTTGAAACACCAATTCTTTTCTTGTTAGTAATATTTTAGGGATTATGCTATTATACCCAGGACTTTTATTAGTTTTAATATTATCCAAAATATTTTCAATTTCCGTTTTATCAACTCTTTGAAAAGCAAAATTGTTTCTCTCTGGTAGTAATGTATAAAAAGTTGATATCATCATCTATATTTACTGTTATTTTTGTATGCTTTATTTTCATTAGTTGTTAAAATATCATTATAATTAAAAATAGTTCTCACATCATGTCTATCACGATCAAGCTCTTTATTAAAAAATTTCTAAGTTTTTTTTTGGATCACCAGCACACAAATTTATATTTTTCAATATTCGTTCATTAGATTATTATTGCATAATTTAATGACTTTACTTATTCTTTTCAGTTGATTATTTATTCCTGAATTTTTTAGATTTTTCCTTCGAGCTTTCAATAAAGAATTTTTATAAGCTATTAAAGATAATAAATTATATTTTTAATTTTGTCAGGCTCAAGATCATAATTTTTTTAATGATACTAACGAATAGTAAACACTCATTTTTTTATTAAATGGGAAAAATTGTAAGGATGAGCGCTAGAGGGAGTGCGCACTTTCGACCCGAGCGACCAGGTCATCTTCAGCCTCCTTCTGAACCACCCAACACAAATAACTCATTAATATGAACAGGCATTTATATCACACACTCTAAGGAAAATGACTATGTGAAATTACATTTTTCAGTTAGTGAATGATTACCCGTACAAATGAGCTTTTTCCATCTATTTATAGAATTACCCTTTGGCAACCATCTTCGATTTTCGAAGCACAAATTGACAGGGTTGCCATTCCAAATGTTAATGTTTCCATTTCTGGGAACCAATTGGGAATCTGGCATACTAATATTTTTTCTTTCACAACATATTTGAGTGTTGTTAATTATATTAGTTTATAAATTACATCGTGCCCTATGTTTTTGTTTGTAAATTTTGAATATTATTTGATTTATCTGTTTTAATTATATATTTTTAATTTTATCAGGCTCAAGATCAAAATTTTTTTAATGATACTAACGAATAGAAAACATTAAATTTTTTATTAAATGGAAAAAATTGTAAGGATCAGCGCTAGAGGGAGTGCGCACTTTCGACCCGAGCGACCAGGTCATCTTCAGCCTCCTTCTGAACCACCCAACACAAATAACTCATGGTTATGAACAGGCATTTATATCACACACTCTAAGGAAAATGACTATGTGAAATTACATTTTTCAGTTAGTGAATGATTACCCGTACAAATGAGCTTTTTCCATATATTTATAGAATTACCCTTTGGCAACCATCTTCGATTTTCGAAGCACAAATTGACAGTGTTGCCATTCTAAATGTTAATGTTTGCATTTCTGGGAACGAATTGGGAATCTGGCATACTACAAATTTTTTTTCTTTCACATATATTAACATATTTGAGTGTTGTTTATTATATTAGTTTATAAATTACATCGTGCCCTATGTTTTTGTATGTAAATTTTTTAAATTTAAAATTTTATTTAAACTCATATATGTATGTGTGGTTTTCAAAAATAAAAAGTTTTAAAATATCTAAAAATCAATTTAGACAAACGATTTACATCCTTGTGTAGGACACTTAAATAGAGCCATAGAGCCACAGTGGCCGAAATCCTTAAGCTATATTCAAATTCATACATGTGTGGTTTAAAAAATATTTAGAAATCAATTCAGACAAAGACTCACATGGATGTGTAGGACAACTAAATAGCTACTAGCAAAAATTTATTTCGTGGACCGAGCTCGCTCCATAGAGCCACAGTGGGTTTAATCCTTAACTTAGATAGCTACTACTAAAAATTTGTTCATTCAGCGATATTTAATCTCATGCATGTGTGGTTTTCAAAAATAGTTTAAAAGTATCTATATTATATTCCTTATTGAGCCGAAGATCCTTTATTTATAAAAAAATTAATTATAAATCTTTATTTATCCCAATATTTCGTCACCACATTGGGTGACTTCTTCAGGGGAAATTGTCTTTTTTTATAATTAATAAATTAAAAGTATAAAACTGAAAACTTATATATAACAATATATAAAAACTTATATATAAGTTTTCAGTTTTATAATTTTAATTTATTAATTATAAAAAAAGACAATTTCCCCTGAAGAAGTCACCCAATGTGGTGACGAAATATTGGGATAAATAAAGATTTATAATTAAATTTTTTATAAATAAAGGATCTTTGGCTCAATAAGGAATATAATATAAATAGAGAAGATCGAAAAAAACTAAAATAATTGTTTAAAAGTATCTTAAAAAAAAACTATTCAGACAAACGTCTTACATCGTTGTGTAGGACACTTAACTAGCTCCATAGCTCCACATTGGGCCATAGCCTCATGAGAAATTTAGTACTCTTTTTTGATATTTAAATAGGGCATGCTCAACCCTTTAATTTGAGATATGACTCTGCAGTGGCCAAAATCCTGCAGAGAAATTTCGTTATTAACTTTCAGTAATATGTGTGATTTTCAAAAAATTGTAAAAGTTTTCTGAAAAAACAATTCAGAAAAAGTGCTTTACAATTTAAATTGGGCATTTTTTTTTTGGTATTTCAATTTTTTTAACATGATAAATGATGCTAAGAATTTGTTTAAGATGATTTAGCTGTATTTGATGTTTTGTCGTTACGTCATTACATATTTAACTCTTACGTAATCGTAGGTAATCGTAAGTTAAACTGTGATGCTAGTGTATATGTACGAGGGCGGATCAATAAGTCCGTGACTTTTCGAACTTCCCTTGTAGTTATATGAAATGCAACACTGCTCCCATCAAGCAGAGTACGTATTTGGTGTACTTTATTATTTCATTTTCACGAACGAAAATATTTGTGATCAGTTATCTTGTATCACTGTACATGAATGAAATATAATCAATGTGTTTCATTTTTCATTTATGTTAATTTCTTCTTACGCACACATTTCATTTTATCATTGTGGTATGTTGTGTCTTATGTTTTTATTCTCATTCATGTTATGAAAATTGAAATTTACACAACATGTTCTCGTGTGAAACATGAAATAACATTGAGACTGGTGGTGAAAATTTTCATGATACGCTTCGTAATACCTTTTTCATGATACACTTCGTTATACACACTTATTTTCATTTATTTAAATTTTTTCTTCGTAGTTAAATTATGCACTTGTAAAATTTAATGTTAAACACAAAATTAAGGTCTAAATTAAAATAATTTAAAATTAATTTGTTTTCCAAATTAATATTTCTTAAACTAAATCATAGATATTCAATGTCAAATTTAATTAAACACCCGGAGAAAAGATTGGTTGGAATTCGATTAAGACCATTAAAATATATTTCTTAGGATAAAATTTTATTTAGAATTATCAATTAATAATGCTTAAACATTGCTATAGAAATAAAAAGATGGAAAATAAACTAAAAACTATCCTATTATCCAATTACACAGTGCAACAAGAAAAAAAACGCCTCAATGGTTTGAAGCAGTATGAAAGTATGCCATTAGAAAAACAAAATCCAAAAGGGGTTTGGTAAAGTTGGTTCGAAAAACAAAGTTATGGCTACTTGAAGTTTGTAATTTTTTACCATTTTTTCTATGAGTTATTTAAAATGATTATATTAAAAATTAAATTTTTTCTTTATTGATCTATTTTTTAATTTGTTTTTTTTTGTGTTTTCTTTTAAAAAAGAGCACTATTAATATATTTTTTAATTATACACTAAAAAAAAAATGTAGTAAAAAATATAAATTTTTTACTTTCTTTGTTTTTATGTAATTTTTACCAACAATTTATTTTGAGTGTAAATTTGTTTTTACTTAAGTGATTATTTGTATGTAGGTATGTTTTAGAGAAATTTTTAAAGTTCTTAAGCAAATTCTTATAAAGGAATCATTCATAGATCGTCTGAATATTTTATTTTTTATAAAATTAATGCCAACCTTTTGTGTCTTTTAAAAAAATTAATGCATGTTCATTAATTTTAGTAATATTTCAGGGTTAATAGGAAAATTTTTTTACTTAATCCAGAGTACCGTTGCTGGTTTTTTAAATAAAATTTATTATCATTATTTTGTCACAAATACTCTTTGGTTTTAGTATAAAAAAGCAATAAAATTATTTATGAAATTCACTACCTGCAATTGTGAAAGCATTGTTAGTTAAAGCACTAAAATTTTTGTATAAAACAAACCAATAAGTAAATTCCATAGTCGTTACTGTCATTCAATTAGGCAATGTTAAAGCTTAACTTTTGTTTTTTCTTGCCTTTTATGGGGGAGACTGAATTGACTGCCTTAAAGTTACAATATTCTTTTAATGTGTTTCCTTGTTTCGGTTTTATAGTTAACTAAGTAAAGTATATTTTATATGTATTTTTCTTAAATTCGGTGGAAAAAACTATATATTTTTGAAGTAATCGAGTGCTTTTTTATTTGTCTCTTCGACTTTTAAAAAAGTCTAGAAAAAATATGTATGTATTTCAATTTTTATTTCTTTTATTTTAGTTTTTTTTTTAACAATATGTCACCAACAGAAGTTCAGCTCAATTGAATCCAAATCTTAAAAACTTAAGAAGTGCTTAAACTTCAATATTATTACAAAATTAATCTAATTTAAAATCGTGTCTAAAACTCTAAGTATTTATTTTAATTTAACTTTAAACTTCAAACACTTTTTTCATAAAATTTCTTGTTTTTCATCGAAAAACGTGTTTTTGAATAATAACGAAAAAAATAAAAATTTTAATATTTTTACTAAATTTTTTTGAGTGTATAATAAAAAAGTTTTAATTGTGTTATTTTGTAAAAGAAAAACAAAAATATATTTGGAAGCACTGGAAGCAAAAAAAGAATAAATTTTAATATTGACTCGTGGTAAAAAATTGGTCAAAAATGCCCAAATTCAAGAAGCCATAACTTTTTTTTCGAACCAATGGTCTGCTTTCATCCTGTGTTGAAATCATAGAGGCAATTTTCAATGACCCAAAATTTGCTGCATAGTGTTATTGCTATTTCCAATCAACTTTTAAAATAAAATTAATTTAAAATTTATTAACTGTGTACCTACTGTAGTTAAAATACAATATAATCGGTGCAATCTATCACAATTAATAAAAATATGTCAATATTCAGTGGGTACTAATCAAATGTGCCATTAAATTAGGTTATCAGGGATCAGGATAGGAAAAAATTCCTTCTTTTTAAAATTTGTTTTTTTTTTTTTAATTTGATATAGATTTTTTGAAAAACACGATTTTAATGGAGTTTTATGAATTGTTGATCTGTTATTTTGTACATGAATAGTATTAGTAGGATTTTAGATCATTTCATAATATTCTTTTTATAAATAACACTGTCCAACAGCATTTTTGGAACAGAATAGCGACCCTATAATTCTGAAAGGGTATGTTGAGTAGATCATTTTTGTAGAACAAACTTATAGTCCAGCACGTCTGAGTATTTTTTTACAGTGGGTCAAAGTTTTAATTTTTCGGTCGAAGGGAGCATTATACTACATGAAAAAAATGCTGTAAGTTAATGTCTGAGAGAATTCTTATGGTCAGAGTTGTATTGTGGAATTGTATGAGGATTATTTTTGTGGAAGATCTTAACCCTCTAACTGGTCTCTTTATGGGTCAATTTGACCCTTTTTTATAGAAAATCAAAAATATCCTTTAAAAAAGGACATTTAAGGATTAAAATATTCTACGAAAATGTTTGCCGGAAAATTTCAGTGGGGGTCACCAAAGACACCATTGTTGTAAATAAAGCTCTTTACGATTAATTGGCAAAATTACACGCCAACTTCTATAAAAAAATTATAATTTTGTTTTCAATAGTGGTTTATTATAGTATGTACATATTTATTTTTTTGCTTCAAATTTTCGAGTAAAAGGGAATTGGGAAATAGCAGTAGTATGACAATGGAAACTTAATAAGCTTTCCTGCATTTAGCTTGACGTGAATGTTCCGATGGGTCAAGGTTTCTGTACAAGCCCCATACGTATTCAGCAAGCATTACACTTTGGGATTTCCCTTTGAATCCAATACCTGTATATCCTGATGAAACCTTTCACCGTGTTTATCTGAAACCGCCCCAAGGTTTTCTTTAAAAAAATTGAGATGAGAGTGCAGAAATTGCAGCTTTAGTGGCCGATTAGCATGCTTTCAATATTTTCTGCATAGTTTTGTGCTTTTGAGTTTCCAAGGAATTCTGATATAACCAGCTGCATAATATCAAATGCTGTCTTTGCATATCCGACAGATGACCATAAAATTCTTCATCTTGTAATAATTTTCTTATATCGGATCCAACGAGCATTCCTAGAAAAGGTAATTTACATTAAATGAAATAAATTATTTCTTAAAACCGTATTTTACCTTCTTTTAATTTTGCTGCAGATAATCTGGGGAAAATTGTTTGAATGCGTTTGAAAGCATTTCCTTGTGTATTTAAGCTTTTAATAAAATGTTTCACCACGCCCAACTTAATATGCAGAGTATGACCTTATCTTTTGTGACAAGGGATTCATGGATTACATTTAAGTCACCAATAATATTTTCTTTACGTTCTTCGAAATATTTAATATGATAATGGCTGCTGGTAGCACGTGAATCCCATTTACAAAGAAAGAACATATATTTTGTGTATCCTGTTTGCATTCCAGTCAATATTGCAATCATTTTGAAGTCTGCGCATACTTCCCATTTATATTTATAGTATTCAATTTTATTTAAGAGATTTGAAATATTTTCGTATGTTTCCTCCTTTTTTGTGGAATACGCAACCGGTATTGATGGATGCTGATTTCCATTGTGCAGTAAAGCTGCTTTTAAGCTGTGTTTTGAACTATCTATAAATAGTCGCCAAGCGGAAGAGTCCAGTGGAAGCTTTAGATACTTTAGAACCTCTTCAATACTGCAACAGTATACAAGTTCTTCTGATTTTTTTAAATTACTTTCCAGATCGGCGTGCCTTTTTCTTCGAAATATAACTTTTACATCGGCTTTTATCAAATTCCTGTTTTTCAAACTGGAACATAATATTTCAGCTTTCTCTTTTGTTTGTTTGTCTATCAAATTAGGACATATGTTTAAACCATCAAGAGGCAAGTAACTTATATCTGATATGTTTTCAACCGCCGCTGTTATTTCTGTATTGGCGACTGTCATATTGGTAGTAAATGTATGTGTAGGCGGTTGAGGCACCGAAACACCTTCACAGCGCACTTCTGGTAAAATGACATTATTTGTTGCTTCATATGTCATTATCGCGTAGTGCTTTTGGCTTCTACCAAATTTGTAATTAACGCAGAAATAGCATGTGTCTGATTTGTGATCTTCAGGCGCAGAAAATGGCAGCGCCTTAGTACCGCCTTTGTACCAGGTCAAAATACCACTTTCGCAAGTAGTACATACGGTTTTTGGTATCCAAGCTTCAGATAAAAATCGTATTCCAAAGAAAAGAAAATATGTCCACAAATAAAACAAAACCAATCTCTTAATTTGCAAACAGAATCCGCCATGCTTATTTAAGCTTTAATTTTTCTTTTTTTATATTAATTTTAGTAAAAATCACACCCGATATGTACTGCTTAGTAGCTCAATTATGCTTGAGTTTTTTCTTTTATTTTTTATTATTAACTTTAATAAATATCACACCCGATTTGTAAGTCACAGCTGACTAGACGCGAGAACTCAGTGTTTGGCCCGGCCGAACTTGACGCCGTTTTTACCTGTTTTGTATATGTTGGTGTATAATTTTACTAATTAAGCGTAAAGAGCTTTATTTACAACATTGGTGTCTTTGGTGACCCCCACTGAAATTTTCTGGCAAACATTTTCGTAGAATATTTTAATCCTTAAATGTCCTTTTTTAAAGGATATTTTTTGATTTTCTCGAAAAAAGGGTCAAATTGACCCATAAAGAGACCGGTTAGAGGGCTAAGATCTTCCACAAAAATAATCCTCATACAATTCCACAATACAACTCTGACCATAAGAATTCTCTCAGACATTAACTTACAGCATTTTTTCATATAGTATAATGCTCCCTTCGACCAAAAAATTAAAACTTTGACCCACTGTAAAAAAAAAACTCAGACGTGTTGGACCATAAGTTTGTTCTACAAAAATGATCTACTCAACATACCCTTTCAGAATTATGGGGTCGCTATTCTGTTCCATTCAAAAAGTCTTAATTTGTTGGACAGTGTTATTTTATTGTAAAGAAACATGAAAATTTTTCATTAGTAAATTATAGAGAATAAAAATTGAGAAATTCCACAGAGCCAGCAGGATAGAATACTTAGTATTTTCGGTTGACGCTACCTAACCTGATCAACATCCACGCTCTCCTTTCTCCCCTTTGGTCATTGCTTTTTGATGATTGTCTATTTTATATTGAGTGTTTGGAAACAGCTACTCCAATAATTAATGCTTTATCTAAATCCATTTTTTATTTTTAACAGAAAATATGCGTCTTTTACTTTTATTTTTTTGACAGCTGAATAAATGACAGATGAAAGATGTTGCCAATGAAAATACATGTTTCACGTTTTCAACAATATCCATCCGTTTCACAAAGATGTTGTTCAGTGTAAAAAGCCTATAAGGCTTAATGATGTTGACTTTTTTAAAAAAATGTATAAAAAGGACAACGGTATGCCAATACGTTTTACAATGATGAATAAGAACAAACAATTATAGAAACAAAAAAACATTTAAACAAAAGCACGTGGTTTTTAAAAATGAAAACAAATAACTCCAATATATAAATCTAACAAAATCGCAAAAATATATTTTATTTTATAAAAAATATATCATTCAACAATATATTGCAATGAGTTAAATAAAATTAAACCCAAAAAAAAATTAAAAAAAATCGTGTTTTTTTTAAAAATTTGTTTGATCTGAAACTTTTAACATCTGTTTTCTAGTACAATTGCCAAGATCCAAAAATATAACACATGGTAAAACCCAACAAGATTTGGTCTAGCATGCAACCAAAAAAAATTTAAACAAATAGTGTTTTTTCAAAAAATCTATATCAAATTAAAAAAAAAAAACAATTATTAAAAAGAATGATTTTTTTTCTACCCTGATCCCTGATACCCTAATTTAATGGCACATTTGATTAGTACCTTGTGATAGATTGCACCGATTATCTAGTATTTATCTACTACTGTACACAATTAATAAATTTTAAATTAATTTTATTTTAAAAGTTGATTTGAAATACCAATAGTTGGATAATAGGATAGTTTTTAGTTCCTTTTCCCTCTTTTTGTTTCTTAATGCAATATTTAAGCATTATTAATTGACTATAGGTAATTCTAAATAAAATTTTTTCCTAAGAAATATATTTTAATGGTCTTAATCGAATTCCAACCAATATTTTCTCTTGGTTTTTAATTTAATTTGATATTGAATATCTATGATTTAGTTTTAGAAATATCAATTTGGAAAACAAGTTAATTTTAAATTAATTTAATTTAGACCTTAATTTTGTGTTTTACATTAAATTTTACATGTGCATAATTTAGCTACGAAGAAAAAATTGAAAAAAAATAAAAATATGTGTGTATCACGAAGTGTATCAGGAAAAAGGTATCACGAAGTGTATCATGAAAAAAGTATCACGAAGCGTATCATGAAAATTTTCACCACCAGTCTCATTAATTTTTTCATTTCGTGGTATATGAAAATAAAATGTGTTATTTCATGTTTCACACGAGAACATGTTGTGTAAATTTCAATTTTCATAACATGAATGAGAATAAAAACATGAGACACAATATACTACAATGAGAAAATGAAATGTGTGCGTAAGAAGAAATTAACATAAATGAAAAATGAAACACATTGATTATATTTCATTCATGTACATGAAAGAAGTAAAATGAGCACTTCGTGGTGTGCAAATACGAACTCTGCCATCAAGTACCCCCATGTTAATAGACTACTGTCAAATTTTGAGCAAGTTCCGTCATTTACTTTGCGTTTAACAGCTGTTCAAAACATACAACCTCGTGGATTTTTTAAAAATGGAAAAAAGTGAATTTCGAGTGCACATTAAACATTATGTTTTTGCGAAAAAAAAACTTTTAATCAAATTAAGGAAAGGCTTGATAAATACTATGGGGACTCTGCACAATTGATTTCAATGGTAAAAAAGTGGTTTACTGACATTCGTTGTGGTTGCACAAGTACAAATGACGCTGAACGTTCTGGACGGCAAATTGACCTCAATACACCCGAAAGTGTCGAAAAAATCCACGATATGGTATTGGCCGATAGAAGAGTAAAAGTGCGTGAGATTGTTGATGCCATAGGCAATTCATATGGTAGTTTGGTTTCGATTTTAACTGATCAGTTGGATTTAAGAAAGCTGCCTGCAAGATGGGTGCCGCGTTTGCTCTCAATTGACCATAATGCACGGGTGCACACGTGTGTAGTCTCAATGGCAAAATTCCATGAATTGGGCAACGAATTGGTACCTCATCCGCCATATTCTTTGGATTTAGCCCCCATTGACTATTTTCGATTTCCAAACTTAAGAAATGGCTGGGTGGAAAGAGATTTAGCTCCAACGATAAAATTATTGATCAAACAAATGCCTATTTTATGGGCCTCCTATTTTTTGGAAGGGATGCAAAAATTCGAGAAACGTTGGACTAAGTGTATTGAGCTAAAAGGAGATTATGTTAAAATATTTTTTTTTGCAAAAAAAAACATTCAAAAAGTCACGGACTTATTGATCCGCCCTCGTACTTATTTTTGCTTGCCAGAAATTAATAAAATTGACACTCCTGAGGAAGTTGGAATAAAACCAACGAAATGTGGAGTGAAACGATGCAATAAAATTGAAACTTTATTTTTATTTTTATTAAAATATTATAATTCATGACCAAAACTAGCCCGATACAAAAATCTCCAAAGAATTTTGTTTTATACTGCTGCATATATAACATGTCAACATTTAAATTACCAAAAAATATACAAGCACCATTAGTATACAAATAAAAAAGATTTTTTCTTTCCTAAGTTTTGCGTACTACATTTCTGCGATCGATACACTGACGTAAACATCAATGGTTTATTCGCTATTTTTACTTTGAATAATTCTTTTGCTATAATATCCATGTAATCCTTACAGAAATTTGTTAAAATTTTGTAATTAAATTGAGATTTAACGAACTTAGAATTTCCTCCAAATCTGTTTCTTCTACAACAGTGAACAGATTCATAGCCAGGAATGGTGTAATATTTAATGCATTTTTATTGAACCAGGTTTCTTGAATAGTTTATATCAGGCAGTCTTGCAAACTAACTTAATTCATATTTAAATTTGTTCAATTTATTAATAGAAGAAACGCTTTTATGTTATTGTAATAGGCAAATTTTTTAAAAATTTTACTATTTTTATAAACAACAGAGTTGTATGAATTTAAGTTATAAAAATATTTTTAAATCACAAATAAAAAAAATATATTATATAAAAACATTATTTGTTAATAAAACAAGAACTAATTGGGGGTTTTAAAAGCATTATTACCATCATCTTCCTCACTATCATTATCATCAACATATGTTACGCTAAGAACCACGTTAGAACTATTGTTTACCACCACCAGAAGATGTTAATGGCAATTGGTCCATAGATTTGATTCGGATCAGCCTCGTTTGTATATCTTTCTTCACAAGTACAGGTTGGTTGAAAAGTTCCTGCGCTCACCAAGAGATGGCAAACTTTTTTTTCTCAAGTTGGTATAACTGTCCTGAGAACACATGAAAAGTTGCAAGTCATTCTGTCAATTTTTTCTTTGTTTACAAGCCATTTTAAGTTGACGTGTCATTGATTTATTTTAATATGGAAAAAATTGAATATCGTGCAGTCATTAGATTCTTTGTTTTGAAGGGTTTAAAAGCAAATAAAATTTATGAACAATTGTTAGAAGTGTATAAGGAGTCCTCACCTTCAAAACGCACCGTTGAATTTTGGGCTGGTGAATTTAAACGTGGTCGTACCAGCCTTGAAGGCAATGCACGAGAAGGACGACCAAAAACTGCAACCACAGCAGAAATCATTGAGCAGGTACATAATATGGTTAGTGAAGATCCAAGTTTGACTAAGCCATAGGCATCTCAGACGAACGAGTACTCCGTATTTTACATGAAGAATTACGTATGAAAAAACTGTTTGGAAAGTTAGTGCCGCACACATTAACAATTCAACAAAAACTGGATCGAAAACAAATTTCTCAGCGTAATTTGGAGCGTTTTAAGCCGAATAAAACCGATTTCTTGCGTCGTTTTATAACTATGAATGAGACTTGGATCTACCACCATGATCCTAAATTGAAACAAGAACGTTTTCAGTGGACTGAAGCTGGTTGTTCAGCTCCAAAGCAGGTGAAGTCACGACGATCAGCAAAGAAGGTTATGGCATCAGTTTTTTGGGATGCAAAAGGAATTTTGTTGATTGATTATCTTCAGAAAGGAAAAACAATAAACTCTGAATATTATTGCAGCCTTTTGGATCAGCTGGATGAAAAATTCGTGAGAATAGACCTGGTTTAAAGAAGAAAAAAAAAACATTTTTCATCCAGACAATGCACCTGCTCACAAAAGTGTTTTGACGATGGCTAAATTCAAAGAATTAAAGTACGAATTGCTTGAACATCCACCGTATTCCCCAAATTTGGCTCCCAGTGACTACTATCTCTTCAGAAATCTGAAGCAATTCCTTCGTGGAAAGCATTTTTCTAGGAGATTATATTGAATAAAAAAATATGTTTCGTAACAAAAACAGTATTCTTTCATTTCGAGCGCAGAAACTTTTCAACCAACCTGAACGTTACTTCCTCTGAAAAAAAATTTAAAACCAACATCTTTTAATTATTTGGCATAGTTAAAAACATCCATGGTCTCCTTGCTCAAAAAATCATTAACATATACATTTTTTAGATGATCCATCTCCTTCATTTTAGCTTTTTCATTCATGAAAACTTTTTTGCTTTCTGATTTAAGAACTTCGCAATAAGCATCTTCACAGACATCCGCACCAGTTTTTTTTTAGCTATATCAAAAACAACACACAAAGCATTATTTTCACCATCCATTGTCACGCCATTTATTATGTAATCGTTTTGAACTTTTATATCATTTAAATACTTTACTGATGATTTTTATTGTTTTACTTCGTCACTCAAATTTTTATTTTTTTTAAGGATTCAATTTGCTTTGTGTTTTAAGCAACACATAAATTGATTTAATTTTAACGAAGACGTACATAAAGAGTTGAACGCACGTTCTAGATTGGGGCCCGGACCCGCGGGACGGGGGTGGGACTTGGTCTCTCTTTACTATCCAATATGACTACCAAAACAAATTCGAACGCGCCTATTAACTTTAGCAATGTAAATTAAGCTTGTTTTACTTAAAGCAGACATACAAGGGACTGACTATTGAAAAAAGAAGAAAAAAAAAATAAGAAATCAGAACACCCACTTATAGATCTCTAGGTATTCTTGATCATGCGCCCGCACCTACACAAGTCCTCAAAAATTTCCAATCACGCTTAATTGAGAACCCATTATACGCATACACTTCCTTTTTATTTGACTCTCTTTTACTTTAAAGGAAAACTATTCAATTATAGCAAATTCATAATTCATTACTTATTCTAAATATCCCAAAAGTTAATCAAAAAAAATATAAATGATCACCTACATTAATTAATTTAATATAAAGAAAGAAAACTAATAAAAATAAAGTTTGGTATAAAATAATAAGAAAAAATTACCGATTTTAAGAATAACAAATGATCAAAATTTACATATTAATGTTTCCAAAATCCACGATGTTAAGGCCTCTGCATCATGTTGTTTTGGTCAAACTTAGTATTTATATTAATATTTACAAATTAAAATTATAACACAAAAACAGAATTGGTAAACAAAGAGACGTTTTGAATACAAAAGGTAGAAAAGCGGGGATGGGAAGTATTAGTTGGACAGCAAACTTTAACATTAATTACAAAATTATAAAATATAGGATGTTGCAAACGAACTTGCAGAAGAAATTTGGGGTGATATAGTTTGATTAATAGGCAGTATTAAAGGTTAGAAACTGAACTTCACAAAGAGGTAATATTAAATATAAAACCAATGGTTTTTCTTTTATGAATTTCATATTAGTTTAGTTTTCCGAGAAAAGTTTAACATAGTTTTACTCGAAATATTAACGATTATAAAATAAGACGACACTTTACGATGACGACTGACAGGCGTTACTTTGATTTATCAGCATAATAAGTACACGTGGAAGGTATAAAAACTCTTAATGTTGTTACAATTCAGGGTTTCAAAGAAATTCGCTACTCCGAAACACAATCACCAGATTGTTACCCTGGCATTCGGTGTGATTTACCAGCCAATTAACCGATTTCCTCACGAGGAAGGGAATAAAACACGTGGGCCCCAAAGACCCAGATCCCTTCCAACGGCAACTTTAATAAATTTGGTGTAATTCGGATCTGGATATTAAATAAACCTCTGTCAGTATTACGTTACATCGCACAAAAAAACAAATTTACCTGGATATTAAAGCTCGAGGCCAAATCCGTATGTTAGGGATATTTATTTATGCCAATTGATGCGTTGTCTTAAAATATTCAATATTATTTACCGTGTTTAACGTTTTTATAATTCCACTTAAATATTCTAATTTTCGTACTTAAACTTATTAAATATTTTATTAGAAAATCATTACTTGAAAACTGTACTTTTAGTGGTTAACACGTTTTATAAAATTACTTTGGGAACATCAATTTATACCTTTATGATTGAATTCTCAAATTGAATAAATTACTAGAATATATCGCACTTGATCAACAAGACAGTAACAACTCAAAATTTTTAAAATTTCACTTTTTGCAAGAAATCAATTAAAAACATCAATATACATATATCTACTGTAAAAATTTCAACTAGTTGCGATTACTCTTTCATCTCTAAAAGCACATTTGAGACCATTTTCTTGATAATGTGGTGACTACCTTTATATCAACAAAAAGGTATTATTTTGAGTTAAAACAAAAATTGAAATAGAAATGAATCGTATATTTTCATAAAAAAGGTATTATTTTGATTTGAGCCTTTATTCTTCAAAAAAAAATCAAACTGTTTCATTAAAATTTTGTTGTATTTTGAGTTGATACTGTTTTATTGATAAAATTTGTTTAACTGTATGATTTTAACTCGAAATGTGACTCTTTTTTTGATAAAAATGCTGCAATTTTTTTTGAGTTGTGACCCTTTTCATGACATTTTTCAATCTATTAGTTTTAACCATTTTCATGATATCGTGTTTATAATAAATTTACTTTAACATAACTACTTGCTGATAACGAAATCAATTGCTTATTGCAGTAATAATGAAAATATTGAAATATAAAAAATTGTATTATATATATGATTATATTTTATATTGTACGAACAAGCAATAGTTACTTAAAATTTAATATGACGTGTCCAAACATGCAACACTATTCCGCGTTTAGAGGATATACATAGTGACAATAATAGTTATAGCTCTGCAGATCTATTCAGCGATGATTCGAATGACGATTTCAATCCGTCGTTGGTAAGTCAAAGCAGTTCTTCGGACATAGAAATGCAGAAAGCGGTTGACGAAAAAAAAACGTACTTTTTTTTTATCTTTTACACTTATTATTGATTTAGTTTATCCTCTATTTATTCTGAAAGGCTTCCTCTGTCGGAAAATAAGAAAAAGGATCTTAAGGAACTTGTAAAAAAATATATAATCCCAAAACATATTACAAAAATTTAATAGATACTTAATATAAACACTTAATAATTGTTGTTAACTTTATACATAATATGTATATTATCATTTAATAAAGACTACTCGTAGTATATCTAAAATTAAGAACGTGTATTCAAATGTGTATTAAAATGTGGAGTTAATAGTAGAGTATTCAAAAAACCGGCCTTTTGGAAAAACCGGTTTCGGTTTTCTTCGAAAAATCGAATTTTTAAAAAACCGGTTTCGGTTTCGGTTTTTGCAGAAAAAACCGGTCAACCGGTTTTTTTTTTTAATTTGAATAAAAAGCTTATATAATTTGTTTATTGTTTTAATTACAAACAAAAAAAAAAGAAATTTAATATATAAAGTGATAAAAATAAAAAAAACTTTGAAAAAAATATTTTATAATATTTTTTTATTGTATAGGGTCCGCGAAATAACTTTTTTTTTTTGAAAATGCTATAAAAAAACAAGTACAATCCTTCCGGTTAATAATGGATTCAAACGGCTGCCTCGACTGGCCGTTAAAGTCAATAACTATCGTTATCGGGTCATATTGAACGAATTTTTGTTCAAAAAAATTGAAGAAGAGGATATTGGCAATATTTGGTTTCAACAGGACGGCGCAACGTGCCACACAGCCGAAGCTACACTCGATGTTTTGCGCCCTGTTTTTAAAGATCGCATTATCAGCCGCAGAGCTGATGTCGTTTGTCCATCTCGGAGCTGCGATTTGACACCGTTGGACTATTATTTGTGGGGTGCCGTCAAAGATAAGTGTTACGCCGACAAGCCAGAGACAATTGACGCTTTAAAGGACAACATTTGTGAAGCCATTGGTGAAATACAGCTGCACACAATCGATAATGTACTTAAAAATTGGACCGATCGTGTAGGCTACTGCATGGCCAGCCGAGGCATTCATTTGAATAAAATTATTTTCCATTATTAACCGGAAGGATTGTACTTTCAAATAAAAAAAGAAATTTGAGAAAATATTCAGTAGTTTTTTTTTATAGCATTTAAAAAAAAAAGTTATTTGGCGGACCCTATAATTCATTTTAACATTTTATTTATTGGTTTTAATATTTTTTAATATAATATCTTAAAAATTAATATTAACAAACTATATGCATATCAAATGAATAGAGGTCATTACGTTTGTAAATTGGTAAAATTAAGTACGTTAGTAATTTAAACGTTTAAAACGTTTGGCATTAAATAAGTTTTATTTAATATTACATTTTAAATATGTAAAAAGAAAATCTATTTTTCAGTTCTAAAATAATATTTTAGAAATAATATGCAATTTAAATGTTAGGTTTTAAGACGATTTTTTTGTTTGCTTTTGATAAAGCTAGAAGTGGAAAATACTCTTTCACTAATAGTAGATGTTAGACAAATAGTCAAAAGACAATTATATAAATTATCCAACTTTTCAGTTCTTTTGTCGCATTTATCAAGATATATGAAATTATCATATAATGATAAATTATTTTGTACACTCTTTTTGTGTTATTGTGTTATTTAAATCAGAAATTAAACTATTTGAAATATCCAAAGTTAGCAATCGCAATCTATCTGACTTACATCTAAATCTTCATAACCAAAAACACGATTATAAAAGTGTTTGGAAAAAATAAAAGAGACCAAGTAACCCAGTTGGTGATGTAATTAAAAAAACCGGTTAGCCGAACAAAAAAGACCGGTTTTCGGTTTTCTTCGAATTTACAAAATATTCGAAACCGATCGGTTTTTAAAAATAAAGAAACCGGTTGACCGGTTTTCGGTTTCGGTTTTTGAATACTCTAGTTAATAGAATATCATAACAACGTAAGATACAATTTTTTTCGAAAATGATGAAAAAAAATTGGAAACTTTAATTAAATTTCAACTAAAGCGTCACAACTCAAAGTAATACAAAGAAAAATGAAGAGAATTTTCAGAAAAATGGTATTAAGTAAAAAAATTGATTTTTATTGCAATATGTGCAAAAATTAAAAAAAAAAAAACAATGTAAATATATTTTCAAATGGAATTTGCTTACTATGATGTATTTGGATTTTTAAATTATCTTAAAATGAAACCACAAACAGTTTTTCACCTCTACTGAACATTTTACCAATTTTGAGTTATTACACTCTTGTTGATCAAGTGCGATATGTATATTTTATTTTTGTATGGACATAGTACAAACGTAGTTTCATTCATACTTATTTACTATGCTCATCGAGAAAATAACGGGACGATTAAAAGAAATAATGAATGAAGTTCTATGTCTCTCAACTTTTTTTCTTTTAAATATGCGTACGAAATGAGAACATTAGAGTTGGTATTGAAGGGAAAACAGGCGACAGATACCATTGGAGATAAGAAAAAAAGTTTATTTAGACTCAGTAGTCAAATCAACAAAACAAACAATAAATGGTGGTAGGTGGGAAAAAAATAAGTATATGGACTTACAGGTGTTATATATATTAAAGATAAAAATATACACTCGTAAAAATAAATTTGTCTCAAATCCTACAAGCAACCGTTACAACCCAATTTACAGTACAGGAATTGAAAGCGCTAATATAGGTACAAAGTTTTGATAAAATGTAACATGTTTTACATATACAAACATTAACAAGTTGTAAATAAATAATATTATGACCTTTGTGTTTTTGTTTTTGAAAGTTAAAACTAAATTATATTTTTCCGGCGGTATTCATAAAAAATCTTAATTCAAGTTTCAAATGCATTTTAGTTAAAAAACATTTTAAGCCTAAAAAAGGTTTATTAAAAATTCGTATTCATAATCAGTATTTTAACTAAAAAACGATTTAATGTTTTTTTAACTTGAGGATGGCAAAACTGTATTTTTTATTTGTTACATTAATCGTAATGATGCAAATCAATGATTACTAAACCATACGGTACTCGTTTCTATGTATTTTTTTTGTCATTTTTCAGAAAAATATTGTTTTTATAAAATAAAAAATTTATGAAAACTTGTTTATTAAATAAAAATAGAAAAAGAGTCAAAACAAAATGCCCTGTAAAAGTGTTACATAGATAATGATTTTATTGTAGATAAAAAAGTATTCAAATAACCGGTTTTATTTTCTTTGTTTTGATTAAACAACACACCACTAGTTTACTTTCAATAAATAATATAAAAAAATATTATTTCTGCTTAAATTCTTTATCCGGAATTGAAAACGGGTCGATCCTCTTTTTGTAAATTTTTTTCTGACGATTTTTTTTTAAATTTTGGCTATACTTTCTATTATGAACAAAATACAATTAAAAATATCATATTTTTCTAATAAAAATGATTCTTACCAATTCTTTTGATCAAATATAGAATGTCCATTATTTATTAAACAAAAACAAATAAATTCATTTGATTATAAGACAATTGTTTGCAAAAATGTTATAAATGAAAATAAACACAAATCAAAAATGTCATTTTAAAATAGGTTTAAAGTAGTGTTGAACCAAATTTAAAATTCGTTTATTTACACAAGGTTTAAAAAAGGTATTTTAAGCTAAAATTCGTTTATGAATACAATTTTAGCAAATTTTGCTTAAAATAGGTTTGAAATACTGTTTAAAATTTTTATGAATACCGCTGTTCATCTTTGCCAGCAAAACATTCATTAGTTGGGCGTTTTAATAATATGTATCTAAACTTAAAGGTATTTAAATCCTTTTTCAATTCTTAGTTTGAAAGTTTTATTAAAATATTTTTTATAAGTTTTAGAAATCATTTTTTTAATATTGTCATTTTGTATACATATTACGATACTTTAAATTAAAACAAAAGGTTGTTTGGTTATCATAAATTATCCAAGTTCAAAATCAATAGTAGTTAGTGGAAAGTTATTTTCAAAGAATGTGGTCTTCATCTAATCGCAGCCCTTTATGTTTATGTTCAGAAACACAATGTTTAGTTTTAGGACCTGAGGTTAGCCCGCAAGTGCTTAGTGACAAAATCTATTCGAGTCCGGGCTCAATATACGATGTTTGGATGGGTCATATCTGGCCAATCTCCTCTTAGGAGGATAGATCTATTTGGATTAACCCCGTACCCTTTGGACTATCGATCCTTTGGGTCAACGATAGACACCCCTTGTGTCACCACGGTCCCCTTTGGGCCAACGATCCTCTTGAATCATCGTCGCACAGTGCTTTGTCCCATAGGCAAAAATCAAAAATTAAGCATGGGCTCAAATTGTTCTTAAAAGTACATTTTTTGAAAGACAAGAAGTTAACTGAAATAAATATGCAAAAAAAATTTAGTCTGATTGCTTTCGCCTTCAGTAGAGGGCGCCAAAGTTTGAAAATATTAAGCAAAAATTACTGAACAAAAAATATTGTTTTCAGTTGTTTCACGAAAATAATTCTCAAAAATATATTTTTTTAAATACTGATTTAAAGTTTTATTTTTTGAATACTTAGATATATTTGTAGTAAACCTTTAATACACTATTTAATATATATTTGAAAACAAATATTTTTTACAACTCCAAAAAATAGGTTTTTTTTTGGTGAAAATTCGAAAATTTCTTAAGTTTGATGGAGTATAAAAAAAAATTATATAAAATTAAATAATTTTTTATTTCGGTTTTTGTAAGTCTATAATATTATCTAACATATTATTAAAAAAAAGTGCCGGTTTTTCACAAAAAATCAAAATATTGGCTTTTGTAAAAATGGCTAAATTTGTGATTTTTACCGCATTTGTTTGAAAAAATGTATTATCTTTGATTGAGTATAAAAAAAAAAATTATATAAAATTAAATAATTTTTTATTTCGGTTTTTGTAAGTCTATAATATTAACTAACATATTATTAAAAAAAAGTGCCGGTTTTTCACAAAAAATCAAAATATTGGCTTTTGTAAAAATGGCTAAATTTGTGATTTTTACCGCATTTGTTTAAAAAAATTTATTATCTTTGATTGAGTATAAAAAAAAAATTATATAAAATTAAATAATTTTTTATTTCGGTTTTTGTAAGTCTATAATATTATCTAACATATTATTAAAAAAAAAGTGCCGGTTTTTCACAAAAAATCAAAATATTGGCTTTTGTAAAAATGGCTAAATTTGTGATTTTTACCGCATTTGTTTGAAAAAATTTATTATCTTTGATTGAGTATAAAAAAAAATTATATAAAATTATACAACTTATTTTATTATAAAATTGCATTGAAAACGATTGCTATCGTTCTTAAACAAATTTAGCATTATTTTGAAGTTATTTTACAAAATTTGAAGGAATAAGTGTAGCCCTTTTTAAAATTATCAATTTTTGACATATTTTCTCAATACATATGTATATTAAGGGTGTTCTTATTTTGAAATTTTTGAAATTTATCAACCGCCGGCCCGATTCTTGTTCCCTTCTGTTAAAAATGTAATCCTGTAAAATTTGGAGTCAATCCGATAATTTTTAGTGGACCCGGAAACGATTTGAAAATTTTCATGGGGTCTATATGGGCAAAATATCCATTTTTAACGAAAGTAGTTACATTTTAATTTTGAACTTTATTTTATCCATCACAAAAGGAAATGAAACAATAACTGTTTTTGGTTTTCTTCTCTTAAAATTATAAAAAATAAATATCAAATGCATGATATTGACTGTTTAGTTCTCTAAAGTCGCAATAACAGTTACCTACTTAAAAAAACATAAATTTATTTTCGCACGCTTTACTTTTGGCGCAGAACATATTCCAAGAAATTGTGTACTCTTGAGCTACTAAAAATTGCATATACTGCTGATAACGGGACATTTTCGAGAACATTTTCTCTTGTGTTTTTAATTTTCGCTTTATTTTTGGCTTTGGAAGCAAACAGTTCATAGTTCTACTTAAAATCGTAATTTGTGATCGCAGTGGAGTGAGTTCTTATCAGTGAAATCGAAAAGAATTAATAATTTAATAATAATAGATTTTTCTAGATTAATTTGTTATTTAATTATTGTTATATAATAAAAGAAATTAATAATGTCGAGTGATTCAGTTATTGGAACGCGTAAAGCCATTGAAAATTTGAAGAAAATCGATCTAATTGGAAATGTTTCTCATCAAATTACTGGTGCAAAACTACCGTCTAATCGTCAGGTCTTGCAAGTTTTATTTTACAACATGTGGTTTGTTAAAATGACTGCGATGCTTGGTGCGAAGCTAGCAATTAGTGCAGTGGAAATATTTTGGCAGCAAGCACGTATACCTATTCGAGAAGAGCACAAATGCGTTGAAAAGCTTGTAAAATTATACGACAAATGGAAAATCATTCAGAAAACAGTTCCTGGTAAAAGGTCGAGTTCCCAAAAAGAAGCTGCTGAGTCATTTTTGAATAGTCTAGACGACTTATTTGATATTGCTACCGCTGATGCACTAGAAAAAATTCGGATTGCAGAAGATAGAGAGTTTCTTGAAATGCAAAGAAAAATAGGACGTCCCGGTTGTATGGCTGGTGTTGACAAGGTTTTGTGGGATCGGTAAAATAGAGCACAAGTACGAAAAGATAAGGAAGCTGCAAGGAAAAGAAAGCATGAGGAGGAAATGAGCCGCACAGGTAAGGGTGACGAACTTCAATATTGTAATGTTTTATTTTTCATATTTTATAGATGTTTCTCAATTAATGGAGTGTAATGATGAAGGTGATATTAGTGACATATCAAGCAACGAGATGCATAATGATGAAACACATGTAACCTCAAAAAGTAATCATGGTCAAAAACGAGGGCGCAAAAATTTTTTAACAGCAAGGTTGCTAGCAGCTCTTGACAATGCCAAAGTGTCTGATGGAATGGCAGTTCATATTCTCATAGCAGCAGGTGAAGCATTTGGACTACGTGTAGAAGAACTTGCAATCAATCGTTCAACTATTCATCGTTTACGCCAAGAGAACCGTTTAAGGGATTCTGAAGAAATTTCAGCTAATTTCACTGATAATGTAAATTGTGATTTTCAGCAAGAGTTGGTTTTTGATATTGTAACAATCTTTTCATCATTTATAGGTGAGTAAAACTGGATCGCTGGTAGCTCATTTTGATGGAAAATTCATGAAAGACTTGATCGGCCCCACGAAGGTTGAGCGAATCGCAATTTCTGTTAGTTTCAACGGCACATCAAAATTTCTCGGCGCACCAAAAGTAGCATCTTCGAGTGGTGAAAATATTGCTGATATAGTGTATGAAAAATTACGTGAATGGAAAATTGTGGATCAAGTCAAAGGCTTGTCATATGATACAACGTCAACAAATACTGGCATAAAAACAGGTGCTGCAGTTCTTTTAGAAAAAAAAATTGGCCGTAGTCTTATCAATCTACCTTGCCGCCACCATATTTATGAGGTCGTTTTGCGAAGTGTTTTCGAAACAAAACTTTCTTCAACCTCTGCACCAGAAGTTCCCATCTTTGAAAGATTTGGAAAATTTTGGCCAAATATAAATAAACAAGCTTTCAAAAGTGGCATTGAAGATTCGACCATTTGTGAAAAAATAAGTGCAGCTGAACTAGAACACTGTAAAACTTTTTGCTATGCTCAACTGGCTAAATCTCAAAATCGAGAAGACTATAAAGAATTACTACAGTTGGCTTTGATGTTTGTCGGTGCAGAGCAGTATAATTTCCGAACGCCTGGACCAACTAGCCATGCACGCTGGATGGCAAAGGCTATATATTCCTTGAAAATATTTATGTTCCGTGATCAATTCAAACTAACGAAGAAGGAATTGAATGGTTTACGCGATATTTGCGTTTTTATAGTGACTCTTTATATCAAAGTTTGGTTCAAATGCACTAATGCTATAGACGCACCGCTTCAAGATTTAACTTTTATTCAAGATGCCATAAAGTATACTGAAAAAGACACGGACATATCAGCAATAATTCAAAAAAAAATGAGCAACCATTTATGGTACATTTCAGAGCAAGTAGTAGCTCTGGCTTTTTATGATTCGAAAATACCCATAGAAGAGAAACAGAAAATGCTTAAAAACCTCAAATTAAAGGAACCAGTAGTAAAATTAGAAAATGGTCGAAGATGTTCGAATTTATTGGATTTTAAAAATATTTCGTTGTGTGATTTCGTGTCAGAGAAAACAAAATGTTTCTTTAGTAAATTTGGTTTGCCAATGGAGTTTTTACTGTTAGAGCCTTCAAGTTGGGAAACATCATACGCATTTGAAGAAGGTTGGACCGCATGTAAGGACTTATTTGTCGTCAATGATATTGCAGAGAGAGGCGTTAAGTTTATTCAAGACTATAATAGAATCTTGACAAATGATGAAGACGAAAAACAATTGTTGCTTCAGGTTGTTGAGGCTTATCGAATGAAATATCCATCATATAACAAAGCTACTTTAATAACATGATAAATAAAATAGTAATGATTAGTAAATTTATTATATATAAAATACAATTATTTTTTAATATGAAATTTCATTTGATGTAACTACTTTCGTTAAAAATGGATATTTTGCCCATATAGACCCCATGAAAATTTTCAAATCGTTTCCGGGTCCACTAAAAATTATCGGATTGACTCCAAATTTTACAGGATTACTTTTTTAACAGAAGGGAACAAGAATCGTGCCGGCGAACTAGAAAAAACACTTTTTAAAATTTTCCCATACAAACAAGAACACCCCTAATGTATATACATAATGAAGCCATTTTGTAAAATTTATTTTACAATTGTAAAGTTATATTTTTCGATAATGGTAAATTGTATTTAAAATTGTGTATAGTTGCTTTTTGGATATCTGTGTAAAAAAATAAAATCCCAGAAGTATATATCTGTATTAATAAATGGCAAAATTGGGAAAAACTTAGTTTTTGAGAAAAAGGACATGTGGGAGAAAGTCAAGTACTTGTACCGAATAAAAAAAAATCTCCAGAGATCTAAAAAGTATCTTTTTAAAACTTATTATCCGTTTTTAGTGCATTCTGATCATTAATGTAGCTAAAATTCAGTTTTTGAGGAAAAGGATATATGGGAGGTAGTAATGTCCTTGCACCGAATGAAACGAAAATTGTCACAGAGCAAAAAAGTATAATTTCATAAACTATTCCGAATTCTTACTGTATTCTTATCATTAATGTAGCCAAAATGTAGATTTTAAGAAAAAGGATATATGGGAGGTTGTTATGTCCTTGCTCGGAATGAAACAAAATTAAGCACTAAGCTAAATGACATAATTTAACAGAGATTTACCAATTTTTGCTTCATTCTGCTCATAATAGTAGCTGGAATTAAACTTTTAAATTTAAGGATGTATCGGAATTAGACGTGTCCTTGGGCCGATTTTTTCGAAACTTCAGATTTTTCTTAATTTAGATATTCTGAGCCAGCATACCAAATTTCAAGTTTCTGCGACAACTCCTCTAATTTTGCCGATTCACTATATGGGGACAAAGCACTGTGCGTCGTAGCTTAAGTGTGTTTTAGGGAAGGCCGTGGACTGTGTGGAAGAATTAGGACCTAAATAATGTTGATACTATTAAACCCTTTTGTCAAACGTTCTTATAATTGCTCATAGACCTAGCCAATTATAAAAGAAGTTAGATGTTGGGGTGAAAAAAAATAATAAGAGTTAGTGGTTTAATTTCAATTGTATGGCTTTTATTCGGGCGGCAGACTACTTTTTTTGTTTACTATATTAGCTATTAGCAATAAGTAAAATGCGTCGGCAGAATAGCGGCACAAAATTGGTAACTGCCGATCTTGTGTTTAAGGGTGGAGAACACGTATTTATGTTAACTCATATTTTGAAAAATTTCAAGGAAGAAGGTTTTTCTATGATTACTTATAAATACACATGTGAAGTAAAAAAATTGTAAAATTTTTCTATTTTTTCCTTATAATTTGTTAATATTTATTTAATTCTTTTAAATTTAAAATTTGTTTGTTGTTTTTCTAAAATTTTTATATTTTTTTTTATTTGTGCCGTCTTTTTTATAATTGTCAAAGAAAAATGACAGCTAGTTTGACGTTTTGTCTTAGCAATAATTGCTAACGAATACTGCTGGAGAATTACTGCGACATATTTGCCGGAAATACAAATGTACGAAATCGAATGGTTCACACAGCGATTTTTTAATTTTGACGTTTGCTGCAATTTATGTTTACATATATATCGCTAGTCAAAGTAGTAATAAATAAAATGGTTTTAATTTACTGGAAATTTACACACTTTAAGAGCTCCAGCGGCAAAAATGCCCGGGGTGCGCCGCTGACTACTGGTTTATGCATCTACAAACAATTGTCTTCAATATTAAATGTTAATAATGAATCATACTATGAGCGACAAAAATATGTCGCTGCCTTCCGGACTATGTATATATGTTATCATATAAATTGCTAAGAAAAATTAGTCACCCTGTGGCTGTTTTATAAAAACTCCATGGAACCCTTCGCGGACCTAACGCATCTCTTTAATCGAAGGGTAACCTTTGTCGAGGTTGGCAAAAACTTTGTCCGTTTTGCACTATTTAGCTTAGTATCCGAGATATTCGCCATTTTCTACAATGGCCATTTTCGTGGCTCAAATATTGAGAAAACAATTGTTTATTTTTTTAAATTTTGTATAGATTAAATAAAACAAACAACTCACGAATCAATGTATATGAAAATTAATGAATGCGATACGTCAGACATACTACATGGATTGAAAATTACGTGACCTCGCATAGAGATGGCGTGGCAATAATTGAGTAGGGCCAACTGCTAAAAAAATTGTTTTAAAATTTCACGACATTTCATTAATAAGAAAAAAGTTACCATAATAAAAATGATGCTGTTTGAGAAAAAAATGCATTGCAAAGAGTTTCGTGTTTTGACATTGTTTTTGGTAGGAAAAAATTCTGTCCAAGTCAAAGAATGGATTCATAACATTATGGTGAATCTTCGCCATCATATTCATTGGTTAAAAGGTGGTATCCCGAATTTAAACGTGGTCGTACGAGCACAAATGATGCAGATCGTCCTGGTCGTCCAAATGAAGCAGTTACCGAAGAAAATGAAAGATTAAATTAAGTAAGATTACTGGCATCATAAAGATATCAACAGAGCGATTTCTGCATATATTACATTATCATATTTTTTTTCCATATTTCATATTATTTATTGAATCTTCACTTTTAAAAACTGTGAACTAACAATAATTATCCAAATCTTAAAACTAAATATTAATTGTTAAGTCCAGCCAGTGCCAGACTGATGTTATGTGGTTCAACTGGGACCATTATTTCCCCTTATTATTAGCGGACCAGATCCGCAGTGTCCCTCCTCCTAAGACGCTGGTGGCCGTGATTATTAGTTAAGTTACGGGCTAGTATGTTGGGGTGTGTTTCAAGTTTTGTTAAATAGCGTTGACAGTGTCTAATAATTTCATCTTTGACCAGAGGTACATTCAGGTCTTTATGTATGTTGTAATTCCTAACATACCAGGGTGCGTTCGTGATCGTCCTCAAGAATTTATTTTGCATTCTCTGAATTTTCCCTATATTGGACGCAGAGGCAGTACCCCAGAGCTGAATTCCGTAGCACCATATGGGTTTCATGATCGAATTGGAAATGAGTAATTTGCAGTCCAGGCCTAGTTTAGAGTTTTTGCCAGTAAGCCAAGCGAGTTGAGCAGTTTTTAGCCTCATCTGAGTTATTTTCGCATCTATATGATTTTTCCACGTGAGTCGACGGTCAAGGTGAATACCTAGATATTTCACACATGTGTGTTGGGGTATATTCAGATTATTAATTTTAATGGGTGGACACGTCTCTTTTCTCAGTGTGAAAGTAATGTGGATACATTTCTGTTCATTCACCTTAATTCTCCACTTATCCAACCAAGCTTCCAATTGTGAAATGTGAGTCTGTAACATTCTAGACGCTATTTTTGAGTCATCGTGGACGCTTAAGATTGCAGTATCGTCAGCGAAAGTCGATGTGTGGGTATTAATATCTAATGGCATGTCTGAAGTATAAATGATATATAACAGAGGACCCAAAATGCTACCTTGTGGAACTCCGGCTTGTATATCTTGAGGAGAGCTGACAAAACTTTTTTCAGCAAGAGTGAATTTTCGATTTGTTATATAGCTTTTGAGTAGCTTGTGAGTATTTGTTGGTAACAAAAGTTTTATTTTAAATAGTAGACCTTCATGCCAAACCTTATCGAAAGCCTGTGAAACATCGATAAAAAGGGCAGAGTAGTATTTTTTCTCCTCGAACGTTTTTCTGACAACAGTAACTAGCCTGTGGGCTTGCTCAATGGTGCTGTGTTTTTTCCTGAAGCCAAATTGGTGTGATGGCATACAGTTGTTTTGTTACACATAAACAGTTATATTTTCCATTAGGATTTTCTCGAACAGCTTTGACAAATTGGATAATAGGCTTATAGGCCTATACGATTCCACCTTTGTGTGATCCTTGCCTGGCTTGGGTATCATTTTAACGAGTGAAACTTTCCATTCTGGGGGATAGTATTCAAGGCGTATAATAGCATTAAAAATAAAGAGAATTATCTTTAATGCTATACGGGGTAACTCCAAGAGCATCTTGTTACCGATTCCATCGATACCAGGAGCTTTTTTGGGGTTTAGTTCAAAAATAGCCTTTTCGACCTCTCTCATCTCAAACGTTAATCGGGTAGCTGCTCGGTGCTGGGGTAAAATCGGTGGCAACTCTGTTACAGAACTTGTTATATTTGGCGTGAATACTTTTCTTAAATGTTCTACAAACAGATCTCCTTTTTCAGTATCATTTCTAGCCCAACCTCCGTCTGATTTTCTCAAAGGAGGCTTACATAAGACAGGTCTTTTTAAATTTTTCGTTGCACGCCATAATGAGTAATCAGTTCTTGATGTTGGATCTAAATTTTCAAGATATCTGTTTAATGAAGCAGTTCTCTTATGTTCAAGTAGCTTTCTTAATTTTTTAGTGCATTCTTTCAACCGTTCCTTAAGAGCTTGAAGAGAGTGCTGTTGCCACTCTCTTCGAGCTCTTCTTTTTTCATTTAAGAGTCGTTCGACATCGGCAGACAAAATAATATTTTGTCTGTTGTGTCGGGGGGGTTTGGTAGCAAGTTGAGCAGCAAGTTTGAGATTTAGTTCAAAATTTTGAATCGAGAGGTCGATATCTTCCGGTGTTCTTAGCGGTATGTTTTCCGAGCAATGTGTACTGATAAATTTTTTATACTTCAACCAATCTGTTGTTTTGCCTGTCAGTGCTAAGTCACCAGAGGGGGGTACAATTCCTCGGGGGTTTAAAATAGTAACAACTGTAGGTGTGTGATCAGATGAGAGATCCAATAATGGTTCTACATGGACCAATTCTCTTGCAATAGACATTGTTATTCCAAAGTCTATCAGATCGGGTAATTTCCGACGATCCGTTGGCCAGTACGTGGGTTCTCCACTAGAGATCACATCCATACCCAGCTTAGAAATTGTATTAAACAAAACACGGCCCTTAGGGGTAACAAGCCGTGACCCCCAGAATGTATGCTTGGCATTATAGTCTCCAGCTGCCAGAAAACGCGGTCCTAATGATTCGAAAAAGCCTGTGTACTGATCCTCCGTTATGGAGAATGTGGGGGAGAATAAATTGACGAAATCACTAAGTCCTTATCGAATTCTTCAAAACATATAGTAGTGGCCTGAAGATAATTTTCGCAAAGATCACACATAAGAAAATGTTTTAATCTAGATTTAATGAGAATAGCTGATCCTCCACATGACCTGCCTCTTGGGTCCTTAGTATCATACATTGTGTACCCGCGAATTGAAAATGAACTTCTCAGGGTTAAATGGGTCTCAGAAATAAGCATTACGTCAATTTGCTGATTTCTGAGAAAATACTCGAGCTCTTCTTCATATGCCAATGCCGTTAGCACTCCAGTAACATATTTCCAAACTGTTCATGGTTAGTTAACAAAGCTTGCATCAAAATAGACTGATTTCTCATCATCTCTTGCATCATATTACTCATTGAGTTAGTAAAGTTAGTAACAGTTTGAACCAGGGATTCAATGGATGCTTCAAGTCTGCTGAAATTTTGTATCTGGGGTTCAGATTGAGAAAGTGGAGCATTTGGATTGACTTGTGCGGCTTGTGGAGCTTTTGAGGGCTGTGGTTGTCCTCTTAGAATTTCAGAGTATGAAGCACTGTTGGTGATAATTTGTGGGTATTGTGGAATATAAAATTCCGGTTCTAACTGTGATTTCATTCGGGGGTTTCGGGTTCTGTTCAAATTTGAGTTTTTTAATTTTAAATATACCTCACAACCTCTGTAATAAGCAGTATGGGGATTACCGCAATTGCTACATTTCTTTTCAGTATTTACTGTCTTTGGTTTGGTGCAGTCAGCTGTGCTATGCAGCTCACCGCAAACTACGCAAACTGCATGTATTCTACAATAACACCTAGTGTGACCATACTCCTGGCAGTTCGTACACTGAGCAGGTCCTCGTCGCTTATGTGGTGCTTCAACTGTAACTCTATAGTGTAGCAAGTACCTAAGTTGATAAATAGGGTGTGTTTCATTTTTCTTCAACTTGATATCGCCAGGCTCTAATTCAACTCGGAAAAGGGGTTGGGGGAGCTTATCCCGGTTTCTTATATTAACAACGGACTTAACTTTAAAGCCGTTGATTTCGAGTGCCTTCTTTACTTCAAGTGGGTCATTGTATGATTCAATACCCTTAATCACTATCTGAAGACCTTTGCTGCTCTTCAACTGGTAAGTATAAAATTTTTTTTTTCTGGACTCAAGAAATGATACTAATTTTCTGAAATTGGATTCACATTGAACTTGAATCTTAGTTTCAACATTTTTGCCATTTTTTATTGGCACAATATAAAAAGAGTTTTCCCCAATAAGGCTGACTAGGGTTTTAACAAATTCATTTGAATTTTGCTCTCTTAGATAGATAGGGGGAGGTCTTTGTGGTTTAGGTATCACCGGGGCATCATTATCTTCGCTTTCCAGTATGGCAAAACGGTTTTGGGATTGAGTGACATTTTTTTCACCTCTACTAAGCTTAGGATAGGGAGCTGTTTTAGCCGATTTTGGGCTTCTTTTTCTCTTAACTATTTTAACATACCTGTCTAATCCAGTCTGTACCAATGGTTTGGCGGTAATGATGACTGGCAGGTCAACATTGGGTGTTGCGCCAGTTGAGGGGTTAATAGTTAAACTACTTACTGACGGATAGTGAAGCATACTTTGGGGCTGTTTTAAGTTATTAGGTTGAGCCATAATATTGATATCACTGTTTAACGTAGCAGAAGATGTTGTTGGTGTTTTAATAATCTCACTATTTGTTGATATTGTAGCTGTAGGTTTTGGTGAAGTCAAAGCAGACAGCGTTTTGTGTGTTGTTGTTAAACTAGGCACTGTATTTGTTGGAACTTTTATATTTTCATGTTCCTTTGTGTTATTGGTTTTATTTTTTTCACATGAGAGTAAAGGAGACCATGAACGGGATCTCTCAATTGTTTTTGCGGTTAAATAATTTTTGTTGTAATTGGGATCACTAATGTTTTTATTAACATTGATGTTATCTCCCTTTAGAAAAACGTAGGCATTTCTGCCATTTGCACTGAGCCTTCTCTCCTCCTGAATTATAGAGCTCATATGCTCTTTTCTTTTTAAGAAAGAAAAGAAAAAATATACAAAACAAGACAAATCCCTGTTTGTTAAGGGTTTTTTATAAATGTTTTTTTTATTTAAATTGAACATGGTTTATTTGTTTTTTGTAATAAATATATTATTTTTTAAGCGTCCAAGCGCTGTTGTTTTTTATATATTTTTTTAAACACTAATAAGCCGATATTTTAATAAATGCACGGACCGAATAAATAACACGTCTATCCCTTAAATATGAAAAAGTTTTCTACCGCCGCATTTTTAACAGCTGAACAAAAACTGAAACGTGTTCATGATTCAAGGTATGTTTTGGAAATTTTTGTAGTAAATTCAACAAAATTTTTCACGTGGATTCATTATAATACACCGAAATCTAATAGACAGTCTGGGGAGTGGTACAAGACTGAACAATCGGCTGGAAAGGTAATAGCCAGTGATTTTTGGGATGCACGTGGTATATTTTTATTGATTCCTTGGAGAAAGGAAAAACAATAACTGCCAAATACTATGTTGACAGATTGGATGAAGAAATTAAGAAAAAACGAACCCACTAAAATAAGAAAAAAATATTGTACCATCATGACAATGCACCTATGCTATGACAATGCTTCCTATGTATTCTTGTATTATCCAGATCTGACCCCAGCGATTATTATTTGTTCCCAAATTCGAAAATATGGCTCCAGGAAAAAGGTTTTCCATAAATGAAGAAGTCATATCTGAGACGGAAGACTATTTTGAAGAGTTTGACAAATCGTATTTTTTCAAGGGTGTCAAGATGTTAGAGGATCGGTGGAAGAAGTGCATTTAACTTAACGGATATTACATTGAGGAATAAAATTGATATAAAAAAAACTGTTTTTTCATTGTTAGGCCACGGAATTTTTAATCCATGTAGTATATGAGCATTGGAATATTTTTACTTCTCACTATCCACATATATGTACACTATTTACGTATATGTACACCTAAAATTCAAAAATTCTTAGCTATTCATTTTCGAATGTGAGCACAAAACAAAAAATTTAGCAATTTTGAATTATGATAATTTATCATGAGTGTTTAAATTTAAGTGTTCGTATATGAATTATTCTAAAACCTGATTGTTTTCGAAAGAAATAAGACGAAAGAAACAGATGTTATACGCACTTAACTAATTATATTTTTTTATTTTACAGAAACTTCAAACAATTAATGATGAGACTAACAAATCGTGTTCGGTTGGCAGCAATGAACATAATTTATTAAAGAATAGAAGTGAACTCATCATGCCATATGATCGCAACAGGGTTTGTATAAATATATATATATATTTTTAATGAAATTTTAGATTTATTATACTCTGAACTCAAAACTGCGGTCCAATATACTAAAATCCATATCAAATTGATAAATGATCACTAGAGCATGAAATTCGATGCCGACGCATGTTTTTTCTCGACAGTCTAAAAGATATGGATTAAATAATTATTCGCATCACAAAATTTAAAACAAAAATGCATCTGTTTGTTGTTGCATTCAATATTTTAACAAAAATGTTTATACATACATAGTCTTATATAAAATGCATTATATTTGCTTGCTAACAAATATCACAGTACAAATAGTGTTTCCAATTCGGTTAATCGATTAAGCGATTCCTCGATTAATCGCCTTTATTTCGGTTTTAGAGAGTAATCTTTTTAGAGAGTAATCAGATTCCTCTGAAAAACCCCAAGATTATAAGGCATGATTCTTCAAAAAATCTCAGGATACTTTGAATTGTCCTAAACAAATACTTTAGAAACCAATGCAATAGACTTAACTTGATATTTCAACACAAGACAACTCTTTGTGTTCTTAGTGATGAAAAAAATACATTTATTTTGCATTAAACGATTAATCGCCAATTTTTTCGATTAATCGACCCGAATAACCGATTAATCAATTTTCTTTATTTTTCGAATAATGATTAACCGGCAGGGTCGAATAATTACAACAGAAAAAATGCATCGGACATGCGGTCCCTATTTTCCGATAGATTTTAGGATCACGAATGTGAACACCAAGTTTAAAGATTAGCTCTACTTTTTAAAATGTTTTCAAAATTAACTTTTACCGAAAATCCAAATGCTTCTTTAAATTTTCTTATTAATTTATATCCCTGAGGAAATTACCGAGAATTTTTAATATGGGATTAATGTATGGACTCTGAGCTTTTAAAACCATCAATTCCATTTATTTCGATTAGATGCAGGATGTAGGATATTCTTATAGTTAAAGTAAAAACTTCACTTATTTTGGTAAATTGAAAATGTTATAAATTCGTTAATCGGATTTGTAAAATTTTAGCGCATGATGTTAGTTGACATCCTACTTAACACATCGGCTGAAAAATCTGCAGGATGACACATAGGTGGCGCTACTAATGAAAAACTGTATACAATTTTTTAGAAATACCAACCTTCAGATAATACCAATCAAAATTTAATGACAATTGCTACTTTTGCGATTTTGAAAACAATGTATTCAAAGCAATTTCATGTGTTGAATTATCATTGCTTTCGATAATTGTTATTCGGACTCTGTTCCATCAAGACAAATGGTAAAAAAGTGGTTTACTTACGTTAAACGTGGTCGTACGATGACGCCAATTTCTCTGGTCGCCCAAAAGAGGTGGTAATACCGAAAAACATCAAAAAAGTTAAAAAATCGTTTTGGGCAGACCGTAAATTGAAGTTGCAGAAGAAATGATCTATGTATGGTTTGATTTTTTCTAACGTTTATTATTTGCGGTTATCTTTTGTTATTATATTCGTTGATGTGAATATGAGCCTATATTTAAAGTCATTTAATTTTAATTTATTTATGTGAATTAGTTTTTACGACAATTGTTTTAATACTAGTATTTTGTGCGAGCAAAAAATACAACTTTTTCGTATTTTACATTTAATTCATTTTATTTGTTAGAAAATTGAGTATATTTGTTAGATTTTTTATATTTAGTGGCATAGCCTTTTTTTTTAATTACTGCTTCCATTCGTGAAGGCAAGGAATCCACGAGCGCAACCAGTTTTCGTGTAGGTATGCCTTGCCACACCTGTTTGGCAACAATCTCCAAATTCCTTAAATTTTAAGGCTTTTTCTTTCGTTTTTCGCGATCTACAAGCTCCCATTGATTTTTCTGGCCACTGTAATAGTTCTACACCGTTGCTACTTAGAAATTAAGCGACTGGTCGTGTTGGCCATCAGCCATTTTTTCCCGCATGCGAGGAAGCATGTGCTCTTGTAAAAACTTGCAGTGACCCTCTGCGTTCATTCTGCCATCAATTTTAACAATGGGCCCAACACTATCACGGCAGATTGCACATTAAAATAAAAAAGTTAATAACTGTGATTTATTTAAGACAAATACTTCGTACCCCAAAACATATGTGATCCTCCGACGTGTTTAATGGTTGGTTTCTGGTATCTAGGAGAGTACGGTTTATTTCGTGGTCTGCAGATGAATTTTAATCCATCGGAGGATCCAAATAAATTTGATTTTGTTTCATCATTGAATAAAACCTTTGCCCATTGTTCTTTTGTCCAGTGCATACGGCACTGTGCCAAATCGGGTCGCTTCTTTTTATTTGCTTTACTTAAGAACCCAGCAAAACTTTGGTAATGGGTGCAATATACTCAAGCGTAATTAGTTACTGATTATTGATTACGTAATATATGATTTATAAATGTAAAGTAATTATTGAAATATTTTTGAAAATCTTTTTTTAGATACATTACTTTGTGTTTTTTTTACAGCCAAAGGGTAATGTATGTATGTTTTGACAACACTAACGAAAAAATTAAGGCCAACAATTCATCTAGGTTTACAGCAATCAAATATTATAATGCGTCGATAGTTCTGTGGCTTTCAAAAATATGTAAAAATCAATTCAGACAAACGATGTTCATCCATGTGTAGAACTCTTAAATAGCTTCTCACCAAATTAGTTTATTAACCGAGCTCGCTGCGTAGAGCCACAGTGGACGAAATCCTTAAGCGATATTTACACACATACATATATGATTTTCAAAAATGTCTAAAAATCAATTCAGACAAACGATTTACATACATGTGTAGGACTATTAAATAGCTTCTCACCACAATTTATTTCTTTTACCGAGCTTGATGCATAGAGCCCCAGTGGGCCAAATCCTTAAGCGATATTTACACTCATACATGTGTTGTTTTCAAAAATATTTAAAAACCAATCCAGACAAACGATTTACATCCTTGTGTAGGACACTTAAATAGCTTCTCACCAAAATTTATTTCATTAGCCGAGCTTGCTCCATAGTGCGCTAAATGCTTAAGCATTATTTATACTCATACATGTGTGGTTTTCAAAAATCTCTAAAAATCAATTCAGAGTGAATTTTTTTTTTTTGGTATTTCAATTTTTATAACATGATATATATGCTAAGAATTTGTATAAGATGACCCACACTTATGTTATTTAGCTGCATTTTATATTTTGTCGTTACGTCATAACATATTTAACTCTTATGTCAAAACATATTTAACTTCACACTATTACGTCATTACATATTTAACTGCCATATTTATCTTCACAGACTTAACTTACAGTTTTATTAGTCAGTACTATAACACATAAGTACAAATTCAAACATTAAAATTTAAGAACAATTCGTCGTGAAATTGTCAAATAGATAATTGAGAATTTGATTGAATGAAAAAGATTTAAATAAATCAATTAGATGAATCGTGAGTCATCAATCAGTTTGGAATAAAATGATATGCTGAAATGTCGTTTAATATCATTAGACTAGATGGTACAATGGATATGTATGGTCAGATAATCGAGCTTAGGAAATCAAGTTTTAAAAAACATACAAAATATTCTGTAAAGAATTTTGTACAATATGAAACTCAATTGTTTTAAATACATTTGCAAGAGACGGGGTGGAACCTCACTTAAACATAAAATGATCATCTGTTAATCTTGATCAGCCGTATTTATAACCAAAAATTAGCATGGATTTAACATGCGTATTATTTATAATGCACTTGTTATCCCCTCTGATAAATTCATGTTAACGAACTACCAAAAAAGTTGTTTTTTGTCAAAGTGATTGTCAAAAATATCTAAAAAAATTTTTGTGTGCGAAAAAAAGATTGTTTATATAAAAATTAGGGAATCTCTTGATCACTGCAGATCTTTCAACATTTTTTTTCTTGTTTTTCATACTTTCTTCAAGAAGCATTTTACAGATTGGGGGAAACACTTAAATTAAAATTTCAACATCTTTATCGGAGGTAATTTCAGTTAAATGGTTGGCAATAATGAAAAAAACACGATAGCATCACAATTTTCAGAGTCGACTTACAAACCATTAATTGACATACAAAAAATCATTATAAATAAATTATATGCTAACTCTCTACTTAGTAATCGGTATGCTAGTGTATGCGATGTATACACAGTGGCTAACTTTTTGTTATAAATACGGCTGTATGTATCTTTAGAAATATTATACAGCATTTTAAATTTGAAAATTGAACACTTTAAATTTGGAATTTAAACAATGCATAAATGCATTTTTTTTAATATATATTTAAGAGTTGGCTTACTAAGATTATAAATAGAGAAATAAAAAATAATACCAACTGCGTCTCGTTAAAATGACCAAATCGTATAAGAAAAATATTAAGAAATCCTACTCTAAAAATGGTGAAATGTATATAAACTAAGCTATATATATTATCGAAGGCATTTGGATTATTATAATGGCAAAACATTTTTCTGAATTCTTTTTTACTTTAAGAAATAAACGCTAAACGTCCTTGGCTGTATGTAAAGGGTGGTTATATTTTTAGGGTAGATGTTGAAAGTTAACCACGTCAAGTTTTTTTCTGCATTTCATTTGACATTTCTCAATTTCAGACTAATTCAATTTGAACCATGGAAAGATACACAATCGAGCAACGCGGTAAAGTTATTCAAGTTTATTATGAAAATGGGCCTTCAAATCAAAATGCACTTTGTGATTTTTTTGGTCAGCATAATCGACCAAATGTGTCCACAATCGGGATAATTGTGCACATATTTTTGCAAATCGGGTATGTACGAAATAAGAAAACACCTGTGCTTGCTCGCCAAGTTTGTTCTGCGGAAAACATTGCTGTTGTCCGCGATAGTGTGGCAGAATAGCCGTCAACCTCGACTCGCCGTCGGTGTTCGCTATCGCGAGATCATAACGGAATTCTTGAAGCCAGAAATTGAGGATATGGATGTGCACGATATTTGGTTTCATTAGGACGGTGCCACTTGCCACACAGCTAACGAAACAATGGCTCTTTAGCCGTGTTATCTCACGTGGTGGCGATGTCAATTGGCCGCCAAGATCATGTGATTTGACACCGTTGGACTTCTTTCTTTGGGGTTATTTGAAAGAAAAGGTGTACATCGATAAGCCAGCAACAATTCAAGAGCTAAAGCATGAGATTATTCGGCACATCAACGGCATAGAACCTCAATTATGCATCAGCGTCATCGAAAATTTGGACCATCGGATGGAGGTGTGCCGACGAGGTGCGGCGGCCATTTGGACGATATTTTGTTCCATAGATAATTGAACCATACCATATTATCATAATAAAAAGAAATGACAATAATTTCCTAAATAATTTGTGTTTCATTCAATATGAACATCGGCCCTTAAAATTTAACCACGCTTTACAATAATTCACACTGTTTAAACACAAATCATGCGCATTTAAATTAAATCTCTGCACTAAATTTAGACTATATATATGTATTAATTCCCGTGGTTCCTATAAGGAGCATAGGGCTTAAATTAGGCTATATACTTGAATAAAATATTTCTTCCCCATTATAAGTTATATAATACAATAACAAAATCTCATTATTTATATTTTTCTCAATCAGTTATTACTAAACACAAGTTCAATAGCACATTGTTTTGATAAATAGGTCTCTAAATAAGTGGTGTTTGATTCTAAGCCAAATTTCAATTAACAGGACTCAGTTTTAATACAACTGTGCTAAACTGTGCTTATTTTATTTGGTTTGTTTTAGCTTCAAGCGCTTGTATCTTGAAGATGCGATGATTCAAATAAAGACAAATTCGTTTTTATTGCTGAACGATAATTTTGATTTTTATTGTAGTATTTATACTTAAGTGATTGACCCATGTCTTCAGTAAGCTAGACATCAAGGATGAATTGACACTGCTTGCGTAGCAATGTTCTAGGTGTCATCTTGTGTTCTACGATGTATGTTTGAAGTTCAATGTATCTCCAGTGAGTTCAATTGAGGATGTGGTTTACGTGAATTTTGACAGCAATATGATTAGTATAAAAACGTTTAGAAAAAGTGCTAAGTAGCCAATTGTATAGCTGTGCGTTTGGTGGGACTTCAATGAATTAGGTAAATCAGTGATGTTCTGTTGTTGTAGTGACCTTTGTAGTTTTGTCAGGTCATTAATATTTTTAGCATACATTTCATCAAAGCTTGTTAAATGTGATTCGTTGTTGCTTATGGAGAAAGTACCGTTTCCTGATAAGTCTGAGATTTTGCAAAGGCTTGTTCATAGTAACAAACTCGTGCATGCATTCTTTATCAAGCGTCAGCAAACCGGAGTCCTTTAGTGATATAGGAATAATTTCTCGGTTGCAAACGGCTGTGGCCTTTGAAGATGATGACGTGGCATATATCCATTGATTTCCTTTGATGAGTGGTATCCACCTGACATTAGTTTTCTCCAAGATACAGGTCGGTGTTGTTTTGTTGTTGAATAAATCAATCTCGCATGTACAAACCTCTGAACCATAATTGTAGCGAATTTGAGTGTTGGAACAAAGAATAACGCCTTGTTTTATTGTTTCTCAAGCACTTATCTCTGCAGTGTATTGTTTACGCGATGTAGTTATGCCTAAGAATGTAGTACATGGTTTAATGGCTACCGTTCATAAGGTTAGGTATAGGAATCAAATGAAACATCTTGAATTTTTCACGTTCAACCAATTGAAAACAGCGTGCTGCCCTTTACTTTCATGAGTTTGAACAGTTGCAGCAGTTCAGTATTTTCTGTCACATGAAGATTCATTGACAGTGGTGAATGGAGTGAGATCTGATTAACTTCATTTTGTAATTGCTCTGGAGTGAGTAAGTTTGGATTGATTTTTCCATGATGTGTATCTATGAGAGTGTGAATAATTGATGATTGTATCTTCTTTATGTTGTTTGCAACTAGTGTTAATTCGAGAACAGGTAAATAATAATAGTTAATTAAGGTGTATTTGAATAGTATATTGTTAATGCCATGTATTTCCCCTGAATAAATTTAAATTTTCTGCCCTTATTGTTCAAATCTTGCCTTAGCGATTATTTGATTCTGCCGTATGATATTAACTGTTGAATCAATAATTGATGTTTGATTTTTCAACAGTTCTAACAAATACAATTCATTTTAATTGATTTGCTTTATTGTTTGTGACATCTGTTCAGCATATTCAGAGTCCAGGACGCCAAATAATGAATGGGCGACATTACCAACAATATCCAATGCTCCTCTTTCGCCCCGTAATAGTAGGTTATCAAGTTTTACCTCATTTTTCAAGTGTACAAAGTGTTCAATGATACCAAGGCATGATGAGTTTGTTCTGATAATTTTACGCAAGGTTTGTAATGACCTTGTCGCATTGACCAGAATTGCTGTTTCGGACCAGTAAGAATCTAAATCATAGTACACGAATAGATTCCAATTGGTAGTTGAGAGAGATGCTGTACCAATTTATTCGAAATGGATCCGATCTTTTATCCGAACTTCTTGGTTTAGACCGGTGTTCCAATTGCCAGTGGTAGTAGCAATAATATCGAGAGTAGCGCCTGGGTTGGATGATTTGTTGGAATTTTGATTCTTTTCGCTCTAGGTTCCTCAATTGGATTAGAGGTGGAATTGTTGATATTATTGTTGTTGACTTCAGTAGAAACAGTAAGTTCTGGATCCTTATGTATAGGCAATAGAGCAAACCGATGTATTGGACGCTTAATTATTCCTGACGAAGTTCTCACTTCAGCGACTCTTGCCGCACCGTCATCACCAGGGTAAATTTGCATTATCGTTCCCAAATGCCATTTTATGACGGGTATGTTGTCCTCCTTAATGACCATGTCCTTACTTTTGAGGCTGACAAATTTTTTTTGCCGTTTACAACGTTTTTGCAGTTCATTTAGGTATTCTTCTATTCCAAAATTCCTGTTTAAGGTGGGATACTTGCTTCCAACGAGACAATCTTGAGGCCTTTAATTGCGATGCCCTGCTATCTACTTGTGATGTGAGTGCTTCGCCAATGAGGAAATGACCTGGAGTTAAGGCCTCAAGGTTAGCTGGGTCATTTGTTATAGGTGTAAGTGGACGAGAATTCTAAATTGCTTCTATTTTCACTACAACTGTCTCCAATTCTTCGTGTGTTAAAGATGCATTCGCGACACTCCGAAGCAGAAGATGTTTTGCTGACTTTACTGCTGCTTCCCATAAGCCTCCAAAATGTGGTGCTCTCGGTGGAATAAAATGAAAATGTATTCCCTTTGAGCTAGAAGCGGAAATAATTAATTCTTGCAACTTACTTGAGTAAATGCTATCAGCTAGTTCTGCCAGCGGATTTTTTGCTCTGATGAAATTGGTCACGATATCAGAAAAAATATTTTGACAGCGTCCTCGATGCCCAATAAATAGTTTTAAGGCTCCAATAATCTTGTAGTGAATCCAAAAGGGTCTACAATAATCCACACCAGCATTGATAAAAGGTCGTGCTGGCGTAACTCTAGTTTTTGGAAGATTGCTCATAATTTGTTGACATAGTTGTGGCCGTGCCTTGCTACATCTTCTACATTTTTGAATGATTGAACGTGAAATAATTTTGGGTTTTTTTGGCTAAAATCGTTGCCTTATTATGTTTAGTAATGCTTGTTTCCTCGTGAACCGTTGTGAATAAAAGTTTTTATGGAATCAACATGGATGTTTTGCGTCATATGATAATCGTGTGGCCTCTAATTGTCCACCAACTCGTAGAATGTTTGAATGTTTTTTGAGTTGAAGCCATGTCTTTTCAGAATTGTGATAAGTTCCTTTTATGTCTCGAGTGCGATTCTGAGACTATCGGAACCCCTAATCCGTCATCAACGTAAAAATTATCTTTTAGCATTTCTGAACCATATGGATGGTTTATCGAGTTTTCATCAGCAATTTTCTGTAAACATCTCGTAGCTAGATAAGGTGCTGCTCGTGCCCCATATGTAACCGTGTTGAGTTTGTAGTAATTAATAGGACGTGATGGATCCTCCCTCCAGATAATTAATTGGTATTGTTGTTGGTAACCGAAACCGCAGTAGAATCGAAAACAATTCGCTTTAAACGGTTGTCTCCGTACACATTAGATCATTTAATGCGTGGCCTGATGAGGTTTTTGCTGATGCGTCGAAAACTACTCTGAGCCTTTTTGTGGTGCTATCTGGTTTCAGAACGGAGTGATAAGGAATGATGTACTTAGGATTCAATACGATATCGACCTTTTACATGTGTCCTAATTGTTCATATTCTTGCATAAATCTTATGTAATGCGTTTGAATATTTGCATTTTTTAGGAGTCGACGTCGAAGAGCTATAAACCTGTTGTAAGCCATCGCGTGGGATTCTCCTAATACTGTCGGATTTTCACTAAAAGGAAGACTGACAATGAAATGTCCATCTGCATTGTTGTGCACATGTTGTGTGAAGTGTGATTCACAGTGCTTTTCCGATGGCAACAAAAAATTTTCGCTGCCTTCAATCTCGTCCATTTTCCAAAGATTCCAATGAGTTGGTGTTCCCAAATATTGCACATGTGAGTGCACATAATGGGATAGGAATTAGATCTTTTCTAATTGCGCCACCCACAATCCAGCCAAGTACTGTATTTTGGAGTGTTGGAAGATTGTCAGCAATATGTATAGTGGCATTTTAAGTTAGTTTGAAAAATAATTCTGCTCCAAGTAGCAAATCTATTTTTTCTTGTCGATTGAAATAAGGATCTGCTAGGTGAATGTTGTTGGGAATATCCCAAGTTGAAATGTCAATTGGTTGACTTGGTTGTGCAGGAATTATGCTTGGTAGTACATATGCTTCTACGTCTGTTGAGAATTTGAGATCCCTGGACTTCATTCCGATATTTATTTTGATGTTTTTTGTGTTTCGCCAACATCGTTAAGGCAAAGAGAAGCGTATGATGGTGACATGGATAATTTTCGACGTGTTATGTTGAATCATATAATCGAAATCGGGTTTTCGTTGTTTAGAAAAAGTACTATAACATTGTCATTTTTTAACCGATTTACACGATTTAAAGCTTGTTTTACTCAGAAAGAGACTTTGAGATTATTGTTGTTTTTCGAAAAAAACCCTCGTAGAAAATGAAAAAGTTAAAAAAAAAAAATGAAAAATTTTTATATTATTGAAAAAATCTCTACACATTTATATAAATAGTATATGGGAAGTATATATGTTTCGCGTTCATTTCAAATTAATGCCGTTGACTGTTTCGAAATCGGTTAAAAAATTACTGAGTTATAAAAGTTTAATTGCGCCAGTCAAAAAAATATACTATTTTCCCCATATCTCGAAATTTTGAGGGTATATTGCAACTTATAAAACCGGTTTTATAATACACTCAGCTAGACCTACAACCTACACTAGGTCATTCCACAAGTTCTTGCAATTTTTTTTGTAGCAGCGTGTTATTGGCAATTGTATGAAAACGGATTGTCATATGGTGTCATCTGAGTTTGCAGTCAGTTATGCACACGAACTGCCGTCTAAAATGACAGACAAGTGAAAACGTCAAATTTCAGTTTGTCAACAGATATGGCAGCATTTTTTATCTAAAATAAAATTGACAAGTTGTCAATTTTTTTTGTTTGGCGATCGCAAAGCTGTTATTTTTTTTTTGGTGGAAAAATAAATTTCAATGGTAATTTTTTAAATAAAGAAATAAATGGTAATGTAATAACACAAAGCGCCGCACTAGCTATATCCATGTGTTTTTTTTATCATTTTTAAATTTTTTCTACTTTTTATTGAATACAAATTAATATTTTATAATCAGTTGTTCGCTTGCCAAATGTTTACACATCACATTTGACCTTTGTAATGAAAACGGCGTGTCAGTCAACTCACACCAAACTTTGACGTAAGTCTTTGACTCGCTCTGCTTTAATGAAAACTGCTACGACGTTTGTTGTAGATGGAGTTTTCTGTGCTTTCGGAGTGGTTTTGGTAGACTGAGTGCCTGATGTTAAATTCTTATTTTTTTTTCTAAATGTAACAGCGTATTGTGCTTTTTCGCACATTTTCTACAGTTACCTGAATTGCAGGTTTTCGAAGTATGATCACTTCCGAAGCAGTTGACGCATAGATTTTGGCGTTGTACCCAGCGTAGTCGTTCTTCTTTTGATAATTGTGGGATTTTATTGCATTGGTATAGCTTGTGGCCACTGTTATTGTACAATTTGCATGTGCTAATATTGTTTACGTTGGAAGAAACTGCTTTATTGGTTGGGTTTTCTCTGGGAACGATTGCCTCCATAGCTTGGAATTGAAGTTCTAAGAATGATAAAAATCCCGATATAGTTAGCACATCTTTTGGGTCAGTTAATGATTGCATGTACCTGATATGTGTTTTTTTTATCAATTTTCTTAATTAATAACTGTATTAATATTGCATCCCAAGAGGATGTTGCAATTTCCAAATTGTTTAGTGCCAGCAAACACTCCTTCGTGGTGTCATGCATATCTTTCATAGCGTTTGATGATGAATTTACGGCCGCTTGGTTGATTATCTTATCAACTAGGTTAGGGACTAGAATTCTTTTGTTGTTGTAGCGTTCCTGTAACGTTTTCCAGGCAGTACCATAATTTGTTTCAGATAGGGAAAATTGACTGCTCCGATTTTCAGCTTCTCCGCACAAATTACTCTTCAAATACCACATTTTCTGGATAACGGGAATCGGTTGCTTATCCACCATCTCAGAAAATAAATCGTGGAACTGTCGGCATTTTTTTTAAATCTTCATTTGCATAACCGAGCCATTAGGGCCTTATGTGGTTAATTAAAGCTACTATCTAAATAACAAACTTCTACATTAATCATTATATATTATATCTTAAATCCCTAACCGAGCCCTAGCAACAAAAGCTATCGGCTCGTTGTAGCGAAAACAAACCAGAGCCTCTGGTGGGAATCGAACCCAAGACCCCGCACTGATAAGCTAGCCCGCTACCAACTAGCCTACCGGGGCGCTCAATTTAGATAATCGCCATCAAATTTGGGTATCGCAACCTTTGGTAGATGTACTAAACCAATATTATTTGTCACAGGTGCTATCTCCCCTGTTTGCGTGGGATCACCATTCTGTTCTAGTTTGTTACCTTTTACAGAGAGATTGACCAACTAATTTTGTACTGCGTCATCCAGTGCGAACAATTCCTCAATATTAAAGCCAGCTCTTCATGGATCTTCAATTTGTGTGCAAATATCGTCGCATAAACCTTGGATTTGGTTCGACACATTTTTGATGTTGTCAATCCTAAGATCCAAGAATTAACCGGGTTGAAAATCTTCGGCAAGAGTTAGTAGTTTTAAATCGAAGTTACCAATCGTTTTGTAAGAAGAACCAAACCGAACTTAAAGCAAAAAGGAGGTGGCAAACAACGCTTAAGTGACGTTTATTACTTATAATCTATGTAAATAAATAAGTAAAGGGTGGTCCAACCATCATGCCCGATGTTAATTGTAAATAAAAAAGTTTTCAGAGAATTATCTTAATATTTGTTATTATGATAGAAGGATTTATGGCTATTATGTGTGAAACAAAATATCGATCAAATACTCGCCACGGCTTCGGTGGCATACCCCTGTCCGATGGTCTATATTTTTAATGACTCTGAGATATAATTGAGGTTCAATGTCGTTAATGTGCCGAATTGTCTCATCCTTTAGCTCTTGAATTGTTGTTGGCTTATTGACGTACATTTTATCTTTCCAACGGTGTCAAATCACATGATCGTGGCGGCCAATTAACATCGCCACGACGTGAGATAACACGGCCATTGAATTTTTCGCGCAAAAGAGCCATTGTTTCGTTGGCTGTGTGGCAAGTGCCACCATCCTGTTGGAACCACATATCGTCCAAGCCCATATCCTTAATTTCTGGCCACAAGAAGTCCGTTATCATCTCGCACGACTACGAGTCGAGGTGGACTGCTCTTCTGCCACACTATCGCAAACAACAGCAATGTTTTCCGCAGAACGTAGGCCAGCACGCACAGGTGTTTTCACATTTCCTACAAAACCGGTTTGCTGTAATTTGCGCACAATTCTTTTGATTGTGGACACATTTGGTCGATTATGCTGACCAAAATATCACGAAGTGCACGATATGCATTTTGATTTGAACGCCCATTTTCGTAAAAGGCTTCAACAATCTTAACTCGCTGTTCAATTGTGTACCTCTCAATGGTTAAATTTGTCAAACATTGAAACAAAGAAATGTAAAATTAAGGTGGGCAAAGAACTTAACGTTAAGGTGTGACACAATTAATATCGTGGATTATGGTTGGACCATCCTGTATAAAAGGGGAGTAAAATAGCGTAGTATTAACCCAAAAAGGGGTCAGAGTTTGCCAAAGGGACAAAATGTATAAAAATCTATGAAATTTAAGCATTTGTGCTTAAACATTGCCGGCCACCTTGCAACAAAAATAATACAAATACGCCTACTAAAAAAAAGTTAAATATACTCGCATAAAGGTACATTATTTTAAATTTAGTTCATGTTTTTTTTCTTTAATTTTAATTCATTATTTTTTCCAAGGGACCTGACCAGCAAAGCCGGCTGTTTATTAAGAGGTCCGAGGGACCTGACCAGCAAAGATTAAAGTGATTGTAAATGGCTCAAGAGAACCATATTAGCGAAGACTAATCCAAAAGTGACCCTCAAATCATCCAGAAGTAGGTTGAAAAGGCAGGATCGTAGAAAGCCCATAAATATCAAGCGGGAATGATGGGATGATAGTACATGTTAATAAAAGTAGAAAAAGAATTCACATTTATATGGTTCAAATACATAAATCGATAATAAGATCGTTTCGAAACACACTTTTGTATAAAAATTTCAATATATTAAAATTTTCTGATAACGTTTGGATAAACTTTTACAAAACGACCGATACTCCATGAAGTTAATCGGCATGGTTTTAAAACGACAAGAGTTTCCAAAGAAATATTGCGTATATATCGTATCGATTTTTAAAATCATTCGGCGAATTATCCATCGAAGAATACGATGAAGCAGATTTAAAAAAATATTTGACGAATACATATGTGAAGACGTTCCATCATGCCGCAGGCAATGTTTCTTAGAAACAAGAGGAAACGAATTTAAACTTCGACACAAAATTCTTTTTTTAAACAACTTTTCGTCGAAAAATGTGCTTTAGAAAAGCGAACGTCAATCCTCTTAACGTACGCGCAAATTCCGGCATCGTATTTCGAAGCAGCCGTGTCAATATTATCGGGTTTAACCGAATTTGAAATTTCAAAATCAATCCGTTAAATGGACTTAACGTTGTCCCATAATGACTTTAATTCCTTTCCGCGAATTTTGAGTGTATACGCGGAATGAAAATCTTCGCGAATCTTCATGAATTTTTCAACGTATTTTATAAGAGCATCGGACTCTCTTATTAAAGTATCAAATGCGGTGATTGGCATTTTAGATTTTATTGATTTTTAAATATTACGAAGATTTCCGAAAATTTACGAAAAATCATCATTAAAATTATAAAAAATATTAAATGCGATACTAAAATTGATAACAAAGCCGAAATTAAAATTTATAAAAAATTTTAATTTAAATCGCAAACGTAATATGTCGCGACTATAACGTCCCTGCGGGAAAAGGACCTATCCCAGAACACGTCACATGACTGGTTCATTGTGATAGGGACCGGTCACGGGACCGATCACTTTAACATGGCTTGCCCTCTGGTCTAAATGGACATGTCTATTCACCTAGCTCGTGATATATTTTTTCGGAACCGGTTCAGTTTTCACCTATCCCGGGACAGTTCCTAATTCCCAACTAACCCCTTTTATCCCGCAGGGTACTGTAGGGTGCCAATTTATTTTGAACAAATAAACAACAACTATATGGTGTGTATGCTAGCTATGTAACTTCCCGGGAAAACTTTAGTAATGAGTGCGGTAAACTCATGCATTATCTTGTAATGTGTACTTCTTACTTATATCATAATTTGTCAATACAAAGTAATGAGTTGCCGATAATTGGATACATAATGCATTTCTTTGTAATGTATACTCCTTACCTATATCATTATAATTCAACAAAAAGTAATTAATTACCGATACTTGGATACATAATGCATTTCTTTGTAATGTATACTCCTTACCTTCAGCATTATTATGAAATATAAGGTAATGAGTTACCAATAGTTGGTTAAATAGTGCATTACTTTGTTATGTATACTCCTGACCTTCAGCATTGTTTTGAAACATAAAGTAATAAGTTACAAATAGTTGGTTACGGAATGCATTACAATTTAACATAAAATAATGACTCTTAAAACTGATAATTAATTAATTGAAATCATACGTAACATAAAAATCAATATTTGATAAATAATTTGTATCCCATCCCATCTATATTAGAGAAAAAATCTTAGCGATAAGTACAAAGCGTCGGTAGAATAACGGCACAAAATTGCTCATCGGCGAGCTTATATTAAATTTTTTTAGTTTTTCTCATAATTTGTTTATTTTATTCTTTCAAATTTCATCATGTTTTGTTTGATTTATTTTGTCGCCTTTTTTATAATTGTCAAACAAAAATGACAGCTAAGTTTTGCGTAATAGCAATAATTGATAACGAATATTGCCGGAGAATTATTGCAACATAAATTGCCGGCAATAAATATTTACGAAATCTAGTCATCTAAACAGAAGATAAGATAATTTTGACGTTTGCTGCAATATATGTCCACATATTTGTCTCCATTCCAGACTACGGGATGTGCTATTGGGCACCAAAAATTAAGTAAAGTATAATAGTTCTTTAGAAGCTTTTTTAAAAAAATTAAATAGTTAAGTATTTTTTAATCATGTTTGAAAAACTATTATTCTTCACAATATGTTTTTAAACATGGTATATAAAAAGCTTAATAATTGTAAAACAATAAGAGTTTCTCAATATTGTATAAGAAACTATCCTCCTTCTTACTATTTTTTTTAACATACTTGTAAAAAGATTACTATTAGTAAAAATCATTACAGTTTCTCAAGTATGTTTGATAAACTATTCTCCTTCACAATATTTTTTCAAAACTTATATTACAATTTTGTTTTAAGTCTCATGTTAGTTAATATTTCTTCGCCACTTCTTCGTTTTGCTTTTATTTATGTTTCAAAAACTATTATTCACTATAAATATATATTCAACATGCTTGTCATATTTTGCATTTTCTCAACAGCATTGTAAGTATGTTAATTTACCGTAAGTTCATCCTTGAATAATTTTGTGCATTGAAATGACAATGCCATTGTCATTCTTAATTTTGCTTCAGCATTGTCATTCTTAATTTTGCTTCAAGAGAGTGCATGTGTGTATTTTTCAGTTTTGTATTTTTAAATTTAATGCTTAATTTTTTTTTCCATTTTGTATTTCGTTTAAGTATTTTTCTTATTTGCAAACATAAGCTAGTTATACAATTGCAAGCATAAGCTAATTCTACGATTGTAGGTATAAGCTTATTAAAGTATTATTTCAGTAATATTTTCCTTTTTGATTTTTCTACAATAATTTTAAAGCGTTTTTCAATAGTTTCTCAAGTATTTTTAAAGCTTATGCTCGCAAGCTTATTATAAATTATTTCCAAAGGGTTTTGGTCTTTTGGGTGCATTTATTTATATTTCACACAACTGTAAAATCTAAAAAAAAACTGCCATCTATTGTGTTTTTATTAGTTTGTATTTCTATAGAAAAGCCTAAATTGGTTTGAAAAATTAAAGGTTTTAAGCGGAAAGTAACCAATTATTAGTCCCTATCTGAAAAAAGGTAACATATTACTTTTAATATTTTAATAAGCCTTTAAAATTCATCAATGAAGTAAGGTGTAAAGTAACCCATCGGCACCATGGCAATACATTACCCATTTGAAAAGTAATCCATTGGCTCCATGGGTATACATGTCTGTACCCATTATTTGGTAATGGGTTGTGTATGTAAGTCAGTGCGTATAAAAAAACCAATGCTAGTTAATACAACAAAAATTTCTTGTGCTAAACGAAGAAAAGCTCAAAACAAAAACGATTTTTTGTTTTTCAATGTTATTATTGTAACTTATATGTAAATGGTTATGGTTATTATAATAAATATAATTTCACAAATAGTTAGATATGTCAATGCCACAAAAAAATATGGAGGCTTCTGGAAATACAAAATTATTACCACATTTCGTCGTTCTTACTCGAAATCCAAGTTGATTCCACCAAATGATTGCCATAAATGATTTTTTTTTTTAGAAAGTAAAAGGACCAAAACTGTAATGATGTGTGAGAAAAAAGTCTCAAATTATTTATTTAAAATATGTTACCTTCGCAGAAAGTAGTTGTAAATCGAAGCTACCAATCGTTTTGTAAGAAGAACTAAACCAAACTTAAAGCAAAAAGAAGGTGGCTTACAACGCTTAAGTAACGTTTATTTCTTAAAATCTATGTAAATACTCCCTTCAAAGAAGTAATGGGTGATTTAAGTAGAGATACTTTTTTCAATAGCCTTTTTTTGACAGATCACGTGTGAGTCGTGTCATGCTGTCATGTTATTTTTGTTTAGTATTGTTTGGCATTTCATAATGGAAAGACTTGCGCCTGAACAACGTTTTCAAATCGTTCAACTTTATTACGAAAATTCACGTTCTGTGAGTAATGTGTTTCGTGCACTTCGCTCAACTTATGGCAAACATAATCGGTCTACTGAGCGTACTATTCGTAACACCATCACCCATTTTGAGACTCAGCATTCATTATTGGATAATATTCGACTGAATAGATCAGGTGGTATGGCTTGTGAGCCGGTGGAATCATCGGTCCATATTTCTTTAAAAATGATGCCGGTGCGAACGTAACCGTCAATCGCGACCGTTATCGTGCCATGATAACCGACTATTTGATGCCTGAAATTGAAGCTCGTGATCTCAGCGACATTTGGTTTCAACAAGACGGTGTCACTTCCCACACATCGCATCAATCAATGGATTTATTGAGAGAACATTTCGGTGAGCACATAATTTCACGTTTTGGGTCGGTCGATTAGCACCAAGATCGTGTGATATCACACTGTTAGACTTTTTCCTGAGGGGATATGTAAAGTCTAAAGTTTATGCGGACAAACCCGCTTCGATTCAGGCCTTGGAGGAAAGCATCACTCGTGTCATTCGCCAGTTACCAGTCGAAATGCTCGAACGAGTCATCGAAAATTGGACTCAACGGATGGACCATCTGCGACGTAGCAACGGCCAATATTTGATAAACATAATCTTCAAAAAATAAATGCCAAAGAATGTTCTTTTAAATGATAATAAACATTCCCCAATAAATTTTAATTTTCTGTGTTTTTTTCTTTAAAAAAGTAGGGAACCTCGAAATGGATCACGCTATATAAAAGGGGAGTAAAATAGAGCATAGCGTAGTATTAACCCAAAAAAGGGGCAGAGTTTGCCAAAGGGACAAAATGTATAAAATCGATAAAATTTATGCATTTGTGCTTTAACAATCGGTTTAGCGTTAAAAAAGTTATGAAATTTTCCGTACAAATTTGTGTACTTTAGTACAATTTTATACAGGTTGGTTGAAAAGTTCCTGCTCTCAAAATGAAAGAATGCTGTTTTTGTTACGAAATATATGTTTTTATTCAATATAATCTCCTAGAAGCTCAATACACTTGTTCCAATAATTTTATCATATCCTTATAATGGTTTTCCGGAAGCTCAGCAAAATAACCGTCTACGGCTGCTATGGCCTCTTCATTCGACGAAAAATGCTTTCCACGAAGGAATTGTTTGAGATTTCTGAAGAGATAATGACACTGGAAGCCAAACCTGGTGAATACGGTGGATGTTCAAGCAATTCGTACTTTACTTCTTTGAATTTAGCCATCGTCAAAACACTTTTGTGAGCAGGTGCATTGTCTTGATGAAAAATGATTTTTCCTTCTTTAAACCAGGTCTTTTCTCACGAATTTTTTCATCCAGCTGATCCAAAAGGCTGCAATAATATTCAGAGTTGATTGTTTTACCTTTCTGAAGATAATCAATCAACAAAATTCCTTTTGCATCCCAAAAAACTGATGCCATAACCTTCTTTGCTGATCGTTGTGACTTCACCTGCTTTGGAGCTGAACAACCAGTTTCAGTCCACTGTAAACGTTCTTGTTTCAATTTAGGATCATGGTGGTAGATCCAAGTCTCATCCATAGTTATAAAACGACGCAAGAAATCGGTTTTATTCGGCTTAAAACGCTCCAAATTACGCTGAGAAATTTGTTTTCGATCAGTTTTTGTTGAATTGTTAACGTGTGCGGCACTAACTTTCCAAACAGTTTTTTCATACGTAATTCTTCATGTAAAATATGGAGTACTCGTTCGTCTGAGATGCCTAGGGCATTAGCAATTTCACGCCCAAAATTCAACGGTGCGTTTTGAAGGTGAGGACTCCTTATACACTTCCAATAATTGTTCATAAATTTCCTTTGCTATTAAACCCTTCAAAACAAAGAATCTAATGACTGCACGATATTAAATTTTTTCCATATTAAAAAAAATCAATGACACGTCAACTTCAAATGGCTTGTAAACAAAGAAAGAATTGACAGAATGACTTGCAACTTTGCATGTGTTCTCAGGACAGTTATACCAACTTGAGAAAAAAAAAGTTTGGAGCTAGCAGTGCCATCTCTTGGTGAGCGCAGGAACTTTTCAACCAACCTATATCTTATCATCTGGTAAAAAAATATTTTGTTAAGTTTTTTTTAATGCTTTTACTTGTTTTATTTGCAATCGACTATGTTTAGCACAACTTTGCTGAATTTACTTTTTTTTTTGTTAAAAATCAGCTGGCCGATTTTCATCAAAACTATTTTGTTGCTATTACCGATATTTCTGCAAGCATCCTTCTTACTAAAATTTTGCTGACTTAACTTACTTTTTTCAGTCTATGCATTTTCCCATTGTAAGAGTTCCCTTGCAGTATTAATATTTTTAATTTTATTATTATTATTATTTTTAATTTTATTATTATTATTATTATTTGTATTATTATTATTAATACTATTATGAATATCATTATTAATATCATTATATATGTTATCTTTCAAAAACAGGTAATACTGTCACCACTTCCACATAAAGACAATTCGACGTATATAAATGCATCTTTTATTGAAGGATATGATAATTCTGAAAACTTCATTATCACTCAAGATCCGATAGAAAATACAATTGAAGACTTTTGGAGAATGGTTTCAGAACAAAGTATAACAACAATAGTTATGTTATCAGAGGTTAGTATTATTTTCAATCAAAACCATAGGAAGTATATTTAAAAGCGCCAATGGTTCATTTACATATACTTAAGACTAAAGACTAAAAATAAATGTTCAAAACCGTAACAGAAAACCGCCTAACCGATTTTTTGTATTACCAAGGTTTTGGTAAAATGTTGCTATTTTGGTAATATATTGTATGTACATCGAGTTAGCTCAATGGAAATGTCCTTGTCAAAAAAATAAGTTTTTTATTTCCTTGTTACAAAATGTAAGAAGGATATGTAACTTTTTATTTAATACTTAATATAAAAAATGTAATGTAATTAAAAAGGGATTTTTCTATTAGTTCTTACCTAGGGGTAATAACACAGCAAAGCTTGATATTACCAGGTAATGGGAAATGGATCAAGAAAACATATTTTGTAAGTACTTACACTTGGGTCAAATAACGATTTTCTTTTAGTGATTAAAAGTCTGTAATTCGTTAAGAAGTTTTTCTTTTAACTTAAGATATTTAAAAAGAGCCTGTCCTTGTTTTAAGAAGTTTTTGTTTCCTTTATATACTTTAACTTGAATCACAAAGATAAACATAATGCTGACTAAACAGTTTAAGCATGAAGTAAATTTGTTTGCTTTAGCAATAAAATAGCTTTTTAATTAAGTGCTGGCAGCTTAAAAAACAATAACTGCCAGCTAAAAATAAAAAACCGACGATTAGCTGGGTGTGTTTTTTTTGTTGCAAACAGCTAATTTGTATTTATATGTAAAGCAAGGCAGAAATATAAAAAGACTGCCCCCAGCCAGTGATGTCAATCTTTTTAGTTAAAGATTTAACTAAACCATTTTCTTGGCATTTAGAAAAAAATCTTTTTGTAAAAATTAAATTAAAATTAAAAATTAAATTTATTAAAAGAAACATATTATATGCCATTATTAATTTATTTCCATTTAATAATTATTCGATTCAAATTAAATATATAAATTTTTAAATTCATAAATTTATGTAACATTTTTTTTTATATTTTACGAACTTTAATATGTATTTCAAAATATACCTTATCAGTATATACCTTATTAGTAATATACAGGGAACGCATATTTAAAATTTTGGTTTTCTAGCCAAAGAGGTTCGAACAGGCCGTCAAAGGGGAGTTTTTTCCACTTCCTCGTAGGAATTTCCAAAAATTTGAGCTTTCTAGCTTCAACGGTTGGGGCTGACCGATGTTGAATGAGGGAGTAACGTTATTCCTTTACATACCCGAGTAAAAAAATATCTGGCACAATATTTAATCATATCCTATTTGATATTCTTTAAATCAGCTATATGTAATATCTAGCTGATCTTATTTGATCCAAAAAATCTCAGCTCATGTTAGGTCCAGCAATATAATTGGGTAATTAGAAGCATCTAAATTGATCCGAAAAATGGCAGATTAAATTAAATCCATCAATATATTTTTAAATTTATTATATCTAATTATATCTTACATGATATCAAAAATACTCTAGAAATGGAAATAGAAGAACGCAATTTTTAAATCTGGCAACATTCGAAGTGTCATTGTTTGACATTTGAACAATTGTTATTGTTTGCTAGTAGAAGGTACGAGGTTAGTAAAAATGGAGCGCTACACGAATGAACAACGCATTCTCATTGTGAAATTGTTTTACCAAAATGGTGAAAGTTTTGCGGCTACAGTTCGCAAATTGCGATCAATTTAGGGTTAGAATAATGCTCCAAAAGAGTCAACTGTAAAGAGATTAATGGATAAATTTGCCGAAACTGGGTCTGTTAGTGATGTAAAGACAACAACGCGCCATCGACCAGGTCCGGTGATGATGTCGCTCAAACTCCATCCACCTCAATTCGACACCGAGCTCAGCAAATTGGTGTCTCCAAATCCAATTTGGAGCGAATTTTGACGAAAGATTTGCATCTTCATGCATACAAAGTTCAATTGACTCAGGAACTGAAGCCAGCTGACCATGGACAGCGAAGCGAGTTCGTTAATTGGGTATTGGAGAGACAACATGAAAATGCTGATTTTGCCGATAAAATAATCTTCAGTGGCGAGGCCCATTTTCATCTTGATGGCTTCGTCAATAGGCAGAATTGTCGCATTTGGGGTGAGGAAAATCCTCGAGTGATTCACGAGAAGCAAATGCATCCTCAACGTGTCACTGTGTGGTGTGGTTTTTGGGCTGGAGGAATCATTGGACCTTTTTTTTATGAAAATGAGGCAGGTCAAGCGCAAACAGTCAATGGTGTTCGGTATCGTGAAATGATAACCAGTTTTTTCTTGCCTAGAATTGAAGAAATGAATGTGGAGGGCATGTGGTTCCAACAAGACGGCGCCAAATGTCATACAGCCAGAAAAACAATTCAATTGCTGCATCAGTCATTTCCCGGTCGTGTTATTTCGCGTTTTGGAGATCAGAATTGGCCGCCTAGATCGTGCGATTTAACACCATTAGATTTTTTTCTTTGGGGTTTTTTGAAGTCGATGGTTTACCCGAATAAGCCGACGACGACTCAAGCCTTAAAAGAGGAAATTGGAAGCTGCATTAATGAAATACCGCAGCATTCATGCAAAACGGTCATTGAAAATTTCATTAAAAGATCGCGTGCATGCCAGCAAAGCCGCGGCGGCCATCTGCACGATATATTGTTCCATACATAACCTCATTCTGTCTACTTTACGATATAATAAAGTTATTTAAAATTTAAAAATTGCGTTCTTCTTGGGACACCCTTTATGTATATATAACAATATCTCAAAAAAGTTTGCAAATATCTTATATCTTACATCATATCTAAAAAAATTTTTGATAATGGACCATATATTATTATATCTCAAATATTAGATAGCATACGTAATTATATATGGTTCTGTATAAGCCATATAAAAGTATATATGGTTCTTTATAAGTCATATATAAGTAAATATGGTAAGCGATATGAAATTATATATAGTGTTATAAATAATTTTATATGATAAAATAATCATATCTTATCATTTAAATCGTATAAAATTTTATAAATATCAATATATAAGGGCCGATGTTGATTTTGAATACTTCGGCTACACACCTCCATCTCATCCTTTGCCTCTTGAATTGTTGCTGGCTTATCGACGTACACCTTTTCTTTCAAATAACCCCAAGAAAGAAGTCCAACGGTGTCAAATTACATGATCTTGGCGGCCAATTGACATCGCCACCACGTGAGATAACACGGCCATTGAATTTTTCGCAAAAGAGCCATTGTTTCGCTAGCTGTGTGGTAAGTGGCACCGTCCTGTTGAAACCACATATCGTCCAGGGTCATATTTTCAATTCCTGAGGGTCAATTCGCGTTCTGTGATAATGTGAAGTGAAAAAAACTTTTAATTTTCGTTTTCATAAGCAATTTTCACTCGAACTTTTCACAAATACATAAATTGCGATTCTCGTATGTATTATGAAAAAAATGTTTCATTCGCACTGTACCCATTAAAATTGTGTAACTGTGTTATCCAAAATTTAAAGCAAATGTCAAAACAGAGAAAAACGTAAACAAAAGTGAATTAAGTTCGTAAAATTTATTTTAAATAATTATATAAAAATATCTGGATTAATTGTATTATTGGATATTACTCAAAAAATTCCGGATGAACAAAGGTAAGACAATGATGTTACAAGCATTTCATTGCAGTAAATAATTTAATAAATTATATGAATTTTTTGAGAGTGCTGAGACGCATTCTGCGTACTGACCATAATCCATTCGAGATGACAACCGACAAGCACTTCATGGATTTATATCGGCTTACTTTAAGTGAACTATATTTGGTGCGCGTATGAAGTGTAATATTACTTAAAGAAAAAAAATTTCATAAAGAATATAAATAAACTCTAAATAAATATGCCATACTTTTGCCATTTTTCACTGTCCTTTTGGGTCCCACTAATACTGTTAAGGCTCGCCGCTAATTTGTTTATTTTGACAGTTGTTTGCACTGATACACAAAACAAGAATCGCCAGTGCTGTGCAATCATGAAAAAATCTTGTTTCGTTCCACTTTATTTTTTTATATGAAAACGTTTTGATATTTCTTTACATTTTTTCACAAAACGCGAATCAAAAGTACTATGAAAACGTGAAAAAACTTTTCATTTTACCGTTTCACAAAACGAGAATTGACCCTCCGGTTTGTTGAAATTTGCACACTATTCTCCCGATTGTGGACAAATTTGGTCGATTATGCTGACCAAAAAAAATCACGAAATGCATTTTGATTTGAATACCCATTTTCATAATAAGCCTGAATAACTTTAACGCGTTGCTCGATTGTGTATCTTTTCATGGTTCAAATTGAGTTAGTCTGAAATTGAGAAATGTCAAATGAAATGCAGAAAAAACCTTTACGTTTAGGTGTGGTTCACATTCAATATTGGCCCTTAAAATTTAACCACCCTTTAGATGTGGTTATATATGCTCGCAGGAAACATACATTTTTGAAGTATCCCAGCAAAACCATGGTACCAACTAACCACCCTATTTACTCGCTTAATTACTTTTGTTCGCGATGAGCCCAAAAGTAATGGGTACTCATTATTTTTTGGCTGTTCGTAAGCGAAAGGGTAACGACCACCCATTACGTTGTGTTTTTTTGTAAGTGAGAAGGTTATGACCACTCATTACTTTTGGGCTCATCGCGAACTAAAGTAATTAAGCGAGTAAATATGCTGGTAAGTAGTTGATACCATAGTTTGGCTTTGATGCTTCCAATTATTTTTTGTTTCTAGGCAAACGTTGAAATATTTGTATATAAGTCACTAGCATAGAAAGAGGTTGCTCGGGCTAAAACATGGGATTTCCCAGGCTAACGCCCGGGAGTACACGGAGTCCACAGATAATTACACTGAGTCCCCAATTTTTACCATGTCCCTGACCGAAATTCTAAGATGTACCTCACTAATGAGTTAGCCCATACTCTATTTAACACATAATTCAGAATTTTTCCTCTTGAACCCCCAATTTTACCATGTCAGGCTAAATCCAAAATGTAGCTGATCAATGATTTAGCTCATACTCCAGTTAACACATATATCAAATTTCAGGTTTCTAGCTAAATCGGTGTTGGCAGCTCGCTAAGAGGAAGCTCCGAAAATCTGACCTAGGTGAACTCACCAAATTTAAACTTACCAGCTTCAGCGGTTTCGGCAGGACATCATGGGTGAAAATTTTCTCCTTTTCTGCCCCTTCCCGTTGAATTTTCCAAAAAAAATACGTCTTAACTGTTATCTACACTGGAGAACGAACCTGCATACTAAATTTTTAACTTCCTAGGTACAACGGTTTGGGCAGGCCGTTAAGGGGGAGACTTTTCGCCATTAAAACACCCATTTCTACAACGCAACTGGGGAGCTCTTCCCCAAAGGAATTTTTAAACACCACGTCTTAGCGAATGTCTACGCCAGAGGGGTAACCTACATATAAAATTTCAGCTTCTTCCCTCGGTTTGGGATGGGCGATGTTGAATGAAATAAATAAATATTTACAGATTTTCACATTTCCACATTTATATTACCATCAAATCATCAAGCCATCAAACAATCCAATTTTCATCTTTGCACATTAGCATATTTGCACATTTATAGGATCCGATAAATAACTTTTTTTTTTTGAAAATGCTATAAAAAAAAACTACTGAATATTTTCTCAAATTTCTTTTTTTATTTGAAAGTACAATCCTTCCGGTTAATAATGGAAAAATTTCATTCAAATGGCTGCCTCGGCTGGCCATGCAGTAGCCTACACGACCGGTCCAATTTTAAGCACATTATCGATTGTGTGCAGCTGTATTTCACCAATGGCTTCACGAATATTGTCCTTTAAAGCGTCAATTGTCTCTGGCTTGTCGGCGTAACACGTATCTTTGACGGCACCCCACAAATTATAGTCCAACGGTGTCAAATCGCAGCTCCGAAGTGGCCAAACGACATCAGCTCTGCGGCTGATAATGCGATCTTCAAAAACAGGGCGCAAAACATCGAGTGTATCTTCGGCTGTGTGGCACGTAGCGCCGTCCTGTTGAAACCAAATTGATGCCAATATCCTCCTCTTCAATTTTTGTGAACAAAAATTCGTTCAACATGGCCCGATAACGATCGCCATTGACTGTAACGGCCAGCCGAGGCAGCCATTTGAATGAAATTATTTTCCATTATTAACCGGAAGGATTGTACTTTCAAATAAAAAAAGAAATTTAAGAAAATATTCAGTAGTTTTTTTTATAGCATTTTCAAAAAAAAAAAAGTTATTTGGCAGACCCTATACATTGCAGAAGAAATCTATGTACCAAATTTTAGCTTCCCAGCTTCAGCGGCATTGACAGGCTGTCAAGAAAGAGAATTATCCGCTTGTTTGCCACTGCGTGTTGGATTTTCCAAAAGTCACGCCTTACATAGCTGTTATGTACACTGGCTAAGGAACGGGCATACCAAATTTCAACATTCTAGTTTCAACGGTTTGGGCAACTTAGGAGATGAAAAGTTCAGGGGGAAACTTTCCGTCTCCCAGTAGGAATTTCCATAAATTCCACTTAGGCGGATGTCTACGCCAGAGGGGAAACCTGTGTACCAAATTCAACTTTCTAGCTGCAGCGGGTTTGGTAAGTCATCAACAGTGAGAATCTTCCCCTTTTTCTCCTCCCCGTTGAATTTTCCAAAAATCCGGTCTTGGCTGTGGGCTACACTGGAAAAGTAGCCTGCATACTAAATTTCAACTTCCTAGGTCCAACGGTTTTTAAACCCGATTGTTACGACGTCCCTGGCTAAAATTATAAAATGGAGCTTATCGGTGAGTTAGTCCATACTCCAGATGGGCATGCCGTTAAGGGGGAGATTTGCCCCTCTCCGTAGGAGTAGGAATGTACAAAAATCCTGCCTCGGTAGATGGCTGCACCTTAGGTGGAACCAATATACCAAATTACAACTTTCCAAAAATCACGTCATAGCTGTTATCTACACTGGTGAAGGAGTCTGCATACCAATCTTCAACTTCCTACGTCCAACGGTTTGGGCATGACGTAAAGGGGGAGACTTCGCCGCTTAAACCCGCATTTTTACAACGTCACTGGCCAACATTCTAAAAATGTAGCTTATCAAGGAGTTAACATATACTCCCAAGAAGGTGTATTTAAAATTTCGAATTTTGGGCAGGCCGTGAAAGGGGAGTTTTCCCCCTCCCCGAAGGACTTTCCAAAAACCCCGTCTTAGCGAATGTCTACCCCGGAGAGGGAACCTACATACCAAATTTCAACTTCCTACCTCCTGCGGTTAGGGCTGGGCGATGTTGAATGAGTGAGGGAGTGAGTCAGTCAGTAACGTTATTCCTTTATATGTAGAGATATTTTCCAGTAAAATTTAGTAAAAATTACTCAGTAACAAAATTACAGAGAGTAAGAGAAAATTTACTCCCAAAAAGAAAAATATACAAAAAAAAGTACGCAAACAGAAAATTTGTACGAATTAGTAAGATAGTTAAAACAGCTGAGCGTAAATACCAACCAAAAAAAGTTTTCCTTTTCTTTACTCTCTATTTTTGCTGTCTCCTTATTGAGTATTTGTGTAAAGGCAGAATAAGTTTTTACTTTCCGTTCCGTTACAAATCAGCTGATTTGTTTTTGCTTAATGGAAAATGTGTATTTGGCGTTAGTTTTTCTGTTTCGTTCCGTTCCGTAACGGACGAACCTGTTAAAAACAATATTTTTGCAACTACGTTAAGTGACAGCTAGAAACAGCTGATATAATTTTCACAAAAAAAAAATATATTAAACAAACATTGTAATTTTATCTAAAATTTGCATCAACTATTTTTTGATTAATAACACAGTGCAGCATTTTTAAGGTCATCGTGTGGTTCCTCCTTCATACCCGTTTTTTTTTAAGTATATATCGAAACTAAAAAAAACCTGCAAAGGACTTGGCCAGATTACATCGAATTTTTTTTTTATGGACACCCTAAGTTTTTGTACCCAAACACGATTTTTTTAAAAAAGGAAAATTTTTATGGAATCCATATATCATAAACCGTTCGGAATTTTGTTTTTATGTCTTTGGCAAAGTTGTAGATCCAAACCAAAGCAAAAAAAATCTCATATGGACCGACCCAAAAAAATTGCATCCACTGCATCAAAATTGCAAAAAATTGGGAAAAAATGCTATTTTTTCATGATAATATGGAAATAGCCAAACTTCTTAAAAAATGTTTCTGAGTGGGTGTGATTGTCATGTGTGTTTTATCTTCGTGTTGCGGTTTTTAGGTGGAACTGGGTTTTTACAACACCTCATCTTCCTAAACAGGATTTTAAAATTGGTGTGATTACACTATGCAACAAAATGAAAAAAATTCTTTGCACAAATATAACCACTATTTTTTTTGATGAACTATGGTCCCCCTATTACAAAAATGGTCAAAATTTTAAATTCTATGGAAAAGTTTTTTTTTTTTTAATTTATTTTAGTAAAATTGTCCATTTTTGAAAATCTTGTTCCACAGATATTGACATAACTCAAGAACGATAGATCGCACTTTGTTAGTAAATACACAAAAACAAATTTAATTTCAATACCTACAAGTTTTGTTTGCATTATTTTTTAGCCTGCATAAGAGTTTCGGAGTTATCTAAAAAGTTGTCGTGAAAAATTATGTTTTTCAGCCAAAATTTTTTTTTTTTTTTTTTTTTTTTTTTTAAATCAGAAAAAACCTTAAATGGTCAAAAGTGATCAGTTTAGCAATTTAAGAGTAAAGTCTGACCTGTTATGAATGAAATGAGGCATTACTTTAGAAAATCGATGGATAACTTTTGATTTTATTTAGAATTAGGTGAAGGTATCCCGTTTCGTCAAGAATTTGGAAATTTTACAATTTAACCAAAAATGAAAAACAAATGAATAAATTTTTTTTATGATTCTATGATTGTACGTAAATAACTATATTGCGCAGGAACAGTTTTGTATCGAATGCTTCTGTTCTTGTGAAAACCCCACACAAGAAAGGTGTTGTAAAAACACAGTTTTACCTGTAAACTGTAACACGTAAATAAAATACACGTGTCAATCACACCAATTTTAAAATCCTGTTTAGGAAGATGAGGTGTTGTAAAAACCCAGTTTTACCTGCAAAGTGCAACACGAAGATAAAATACACTTGACAATTACACCCATTCAGAAACATTTTTTAAGAAGTTTTTAAAAAAGGGTGTTGTAAAAACCCAGTTCTACCTGCAAAGTGCAACACGAAGATAAAACACACTTGACAATCAGACTAGCACGCAGTATAAATAACAGTTCAAGTATCGTTTCATTGTCATTCAACAAGTGTATTCGAAAGTGAAAAGTCTAATTATATCCGTGTTTTGTGAAAAATTTTACAATTCAACTATTGTGCAATATGGAAAATAGCCGGTGTCCAAACATTGATTATTTTTGTTTAGTTTGTGGTCATATGGTGCCTACAAGTGTGCAAAGGAAAAGGTCTACTCCGGAATTTAAGCTAGCCTATGCATCTTATTTCGATGAGGTTGATCCCAGCGGTGAAGATTACACTCCAAATACAGTGTGTGGCACTTGTTACTTATGCCTTTTGGATTGGTATCATCGACGAGGTAGAAATTTAAGTTTCATGAAGACAATGGTGTGGATAAAAGACCCAAATTCACACGACAAATCCCGGTGTTACTCATGTATCAATTACTCCCCTAAGTTAAATAAACATATGTTAAAATGCAAAACATATGTGGCCGCTTATACAGGCATACTCCCGGTGTCAATGCCTGATGGTGTCAAACCACCTAAGCCTCCGAGTCCGGATGTTATGTCCACACGGTCATCCACTACGACTTTCACAAATCAATCAGATTTCCAAAATGCCGATTATAAGCCTGATATTGACGACGATAAACCAAAACCGCTCGTACAAAACGAAATGGACTATGTTGTGGCTAAGATGGGCTTATCACAGCGGAATGCAGAATTTCTAACCTAATTTTTGAAGCGCCGAAAGCTTACAGAGCATACCGTTAGTGCCTCATCATACCGAGAGTCAGATCATGACCTTGAACCACCACCAAAAATATTTAAACCTTAACAGGCGTGAGTAGCAATGGTATGTTATTTATTTATTCTGTTAAAATTATATATTTTCTTATTTTAGTTCTGTTCGACAAACGTTACCTCGCGAACCCGCTTTGACTCCATCTTACCAAAAAGCGTTTTTATTAACAAAAATTCGGTAAATGAGAGCGTGATAAGAAAGTAATTGTGTTTCTCATTTTACCAGAAGTTACTATACTTTTTTCGGGTAAAATCGTAGCAGAATAAAATCATCGGCAGTTAATAATACACATGTTTTGCATTTGTATAAATAAACAAAAAAACTTAAAAAAAAATAAAAAAAAATTATGAAATTGTTAATTGCGTTATAAAATAATTACTTTTTATTAATAAAATAAATATATTAATTTTTTCAAAAACATATCAGCATTACAACAATAAAATGTTTAAATAGTAAATTTGAAAACAAGTAACAACAAAAACGGCATTAACCTTTCTTTGTCGAAACGACAAACATTGGCTATGCAAAATAAGTGTGAGCAAAAAGATGTGCTTTCTAGGGTTAAGGAATGTTCGTATTAAGATGACATGTACTAGAAAGTTGTTTATATTGTTGTTAGATATAATTTAGCTGAAGAAAGATTTCTTAAATTCCCAGTATTTAAGCCATTTCAGGACAAAATCATAAAAAAATAGCATTTTTTCCCAATTTTTTGCAATTTTGATGCAGTGGATGCAATTTTTTTGGGTCGGTCCATATGAGAATTTTTTTGCTTTGGTTTGGATCTACAACTTTGCCAAAGACATAAAAACAAAATTGCGAACGGTTTATGATATATGGATTCCATAAAAATTTTCCTTTTTTAAAAAAATCATGTTTGGGTGCAAAAACTTAGGGTGTCCATAAAAAAAAATTTCGATGTAATCTGCCCAAGTCCGTTGCGGATTTTTTTTAGTTTCGATATACACTTCAAAAAAAAAACGGATACGAAAGAGGAACCAATTTATGTGTTGCACTGTGTAATACAATGGACGACGATAAACTGATCATTTTAGTCCAAGAAAATTATATTTTGTACAATAAGTTCAACAAAAACTGTAGACTGCCAGACAAAAAACGCAAATTTCAAAAGAGATGGTAAGTGGTAAAAAATAAAATAAAACTTATTAACAATATTTATTTTAATAGAGGAATATTGTGTTAAGAGATGCGAAGCAGAAGAAAAGCGAAAAGCCTGCATCTGGTAGTGGGACCACTTTTAATCATCGGTGACATTAAATGAACCAATTAGAATTTTTGGCAACTAATATAGTTTTACTACGTCCGTATGTATTAAATAAATTTTGTTGTAATTATAATTAAGTTTAAACAATTAAAACCCTTTATTTGCAGAGTGCGTTCACCAATTAATATTGTTGAACAAAATACATCTTCCTTCAATAAAAGTTTTGAACCGGGACATAATTAAATGCCAAAATCGCCAAATCTTAATTTAACATTTTCGGACACACAAAGGCTAGATTCCCCATCGACAACAACACCACCTGAAAAAGATTCTGAGCCGTTAAAACAACGGAAGAACACAAAACGAACTGAGCAGTTTGATGATTCTGAACAAATTTTTGCGGAAGCAGTAGAAACTTTCAAAAAATTTTGCAAATCCAAAGAAGAAAAAACGAAACAAAAAGAAAGCGATCCCATTAATGACTTTGGCAAAATGATAACTGCAACATTAAATTCGATGAGCGAAATCAAGCAATCAAGAGCTATGAATTTGATTACGAAGGTGCTCATGCAATTAAAACTAGAGCCAGAGTTAAATAAATTTTAATGTTCTTAACATTTCAATTCTTTTTTAAAACTTTTTATTTAAATTGTTTTTGTTACATTAATTTTATTTATATTAATATATGTATATTATAATTAATTTATATATTTAAATTAATTTATATTATATTATAATATAGTGTTATAGTAGTGATTAATGAACTATTGCCCTGATTTTTAATTTAATTTGTAAAGAAATATTTAAAGGCTAAATAGTATATACTTTTTATATTGTATATACTTTTTATCATTTCCAGAAATTCAAAATACCATTACTTAAAAATTTTGTTTCTGGAGTAGTTTTTTAAAAAAATTAATATGTAAATGAATAGTATTAGTAGGATTTAAGATCATATTCTTTTTATAAATTATTTTATTGTAAAGAAACATGCAAATTTTTATTTTATTTATTAATCATATAATTACAAATTATATGTTAATACCCTAACCGAGCACTAGCGACAAAGGCCAGAAGGATAGAATACTTAGTATTTTCGGTTGACGCTACCCAACCTTATCAATATTTACGCTCTTCTTCTCCCCTTTTTGGTCATTGCTTGTTGATGATTGTCTATTTTATATTGAGTGTTTGGAAACAAATTAACAAACTCGAAAACAACACACACTTGGACTAACATCAACGAAAATTAACAATTTATATTTATCCTCTATATTTTACAGTTTTTGTTATGAACTTTAATTCTTAAAGTATCCAATAATAAAGCTTATATGAAGCCGTTTATTTCAAATGTTTGTCCTTATTCTTATTAAATCTACAACATAATCTATGTTGATAGTGAATGATTATACAATATTTTGAATTATATTTTGCACTGTATCCTTGTGTTTAAAGTAATGGAGTTTTATGAATTGTTGATCTGTTATTTTTTAAATGAATAGTATTAGTAGGATTTTAGATCATATAATCATATTCTTTTTATAAATTATTTTGTTGTAAAGAAACATGAAAATTTTTATTAGTAAATAATAGAGCCAGCAGAATAGAATACTTAGTATTTTCGGTTCACGCTACCCAACCTTATAAATATCCACGCTCTTCTTCTCTCCTTTTGGTCATTGCTTGTTTTTGATTGTCTATTTATATTGAGTGTTTGAAAACAAATTAACAAACTTGAAAACAACACACAATTAGACTTAGTCCTACTAATACTATTCATTTACAAAATAACAGATCAACAATTCATAAAACTCTATTAAATTTTAAATTTTTTGTTTTTATATTTTAATTTTTGAGTAATTTTACTATTTTGATTATATCTCAAACTAGGACCAAGATATTTTGATTCATCAAATTGCAAAAGAATTATTTAATGGTCAACATTTTTCTAGAGCACGGGTTTTAAATTGGTTCAGTAGTTTTGGACCTATGGGTCAAAATTTTACAGAAAATTCTCTTTTTTTCGGCAAAAACTTAAATCTGAAAATTTCAAAAAATAAAATAATTTTTTTCTTAAATGTAGTACTTCTATATAAAAGATAAGTAATTTTCAAAGAAAATCTATGGGTAAATACCAAAGTTATGGCCATTTATGTAAAAGTACCTAATTTGAGATTTTCTCCTTTTCTTGTTTTATATTATTATCAAAGCATGCCTAATAATATTGTAAAGTTAAGATCAACAGTATTAAAAAAATAAATTAAATTTTTATGTATTAATATTGTTTATTGATTTTCTTTAAATTTATTTGTATTTTAGTATTAAAATAGTTGTTGGACCTTATTTTACGTTTGCTTTCGTTGGGGTCCGTTTCTCTTAAGAGAAACCAAATGTAATCTCCCTTTACTCTCTCATCCCAATATTCCTGATATCGCCTCTCAATGGATTTTATTGCTTGGTGGAACCTCTCTCCGTTGTCATCACTTACATTACAGAGATTCTCTGGGAAAAAGCTCAAGTGCGAATGTTAAAAATTAATCTTAACACCTGTTGAAAAAGTAAAAGAGACAAATTAGGAAATAATATTTGTTAAATTAGAAAAAAGTATTTTATGTCCATTTTTTCATAATTCTTAATCAAATCTTCAACAATGGTATTGTATTCCGAATTTTTGTTGTTTCCCAAGAAATCAGAAACCACCAATTTAAATGATTTCCAAACTGCAGTCTTATGTGGGGACAAATATTTCTTGAATTTTCTATCTTTTATAAGTTTTTTTTTTATTTGTGGACCATTAAAATTTCCTTCCTTGATTTTTGCAAAAGAAATACTTTTAAATTTTTTTCTCAAATAGGCGAAAGCTTGGCCTTCCTTATTCAATGCTTTTAAGAAGTTTTTCAAGAGTCCAAGTTTTATATGTAATGGTGGAAGAATAATGTTTTCTTTCTTAATGATGTTCTCTTGGCCCACTGTAATGGCTAATCTTACCGGCCAATGTTTTCTCTTATAATGAAAATCACGACCTCGACTGTCCTAGAGGCAAACAAGAATCAACAATATTTTGTGTATCCACGTTGTATTCCACATAGCATGCCCACCACTTTAAAATCGGAACAAACTTTACAATTGTGATCTTCATAGTTAATACATCATAGCAATTAAAACATTGTTTCGTACGATTCTTTAGTGTTTACAACATGTGCGATGGGTACAGATGGTTTCTTGTTTCCGTTATGTAAAAGAACTGCTTTGACTTTCTTTTCTACTATTAACAAATAGTCGCCAATCAATTGCATTGTAAGGCTCTCCATGCTCATCGAACAAACCGGGAATGTCCCTGCAGAATCATATCTCATCTTGGTTTGAATAATACTTCGCATAAGGATAATCGCGGTTTCTGTAGTATGTTACTTTTACATTTGACTCCAAAAAGTTGTATTGTTGTAATGGAGATGCAAGTACTTCTGCTTTTTCTTTTGTGAGCTCCAAGTCTCTGACCAAATCATTTAATTGACCCTGAGTAGGTAAGCGGCTCTCTCCACTTGTGTTATAATTGTCTTCAGATGAGTTTTCACATACAAATGATGACTGGGAACTTAAGTTGGTGTTAGTTGATTTTGGATATTTGGGAATGGGCAATACATCCGAATGAGGAACTAGAAAACTTTCAGAGGGTACATTAGCATAAAACCATCTTTTTTGGCTCCAAATCCAGAACTCTTGCATTGACAAAAATAGCAATCATCGATATGATAAGATGGTTTTCTCCAAATCATTGGTACTCCGAATTTCATGCATCGGCTAATAAAAACAAATTTTAATACATGAGGTATTTATATTAAATAAATAAGTAAAAAATTTATTTAAATTTCGTGCCAGAAGCCAATCCTGTAAGATTTCTATAGCACGGAAGACATATGATACTTGGTTTCCATCTTTCTTGCAAATTTGTGGCAGGCATTCCAAAGTATTTCTGATAAATATCTTTGAGTAAATTGGATACCACCAACACATTCTCGTTTTTTGTGTAATAATACTAATACATTCTCATTTTAAGACTTCTCTTTTTGGCATTTTTGTCATTTATATGTATTTATTAGGGCACTTGCTTTCTTGTCTACATACATAATCTGCAAATAAAATAAAAAACGGGTTCTCAGTACCTGCTAAGAAACTACTAGATTTTTTAACTGTCCAATTTTAGTTTTCTTAAAAAATGATTTTTGTGCAGTAATTCTTAAATTTGGGTACCTTTACGTAAATGATCATAACTTTGGTATTTATCCATAGATTTTCTTTTAAAATGGCTTATTTTCTTTGTAGAAGTACAACATTTAAAAAAAAATTATTTCATATTTTACCATGTAGGACGAATATCTTTATTATTTTTTTGAAATTTCAAAATTTGTGTTTTTATAAAAAAAATGTATTTTGTCGCAAAATTTTGACCCATATCTTATAAACTACTTAACCGATTTAAAAACCATATTTACAAAACATGTAGTGCCTTCACTGGTTTTTCGTTTGCAATTTGATTGATTAAGAAATTTTGAGCCACTCGGCATATAGTCAAAATGGTAAATTCGCTAATAAATTAAAATAAAAAATTAAAATAATTTCTAAAACTAGCCCAGAGAAAAATTTTTTTAATGCGATTTTCGGCTTTAGGAGGCCCTAATAAATAAAAAAATAGTCGCATTCTTGTCGCAGTTTGGCTGTAAACTAGTGTTATATGATTTTGTATATACAAACTATTGAAATAATTTTTATAATTTATATTAAACACTACACCATTTCCAATTGTGTTTCAGAAATTGTAAGTTGTATTTCAAAAATTATAAAATGAGTTTCAGAATTTGTGAATTGCATTTTAGAAAATATTAATTGTATTTTAGAAATTGTGAATTGTATTTTCGAAATCATTAACCATATTTCAAAAATTGCATATGTATTTAAGAAAATGTGAATTGTTTAAAAAACTACTCATAACTAAATACAAATAATATTTTCTTCAACACCATTAACAATTTTTGAAAAACAGTTTAAAGCTTCTGAAATGCAATTGATTACTTCTGTAATTAATAATATAGTTTTTATATTTAGTGTAAAATTAACTGCCTTAGGAATTTTGTGAAATATTGTAAATTGTGTGCCTTAAAAACCGAGTTTTTAAATTAAATTTTGACTTTATAAGTTTCATATTGAAATTTCACATCATTTGGCACCATTTCCTTGAAAATAATTTATTTTGCAGAAAGTCCACATAATTGCATTTCAGAAATTGTGATTTGTATTTTACAAATTTTCAATTTTATGTTGAAAATTTTTAATTGTATTTTAGAATTTATTTACAAAAAACCAATGGTTTTATTCAAGCCTTGTCTTTGCTGCTTTTCCATTGTATTTCGTAAATTAACAAATTTATGTCATAAATAAAGAATTGTATTACAGAAAAACATACAAGTGATATTTTCTGTAATGCTCTTGATAGTTACTACAATTACATTGTTAATTTCTGGAATTCAATTCACAATATCTAAAAGGCAATAAATAATTTCTAAAATACAATTCACAATTTGCAAAGTACAATTTCAATGTTACAGTTAATAATTTCTCAAATTAATATCAAAATATTGGATATGCAATTTGAAATGGTTGATATAAAAATTATATATTGCTTATAAAAATATATTTTTTCATATACATATTTTTTTTTTCAAAAAGTGTTTTAATAAAATATATGATATATAAAAAATTTTAAAATTAGTAATTTAACGCGCATACCCCCCATCATAGTAATGAGGGTATATATCATTTTCTTATACCATGTCGAAATATAGGTCTAAGATCCCATATAGTGTTTGAGCTGTGACCGAACTGCGTATCGTGAACTGTGTTATTCGTTTGGTTGAAATTTTTGCACACTATTATCCATGTTTTACATGTTTTTTTATTTATAGTATTGTATAAGCAAAACTACGACTTTAGTAAAAATAAATGTAAAGTACATCATTTCATATGGTCACTGTTTGCCGTAGATGCAAATTTCAAATGAAATAAAAAGACAAAAAGTTCAATTTTTGATTAGAGGATAAGCCTCTATTTTTATTAATATAAATATTTATATTACCTTCGTAAGAGTTGCGTAGCGGAGGAGTACAATCGTAAGATTATATGTTAAACACGATCATAAAGCAAAAAGAAGGTGGCAAACAACGATTAAGTGACGTTCAAGCATATAACATATTATAATCTATTAAACACTCCTTTCAGAGAAGTTAAAAAGGGGAGTATAATAGATTATTAACCCAAAGGGGCTTAGGGTACCAGAAGGGCACCATTATTTAGTTTAACCAAAATAAAAGTTTTTGGCCCAAACATTGCCGGCCACCTTGCAACGCTGAAGTGTGTTATAATAAAATCTTAAAAAAAATAAACGTTAGGTACTAAACGTATAGTTCAGGTAGGCTTTAAAAAGAATTCATTTATGGCATTTTTTTTTATTTTCAAAAAACACTAAAATCTAAAGTTTATTAGGAGGTTCATGAGACCTGATCAGTAGAGCCGGATGTTTATTAGGAGGTACAAGGGACCTGACCAGCAAGCTGGATGTTTATTAGGAGGTCCAAGGGACCTGACCAGCAAAGTTGGATGTTTATTAAGATGTCCAGTAGACCTGACCAGTAAACTGGAGTTTTTTAGTAGGTCCGGTGGGCCTGACTAACAGAGCTGGAGTTTGTTAAGAGGTCCGGTGGACCTGACCAACAAAGCTGGATAATTTCAACACCTACAGAGGTGAGTGACGCGAAATTATTCAACCAAATATGGTAAGTTGGGCGACTGGAAGACCCGGGCTCGAAAAGGTTTTTCTCGAAATCATCTCGAACTGTGTCCGGGACGGACTCCATCGGAGTATTGATTCCCCTCATCTTCCACACTTTGGCAGTAAAGATGATTTTCGGTGTGGGGTCATACAAAGAACCGACAGTTAAGTGGCAGTACTTGTCATTGTTCACCGTAGTGGCAGCCAGCCGAAGTTTTTGTACCAAGGTTTCACAAATATAGCTGATTTCACTGCAGGGGTCCAGGGCTGCTCGTATGGGGAATGTTTTGTCCGATAGATATAATTTCGCGACCAAAGTTGGGGAAAATGGTACGATATGCCAGATTGGCAAAGAACACACTTGAGAAATGGACGACGGAGGACGAGATTTAGAGGAGCTCTGTTTTCGTCCAGAGCGGGGTCTGTCTGAGCTTGAGATTGGACGAACAGAAGTTATCTTTGTTCTCGTTATACTACGAGCGAACGTACTCTCAACTTTGGTCTTTTTTGAAATACCGTGAGCTGACAAACGAAAGTGAAGAAGGGTGTTATGGTCACCCTGACAGTCACGGCATCGGGAAGTGCTATTACATTCCTTGGCAATATGAGAGTGAGCCAAACAACGCGAGCAGTAGCGATGAAGAATCACTATGCGAATCTTCTGCTCATGACTCATCTTTTGAACAAAAACGTAGCGGGTGTTTGTTTTTACAAACTCTACATTGACGGACGGAGTCGTCGACGGTCGAAGCCTCAATCGAAGTTGTCGAGCCCGATGTTCCTTTTATTTCGGTATTGGAAGCGACGATTGGCGTTACAACTGAGGTAGTTGTAACAGTCGGATACGGTACAGCAACAATAGCACTAGGCAACAGCCATTTTGTTATTTGGTTCTAGCATACTTTTTCTCATGGATTTGGACCTACTGAACACGAAAATGAATTTTAAAAATTTTTCTGTCGATTGGTTTGCGAGATACAAATTTTTTAATTTTTTTTTTTTAATTTTTGGAGGTACACTTACTATTTTGAGCATATCTTTAGTCTTCTTTGACCTATTTTATCCTACTACTACTCAAATTAAAGACAATTGAGCCGTCTACAACTTATTCTCAGAAAATTTTCAAATCGGGTTAGTAGTTTTGATGTTGGCGGCTTAAAAAGGTTAATAAACTGCGTTTTTTTAGTAAAAATGTGGCTGAAAAATTCATATAAAAATTCATATAAAATGTAAAACGCGATGTTAACAGCGATTTTAATTTTTTTACGTATAGCTGACACTTTTCCAAAGAAAATAAGCCCTTACTTAACAAAATCTGATGACAAATGGCCGACTTATTATTTTTTTGGTAAACGACCGAAATTCCGCTATTTCACGATTTTTTGATTTTCATTATTTGCACAGCTTACCTACCCAACGCAAACGAATAAATACATTTGAACTTAATTTAAAATAAACAAAGTAGTCTTCGTATATTTTTTTTTAATTTATTTACAGCACTACATGCTCAATGTATCGCACAATTAGCTAAACTAACGAAATTAAACTAACTAATTAAATTAAGCAAATCAACGCACAAAAAAATGAGTAAAAACAAAGATATAAGTGTACATTTTATGCCATGTGGAAAAACTGCTGACTTCTTCTTTGTTTTTTGTATTCGCTGCAATCGGTCTCACGTATTAGGGTCCAAATATAGTCACCCATCATAGCCGTGTCATAGTTGCCCTGATAGCGTCGTTCCATAGCCTTCAATTCCTGATGAAAGCGCTCGCCGTGTTCGTCGCTCACGTCTCCTAAATTCTCAGGGAAAAAATCCAAATGAGAATCCAGAAAGTGTATTTTAAGTGACATGTGCACTCCCATGGCTTCATAGTTCTTTACCAGATCCTCAACTATGTCCTTATAATTCGGGCTTTTGTTGTTTCCTAAAAAGTTTTCCACAACAAGCCTGAAGGAATTCCATGCTGCGGCTTCGATGGGTGATAACAGCTTTGGGAATTTTTCATCTTTCAACATTTTTTTTATCTCGGGTCCTGCGAAGACTCCTTCTTTAATTTTTGCCAGCGAAAGGTAAGGGAAAATTGACCGTAAATAGGCAAAAGCTTCACCTTCTTTGTCTAATTTTTTGGCAAAATTTTTAATCAAACCCAATTTTATGTGCAGCGGCGGAAGTATTATATTTTCACGGTTCTCTATTAGTGGTTTGCGCTGAACATTCGCTTCTCCAACTACAGGTTTCGTTCGTACCGGCCATTTTTTTTTTATATAATGCTGATCATCAGCGCGGCTATTCCAAAGGCACAGAAAACAGCAATGTCGCGTATAGCCTCCTTGGAGTCCACACAGAATGGCCACAACTTTAAGGTCGGCGCATATTTTCCAATTGTATTTCCTATACTCTATGCATTTCAGCAAAATGTCCATAGTTTCATAGTTCTCCTTTGAATGAACCGCATGAGCAATAGGAACAGATGGCTTTTCATTCCCATTATGTAAGAGAACTGCCTTCAAGCTCTCTTTGTTGCTGTCAATAAACAACCTCCATTCGTTGGGGTTGTGAATTTGGTGAAGCTCTTGGAACAAGCCTGAAATGTCGCTGCAAAAACATATTTGGTCTTTCTTTGTATAAAATTTTGCATACTCCTTGTGACGGTTTCTGTACGCTGATACTTTCACTTCTGAAGCCGCAAATCCACACTGTATCATCCGAGACGCAAAAAGTTCGGATTTCTCCTTAGTGAGACCAAAATCGCGCACCCAATCGTTTAGTTCGGCCTGTGACAGTAATTTTCGCTTTACACCCGGCTCAAATTCGCTTGCATTTGACTCAGACTCTTCTTCTGACGATTCTGCTTTTTGAAGAGATGCACCAGGGCACACTGGATATGGCACATCATGCGAATGTGGTACTGGAAGCGCAAACGATCCCACTTGAGCGTAGTTCCATTTAAAAAATCTTCCTACCCCACTGTTTGTGGTGAGGCAAAAATAACAGTCTGTGGAATGGCATAGCGGCTTTTTCCACATCATTGGTGTATCGAATTTCATATGGCGGCTAAAATTAAAATAAATTACTATATTCGCTATGTATAATGTGTTTAAATAAAAATTCTTACCTTCCGCCAGCTGCCCAGTTGGTTAAGATTATATAGCAAAGATCACACAGCGACTTAGGTGTCCATGGTTCTGTGATATTTGGTGAAATACCAAAATAATTTAAATAGTGCAATTGTACTGCTGGAGTAAACTTGTGTGCGTGATTTTTTTTTATAAACTGGCCACAAACATTGCAGAAATTGTCTGGATCGTTCAAACACTCGAACACACGTAGTCTTTTACTCATTGTCTTCCTTGCGTTTTCTAAATATTAACTTCTTTACACTTTCACAGACAGTTTTGAAATGCAATTGATAACCGTGTCTCCTTATGTTTAAATATGTATGAGCATGTAGTGCTGTAAATAAAATAAAAAAAAAATATACGAAGACTAATTTGTTTATTTTAAATTAAGTTCAAATGTATTTATTCGTTTGCGTTGGGTAGGTAAGCTGTGCAAATAATGAAAATCAAAAAATCGTGAAATAGCGGAATTTCGGTCGTTTACCAAAAAAATAATAAGTCGGCCATTTGTCATCAGATTTTGTTAAGTAAGGGCTTATTTTCTTTGGAAAAGTGTCAGCTATACGTAAAAAAATTAAAATCGCTGTTAACATCGCGTTTTACATTTTATATGAATTTTTATATGAATTTTTCAGCCACATTTTTACTAAAAAAACGCAGTTTTTTAACCTTTTTAAGCCGCCAACATCAAAACTACTAACCCGATTTGAAAATTTTCTGAGAATAAGTTGTAGACGGCTCAATTGTCTTTAATTTGAGTAGTAGTAGGATAAAATAGGTCAAAGAAGACTAAAGATATGCTCAAAATAGTAAGTGTACCTCCAAAAATTAAAAAAAAAAAAATTAAAAAATTTGTATCTCGCAAACCAATCGACAGAAAAATTTTTAAAATTCATTTTCGTGTTCAGTAGGTCCAAATCCATGAGAAAAAGTATGCTAGAAACAAATAACAGACAAAAGTTTGTTATTTGTGACCTAGTGTAGTCGATGACACCACCATTATAGTCGAGGTCGTTAAAGTCGACCATGTTTTTTTTTAAATTTCGTTTATTTAATCAAAAAATTATATAATTCAACTATAAATAAATAATAGAACGTATAAATGCAATAATATAGTACACTGTCCCTTAAAAGGGCATTCAAGTACATCCAGTATTAGAGTATAAATATAAGTTTTGGTATTATTAAATATAATATACAGCTTATGTGTTAGTTTATTAATATACAATGCAGGAAAAAAATTGAAAAAAAATCTCACTAAACTATTTAAGAAAATAAAAGGTATGGTCAAGTCTTAAAAATACAGAAAAAAGTTATTCGGTGAGCTACCAATATTTTTTATTAGATAGATTAGGCTTTATGTTTTTATCTGTTAGGCTTACACTAGTATCAAATCTACTACTTTCTGTTGTTAATTGTTTACTTGTAATTCTTTTAATATTAGCTCGTCTATAGATGTGATAACCTATAGGTATGCCAGTTTCGTTTTGAATATGTTTATCTAGAATATGTTTATCTAGAAAAATTAAGGCCTCTGGTGGGACGTAACCCTCTTGTAGGGTTTTTGCTATGTAATCATCGCTAGCGTAATAGGGGGCCAAAATTAAATTGTTTTCGTGACATTCAGTACTTTTTAAAATGTCGTTTCTTATTAAGTGGATAATAAAAATGTCAATTCTACTAACTTTTGCTTCGTTGTACAATCTTTGGTTAGATATGTATTTTTTATAATTGCTATTTGCAAATCTGTGAAGCGAGGTACAGCTTCTTTCAAATAGTCTAAGTTTTTCTATATAAGATGGTGATATGTTGTACCAAACTTGGCACCCATATGTTAGTATCGGCCTAATTAAGGACTGATACATAATTATCTTTACCTTTGGATTCAGAAATTTTGAGAAGAATAATTTTTTATGCATAAAAAAGACGTTCCTGGCTTTTAAGTTGAAGATTAATATGGTCGTTAAAATATAGGAACTTATCCAGATTTATACCCAGATACTTTACAATTTGTTTATTTGATATAAAATTGGTATTTATAGATTTTAAAACAAAGGATTTCCAATTACGTCTAATATTGTTGTTGCATCTTCCCACCGGTGGGCGGAAAAGTATTGTTTCGCATTTGTTCAGGTTAATTTTCATTTGCCAATCTATTGTATATTTTTCAATAATATAAAAATACTTTTGCAACTTATCATTAATTTTTTCAATTTTATCATCAGAGTGATAAATTATTATATCATCAGTAAATCCAATAATATTCTCTTCTTTGTTTGAAAGTTCGTGAATAAGTAATTAAAAAGGATTGGCGCATTAACCGTTCCCTGTTGAAGACCATTGACAATCATAAATTTCTTTGCACTAATTGCTTTTCCATCACAGACTTGAAACGACTTATTATTTAGCATATTAAATATAAGGCAATTTAAATGAAATGGAAATCCATAATTCACTAGTTTATAAACTAATCCAGGTATCCAGACATTATCAAAAGCTTTCTCAAAATCAATTAAACAAGCCCCTATACTATATGATTTAATCAGATTCCAATGTACATTTGAAACTAGCAGATGTACTGCATGAATTGTAGAGTGCTTGTGTTTAAAACCAAACTTTTTGTCATTTCTTAGTTTGTGTTCTTTACAAATATTAATTATGTTGTTGTTATGGAAATTTCAAAAACTTTGCTTATGTTTGGGAGTAAACTAATTGCTCTTAAATTGTTGGGGTTACTGGTGTCTTTGTCTTTTTTAGGTATAACAACTGTTTTAGCTGCTTTCCATGCAGATGGGAAGTATGATTTTTATCTTCTAAAAATCTTGTGAAACAATTTTCAACTTGTACATGCAAGCTGTTGTCAGTTATGAGAGTGAACTGATTTCAAGTAGGTTCCAATGACGTTCAGTTTCTGAATAAAATCTTTCACTAGAAAATTTTTACTATCTTTTTCCAATAACTCTTGGTTTATTTATTAAATTTTCATTTTCTTGTGGTATTTTAATAATATGTACCTTAAGGGGCTGCGAGTTTTTAAATTAATTTTTAATTTCACTAAACATTTCCGATGGATTATTTAGTGTAATTTTTGCAAGCTTATCCTGAATGTTCGTTGACCGCCAGTGTAAAATTATCAGATATGAGCTTTTTTATGAGTTTTAACTTCGTTTTTATGAAGTTTTATTCAAGCTGTGACAAACTTATATCTAGTCCATTTTGTTTTTTGATAATGGTGACTATTTTACTTTTTTCAGACTGGAGTTTTTTTTATAGTCGAACTAGTAAATGTTTCAATTATATTGTGATCTTTATATTTAGGTACAGATTTTTCGATTAAGTTCTGGAAAAATTTATTAAGTCTCAGAAGGTAAAAATCTATTTCTGAATTTGTTAGGTTTCTGTCATTTGGTATTAGTTCCATATTTTTCAATTCAGATTATATATTATTTTTAATTTTTTTCCAATTGGCTTTGCTATAATTAAATTTCGCGTCAATTTGTTCCTTAAAAAGGTAAGAGGGGTATCATTTTCTACTTTAATGATATGAATTTTAATCGCATTGTGATTAATACATAATCTATGGTTTCAAGACAATTCGAAGAGTTGTTTATCTTGTGAATAATCAATCTTGAGTCTGCTAGACATATGTCTAAGTAGGAGCCTCAATGAGGATATGAGGGGGTTTTAGATGCGTACAGTCTACATTTAAATGTAATTTCATTACATGAAAGCCATTCTATTAATTTATTTCCTTGTGGGTTGCTTGTTTTACTACCCCAATCTTTATGCTTACAATTCAGATCGCCTGCTAGAATATAATAGTTGCTTAAATTACCTAGACTTAGAGTTTAAAAAAGTTTCAATAATTCCGAATATAAATAATTTCAGTTTTTTCCTGCGGGAAAATATGCTGATATTATATATACTCTTATTGGTTTGTAAAGGTATTTTTATAATACTTGTTTCTAAATATTCAAATTTGCTAGCTGTATTATTAGTGTAATTAATGTATTTTATACCACTCTTAATCAAAATAGCAGTCCCACCACATCTTTTTGCATATTTTCTATCGTTACGTACAAGATTATAGTTTTTAAAATGTATTTTTAGCCTAGAATTAAGTTTAGTTTCATTAAGTAACACTAAATCAGGGTTGTTATTACTTATAAAATTACTGAGATCGTATCTTATACTTAATGTAATTAAGGAATTAACATTTAAATGAATTATATTTAGGGTTTTTGTAATTGTCGGATCCATTGTAATAACTTATGCTTTCATTATCGAAAATAGGATGTATATTCTAGACGTTTGTAGTTGCAATTGTTTATTTAAGTTAACTAATTGGCTTGCTAGATTTTGCATAGAGTTATTTAGTTGTTCTAGTAAATTGTTGATTGGGTTATTCATATTTTCAATTTGTGGATTGTTACCTTTTACCATATTGGCAAAACTTGTTTTATCATTGACGTAAACTGTAGGATTAGTTAAACGCTTTTGGGTTAAAGATTGTTTTTTTAGCACGCAGTCTTTGCTGTAACTCCTTATATGTACTTTTCACATCCTTTGTAGGATGCTGGGTGTCCGTATTTGTTGCATACGACACAAAAAAGTTTTTCCTTTTCATTACTAGGTAAAGTGAACACTTTCCAATTTCATGGTTTTTATTGCATTTAACGCATCTTCGTGGTAAAAAGCAATTGGCAGCGCTGTGAAGGAAGCGTTGACAGTTTCTACATTGTGGTATTTTAGGTTTTCGTAGGGCCTCCCAGCGTACATAACGGTAGAGAATACCTTTAATAGTTTTAAGTTTATTTACTTTACTATCTTCGGTAATTTGAACCAAGTAGATTTTAAATTAACATTTTGGAATTTATTTAATTCATCTAATATTTCTTTTATTTCAATATTGGCACTTAGGCCTTTTAATAAATAAGACTTTTTCTTTGTGTCTTTGGGAGTATATGAAAAAAACTGTTTTTGTTTTTTCAAGATACGCTTTGATTCTAAAGTAATTATCTGATCATGACGTATATAGGGATAATTTGTTGTTGTTAAATTATTTTATTTTAAATTCTGTAATTTTTAGTCCATTTTTGATGAATTCTATGAGTTTTTTAGGTTCCACATCATATATATTTATAGGTGGATTTTTTTTATTGCTTTTATGATTTTTTGAGTTCTCTCTATTAGTACCGTTATCTCCAATTACAGTGCTGTTTGTAACTATGTTTTTTGATGACGAAGGCATCTCATTCTCTAAACATTCTTTATTTTGTATATATTTTCAAATTTCTGTATTAGATCATTATCGCAATTTTTGACATTTTCAAGAATTGACCAATAACACAGTACAACAGCCAATCTGGGGGGTGAGAAATTCCAAGTCAGGGTAATGGTACTAGGTCAGTATAGTAAGACCCTCAAAGGGTTTGGCGCTCGTATGTGTCAGTTTTTTTTATGACCTTTTAAATTTTTTCCTTATCTTGATGTTTTTTCGCTTAGTTGTAACATTTTGGCAAAAACGTAGTTTAACATAACTCGAGAACCACTTTTCCGATTTTGATGAAACAAATTTAGAAAAATTAAGAATTACAATTTCTCTAATCTGTTTCTATACCGTTTTCCTATATGTGCAACACTTTCGAAGTTCAAAATGAATGTATGAAGGGAAAAAAGTATTTTTTGCCTAAAAATTTAAATATTTTTTTTTTTTAAATTCATAAAAAATCCAAAATGGAAAAAAGTGCCAAAACTAATTACTTTCGCGTAAAGTCACATAACTCATGAGCAAAAAAAGGCATAGATCATGATAATCGATGCACGCGTTTCTCATTTATTCACAATTAGGTAAATGTATGAATTTCAAAAATTTGCTCCAGATATGCACAACATTATTTGGAGAAAACATTGACACTCACAAGCCGAACTCTCATATTTTTCTACTGTACCAAAAGAGAAGTATTGATGTGGCAACACTGGTTCTGTAATGTTCACATAAAACATGCATTGTCATTATACTTCTTCTCTTTCTCACACTGGTTCTGTGATTTTTGTCATTCGACAAGTGCCGACGAACGCGAACAGTAAAAGTGATTTTTCTCCAGTTTTTTAAAAGTGAACAAAACTGAACAGAATATGGAACTGTGCAAGCCAGATATAAATAGCTTTTGCTACTTCTGTGGTCAATATGTCTCAACACATAAAAAAAGGGGAAATTTCAGTACTGGAAAAATAGAAGACGTGAAAGTATGCCATTCGGTATCCCAATGACTTGGACTAATCCTGGCGAAGGTCACAATCCATTGAATTGCTATGCATGTGCGAATAAAGGAGCCGCAAAAAGGATAAGAAAATCGTATAATTACGTTGGTGTTGCAAGAGCCGCAACACCATTGCCTCATTCGGACCACATTCCTGTGCCAAAAGCTTCTAGCCCAGATATTTTCTCTTCTACGACTGCTCCGACATATCATGCACGTGATGATCCCCCTTATGAGCCATCAGTATCCAGTGAGCCAATTCTAATAAATCGAAATAAGCTTGATTCAATTGTTGCCAAGTTGGAATTAACACAGCATAAATCGGAAGAGCTGGCTTCCATTTTGAAATCAAACAATTTGTTGGCACCCGGTGTGAAAGTCACAGCTTATCGAAGTCGTCAGGCAACACTTCAATGTTTATTCCTTGTGAATGATGAAAAAACTTCTGCATATTGCCCGGATGTAGGAAAATTGATGGACGCAATGGAAATAAAATATGAAGCAGATGACTGGAGATTATTTATTGACAGTTCAAAACTCAGCTTGAAGGCGGTTTTACTGCATAAGACCAATAAAAAACCTTCAGTTCCAATCGCCTATAGTACAGAAACGAAAGAAACATATGGCGCACTGGAAAATATTTTAAAAATGGTTAACTACGCCAAACATATATGGCGCATATGCTGCGATTTAAAAGTTGTAGCAATGCTTTGCGTTCTTCAAAGCGGCTATATAAAATATATGTGCGATTGGGACACACGATTTTCCGGTGACCAATATGCATGCCACGGATGGAAACTCAGAGAGCACAGCAGGTTACAAACGGCCAATATTATTCGTGAGCCTCTAGTGCCGAAGGAGAAGATATTGCTGCCTCCACTGCATATTAAACTTGGAATTGTTAAGAATATTATCAAAACTGTCGCCAAAAGAGATGAAGTTTTCTTGTGTTTGAAACTAATTTACCCGAGACTCGGCGAAAGTAAAATTAAAGAAGGTAAGTTATAATATCACATTCATTTCCCATGATTTTCCATCTTAACAAATTAATTTTTTCCAATCAGGCGTAGTAAATGGTCCAGATATACGAAAGCTGATTAAAAGTGACGCATTCAACAATATTTTGATTGACGCTGAATTGAATGTAATAGAAGGCTTGTTGGGAAAGCATTGTTCTAACAACTACGATGTTTCTGTCGCAAGGATGTTAAGAGCATTCTCGGAAATTGGTGTCCACATGTCCTAGAAAATCCATTATTTACATCATCATCTGGACTACTTCAGCCGAACAAGGTGAACGCTATCATCAAGTTGCTATGCCATTTGAAATCAGGTAATACTGATTTTTTATTTTTTCAAACTCATTTTAATAAAACAAAAACTTACAGATTTAGAGGCAAAAAGTCGCCGAGTGCAATAATTGCGGAAATTTGCTGGTGGAGTAAGCTTGTGTGGCAAGACAAGGATGATCTTGATGATAAAGAATTTTCAGGAGATGCAGAAGGGCCAACAGTGGAGTCACACATTGACATTATGTGTGGTTCAGAAACTGATGATAGCGATGAATGCGATGCCACTAGTCCCGAACAACCACCATCAAAAAAGTCTAGGCAATATTTATTAAAATAAATAAAAATAAATAAATAAAATAAAAATAAAAAATTATAAAAATGTTTACTTAATTTTTTTAGTAGTTTATGGCCAGAAGTCTGGAGTTATTGGGGAAAATTTATAAAAAAGGCGATAAATGACACTTTTTTGAATAAAAACAAATATCAATATTCTTGTCAAAATGGGATACCTTCACTTAATTGTAAATACGTTAACGCGTTAATCGATTTCTATGATCTATGTCGCATTTTGTTTATAGGTTATGTGACTTTACATGAAATTAATAACACTTGATCCTTTTTTCCGTTTTGGATTTTTTATGAATTTAAAATAAAAAAATTTTAATTTTTAGGCAAAAAAATATTTTTTTTTCTCCACAAATTTATTTTTACCGGCAAAACTGTTGATTATAAAGAAGAACGTTATATAAACGGATTAAAGAAAGTGTAATTCTAAATTTTTTTGAGTTTGTTTTAGCAAAATCGGACAAGTGGTTCTCGAGTTATGTTAAACTACGTTTTTGCCAAAATGTTACAAATAAGCGAAAAAACATCAAGATAAGGAAAAAATTTAAAAGGTTATAAAAAAAACTGACACATACGAACGCCAAACCCTTTAAGGGTTTTACTATACTGACCTAGTACCATCACCCTGACTTGGAATTTCTCCCAAATCCCAAAAATGTATCAAAGTGTAATTAGGTCTGTACGAGGTAATTTTGGGTAAAGTCTGGTAAAATGAGAGTAATTAAAAAATTCCTTCACAAAACCAAAAAAATGCCCAAAATACTGCGAACGCACAAAACCACATTTCATACCCAAAAATATACGTAAAATTTATTCATATTTTTTAAATTCTTAGGCACTGAGTACATTTCAACCTCACTCTTTTGTTGTCACTTTCTTTATTAAAATTATTATTGTCTTTTTTGAATTTGAGTTTAGAGCAGTGGTGGGCACACAAGTTAGTCAGCAAGAGAGAGTAAAAAATGAGAGAAACTATTTAAGTACACTCGTAAATGACAGTAGCTACGGCATGATGTAAAATATAATATAATAATAATATATAATATACAGGTTGGTTGAAAAGTTCCTGCGCTCGAAATAAAAGAATACTGTTTTTGTTACGAAATATATTTTTTTATTCAATATAATCTCCTAGGAGCTCAGTACACTTGTTCCAATTATCTTCCAATAATTTTATCCCATCCTTATAATGGTGTTCCGGAAGCTCTGCAAAATAACCGTCTACGGCTGCTATGGCCTTTTCATTCGACGAAAAATGCTTTCCACGAAGAAATTGTTTGAGATTCCTGAAGAGATAGTAGTCACTGGGAGCCAAATCTGGTGAATACGGTGGATGTTCAAGCAATTCGTACTTTAATTCTTTGAATTTAGCCACCGTCAAAACACTTTTAGGAGCATGTGCATTGTCTTGATGAAAAATGATTTTTTTCTTCTTTAAACCAGGTCTTTTCTCACGAATTTTTTCATCCAGCTGATCCAAAAGGCTGCAATAATATACAGAGTTGATTGTTTTACCTTTCTGAAGATAATCAATCAACAAAATTCCTTTTGCATCCCAAAAAACTGATGCCATAACCTTCTTTGCTGATCGTTGTGACTTCACCTGCTTTGGAGCTGAACAACCAGCTTCAGTCCACTGTAAACGTTCTTGTTTCAATTTAGGATCATGGTGGTAGATCCAAGTCTCATCCATAGTTATAAAACGACGCAAGAAGTCGGTTTCATTCGGCTTAAAACGCTCCAAATTACGCTGAGAAATTTGTTTTCGATCCAGTTTTTGTTGAATTGTTAATGTGTACGGCACAAACTTTCCAAACAGTTTTTTCATACGTAATTCTTCATGTAAAATATGGAGTACTCGTTCGTCTGAGATGCCTATGACATTAGCAATTTCACGCTTAGTCAATCTTGGGTCTTCACTAACCATATTATGTACCTGCTCAATGATTTCTGCTGTGGTTGCAGTTTTTGGTCGTCCTTCGCGTGAATCGTCTTTAAGGCTGGTACGACCACGTTTAAATTCACCAGCCCAAAATTCAACGGTGCGTTTTGAAGGTAAGGACTCCTTATACACTTTTAACAATTGTTCATAAATTTCCTTTGCTTTTAAACCCTTCAAAACAAAGAATCTAATGACTGAACGATATTAAATTTTTTCCATATTAAAAAAAATCAATGACACGTCAACTTCAAATGGCGTGTTAACAAAGAAAGAATTGACAGAATGACTTGCAACTTTGCATGTGTTCTCAGGACTTTTATACCAACTTGAGAAAAAAAAGTTTGGCGCTAGCGGTGCCATCTCTTGGTGAGCGCAGGAACTTTTCAACCAACCTGTAATAATAATATATAATATAATAATAATATAAGAAATAAATAAATACAAGATTTTTTAATAGGTTATTCACAGGAACGAGATAAATAAATTCCTTAGTTTTTGTTATTTAATCTTTCACCCTATAACGTCATTTTGTGACATTATATGGTAATAGAATAAAGAACAAAAGCCAAGAGGTTTAAATCTTTGCATAATTTCTTTCATAATTTGTTTATTGAAAATCCCTTTGGAAAATTGTCTGTTCTGTCTGGCAATATCCAATATTATTAAGCAGGAAATTTCCATTGTTAATTCATTGCCTGAGTTTGTTTCTTTGACTTCCTCTTCTAAAAACAATCCTTTCAATTTATACAAAAAAAATTGTTATTTCTATTAAAAAGCTATTATCTTTCCTCAGCATTTAATTTATTCATATTACTATGAAAACAATCATAATGTTTTTTAATAACTTGTTCCCTAAACTCCTTAAATGTTTGATAACATAAACATAAATTTAAAAAAGTATTAAAGCATCCGCTGACGACGAAATGCAAGAGCATAAGAATGCGTGGGTATTGGTTTTTAACAATTTTTGCCCAATATACCATATAGCAATCAAACTGCAATACACCTTGAGAATAAGCTTATATAAAAAGTGTGTTTTAAGCTTTTCTTAATTTCGTTTATTATAATGTTTATAAAATGTGAATTCACAAGCAGTATTTAACAATGCTTGAGAAAACATTATTATACATAACTTTTCCTAAAGTATGATTATAAACAACGCAGTATGACCATTGAAATAGAAATATTTTTCAATACATTATAGCCTTGTTGTCTTTGTTCTACGCTTATAATGCATACAACAAGTGCCGTTCCTTTTTTTTAAATTTGTCAAACGTGTTTTGCGTGTGCATTTGGTTGTAAATTTTATAAAGTGAACGTGCAATTGTATATTAAATATAATTATTTTTATAATATTTTTTTATGGGTAAAATTAATTATTATTATTATTATTTATATTTAAAATTAATTATTATTATTTTTTATATTTAAAATTAATTATTATTATCTATATTTAAAATAAAAAATAATATATTATATGTGAAGCTTATTCTACAATTATGTAAAAAAGCTTATAAATATATTGGGTCAAATAAGCTTTTCTATACCGAAGTTAATACAATATTATTTTTGTAAACTTATTCTACATTTGCGAGAATAAGCTTATAGTAATCATACACACATAATATTTTCACGAGGGTTCCGTTTTGATTTTTCTACAATTGTTACGATACCCTTTTTCAATATATTCTTAAGACTTTTTGAAGCTTAAGGCTTGTGTTTGTAAGCTTATAATAATATTTTTCTCAAGTCATTTGGTATGTTGAGTGAACTAAATGTCCACCACTGTATTAAAGCCAGGGGGTGAGTGATGCCAATCTATATAGTAAAATATTGAAATAAACCATTTTCTGCACATTTACAAAAAAAAAAAATCATTTTATATAAATTAATTGAATTTATTAAAAACAAATATATAGTATATTATTATATTCCATTAAAATTTCATGTGAATTTTACATCAATATATACACATCCCTTTTTTCAAGATTCTTTTTCGTGCATAGAGATACATAAACAATCAACAATATAACAGATTTTCATAAAAAAATAACGCTCAAATGCTGCATTTGCCGCCTGTACATGTGTGAAACTATTCAACATTGCATTTTAAAAAGCGATTATTTAATTTTGTATGTCTGCTTTCTAGTCTTCGTTTTGTTTTTTAAACTACCAGTTATACGACAAAAACCGATGCCATTGCTAGCCAGTCTTTCTTCGTTTTGTTTTTTTAAGCTACCACTTACTTATACGACAAATACGATGTTATTGCTGGCGAGCTGCTGCTTGTGTAATGTGAATGACTTTTTGCTTAGCTTTTATTTTTTTCGTTTTATTCTTTATTGCTGTTTATTAAAACTGAAAGTTTTTCCAACGACTTTCAGTACAGTTTTTCGTTATCAAAAAATAAACTTTTACTATGCTACTGCTATTGAAATTTGTTGCTAGTTTAAGTTATAGTGATTGTCAAAACCTTAGTTTTGTTTTTAACTAAGCTGTTGAAACAGTTAAATTAAGGTGTTTTTAGCATCCATAGATAAATATATGCGTCCATAAATGTTACATACTTCCATATATGATTCATATATGTAGGTACGTATGTATGCATACATTAAACAATATGTGAGAATTCATGAGCATATATTTTTATTTTTACCTGGGTATATATTTTGGTAAATCTATCAATTCTGAGTCAAAAAAGGGAAAGTAAAATTGAATTAAATTTTTTAAACAAAATTTAATCAATATAAAAATTCAAATCTTCTGTTGAGCCGACAGACATACATATACTTTATATGTAATTTTGTGTATTAACAAAAAATTTCAAAATTCAAATGTACCCATTTGCATGGAATGCTAACTGTAATGGTAAAAAAGCACAAGTTTTAACGAAAACTTATTTTTCTCATTTTAGATTGGGGATGGATCACGAAGATGTCCACGGTACTGGGCTGACGATGAAATTCAGTTCGAGCATATTCTTGTCAAGTATATGCAAAGTGAGAGTTGTCCTTATTATACAAGAAGGGAATTTAATGTCACCAATTGTAAAATTAATGACACTATAAAAGTAACACAATTCCAATATAATGGATGGCCAACTGTAGAAGGAGAAGTTCCAGAAGTCTGTCGTGGTATTATAGAGTTAGTTGATCAAGCATTAAGTCATCATAATAAAGAAACAAATGTGGGGTGTAAATCTCCCCTCACAGTACATTGCAGGTTGGCTAATTAATTTCATATTTGTTATCATTTTTTCAAATTAAATCTTTACATTCAACAGTTTTGGTACAGATCGGAGCTCCATATTTGTTGCAATGTGCATTTTAGTACAACAGTTACGCGCTGAAAAATGTGTTGACATTTGTACGACTACTAGAAAAATTAGATCGCAACGATCAAGGCTAATTGACACATATGTACGTATACCAAACTTTTTTTTTGTTTTTTTTTCGAATTATTTTCTTCATAATAAATTAGAAAACTTCGTTCGTTTTCTTTCTCTATACGGGTGAAAATGTTTATATGTAAGTACCAGGACTTTCCCGTTTTATTTTAAAGTTATGCAGATTTTTGGAACTGCCAAAAATATTGTTTTACCCTCGTTCCTTACGAATTTTAATAGAAAATCTTCTAGAATTTTTAGAGGAAAAGTCTTCATCTTTTGTGGTTCTAATTTTTGTACCAAATTTTAACGAAATCCGTTAAAAGAAATTTATTTTAGCAAACAAATAAAAAATGTATTTGAGATTTTTACAATTCATAAAAATTAAACTAAATGTATCATCTTTAGCTAGAAAGAATCGGAGGAAATTAATCTTTTTATTTTTGTATAAGAGAAGCTAAACCATTTTATTACGTGAATTTTGCGAAGCCATGATGTTGGATGCAATATTTCATAATTAAAGCCTTACTAAAAATTTTTCAGCTGTGCCAAAAACGTGGCACAGCTGTTTTTAAAATTAATGAAATGCATTTAATCGACAAGGTTTTGTCAGATTTAAAATTTTTTTAATAAATTAATGCAGTATTTCATAATACTTCTAAAAAATCGTCAGATAATTTATTAAAAATTTAATATTGTTACGATTTTACCCTTTATAAAATCGTTGATTTATTTACCTTTTAAATAAATCGAGTTCTTTCTATATTGCAAATAATTAACACTGATTGAAATTGTTTATAGCTCTATTTATTTATAACCGTCACTAAAAATTGCAGATATACACTTTAATAGCACAATTTATTTACACGGTATAAATAGACTAAACGTTATCCACACTTTAGTTCTTAGCACTCCAGTGTTTTATTTTATAAACTGAACTACTGCGTCACCAAGTACCAGTATTTATATGAGTAGTCAGGTATTCTAGTTATTTCCAGTTTATTACGACACTAGATTTTTCCAGCTGTCAAAATTCGTGTGAAGAAATTCCTAGTGATAGAAATTTCTTGTAACACTGCCGCCCACTTAAGCTTGTTCGTCCCGAACAGACATAGATATTCCTTTTCCATAGTTGGCTAGTCGTTCTAGATGAACAACCTTCATTTTGGATCTTGGGCTCTGATCTTTCTGTATTCTGTATACCACATCATTCAATCTTTTAATTACTCTATAGGGTCCGTCCCAATGCGTTTGTAGTTTGGGAGATAATCCTTTCTTTCGTCGCGGGTTAAACAGCAGAACCAACTCGCCCTCATTAAATCCTTCCGAATTCGCTGCTCGATCGTACCTTGCCTTCATCTTATCGCTGACTATTTTAATTCGATTGCGCACAAGTTCATGAAGCTCGTTAAGGTCTTCTTGTTCCCGGGAAGCGTTGGCTTTGTCCATAGCTGAGGGCTTAACACCAAATTCCAAATCGCCAGGCAATTTAAGTTCCGTCCCGAAAATAATTTTTGCACGTGTCCGGGAGGTGGAATCGTGAACAGCCAATCTATATGCCAGCAGAAATTTGAGGATGTGATCGTCCCAGTCCTTCTGTTGAGTACTGACCACTTTTCTTAAGTATTCCTCTAAAGTGCGATTGAATCTTTCGACCATACCGTCAGATTGCGGATGCAGCGGGGTGGTTCTTGTTTTTCTTATTCCATACAACTCACACATTTCCTTGAAGATAGCAGATTCAAAATTCCTTCCTTGGTCAGAGTGTAATTCTATCGGAACACCGTAGCGGCACACCCAGTTGTTCACAAATGCGCTTATTACCGTTCTGGCTTCCTGGTTCGGTATAGCGTACACCTCAGGTCATTTACTGAAATAGTCGATCACCACAAGAACGTAACGGTTTCCAGAATCACTGACAGGGAAAGGGCCTGCCACATCCAGTGCTATCCTCTCAAATGGGGCACCCAAGTTGTATTGTTGAAGTTGCCCATGACTTCTCCTTACTGGTCCTTTAGCTGCGATGCAATCGTTGTTTTAACTTCTCTAGGGTTTTCGTGACACCGAGATGACCACCACTGGGACCGTAATGGAACTCTTTTAACACTTCGTCTATTTTGCTTGACGGCACCACAATTTGCTTTGTCTCAGTTTTGCCGTCCGCACTTTCCCATATACGGTATAAGCAGTGATTAATTACCTGTAGACTGTTCCACTGGGCCCAATACGCCTTCATTAGCGGAATTTCAGCTGATATTTGTTCACGGGTAGGCCTCCTGTCCTCTGCTTTGGCTGACATAATTTTTGACAGTATGGGGTCATTTTGTTGCGCCGCTGACAGGCTTCACTTGACTCAATATGCGTTAGTCTTATATCAACGATGCACTCTTTTCCTTCAGCCCTCGAACAATGTTTGCACTCTAAATTGCAGGGGCGTCTAAGGGCGTCCGCATTGCAATGATTTATGCCTTTCCTGTGCTCGATGCTGAAATCATAGCTTTGAAGTCGTTCAATCCAACGAGCTAGCTGCCCTTCTAGTTGTTTAAATTGCAGCAGCCACCTGAGTGCAGAATGGTCGGTTCTTAGTTGAAAGTGCTGACCATACAGATACTTGTGGTAGTGCTTTACACATTCTACCGCCACCAAGAGTTCCCGACGTCTTACGCTGTAATAGCCTATGACTTTTCGGTGCAATTTATCACCTGCGAAAGCACACCTCCTATTCCGTGTCCGCTTGCAGCGCTGTCTACCACAAATTTTTCCCCGGCCACAGGATATCCAAGAAGCGGTGACGTGCATAATAACTCCTTGAGCATTAGGAATGCTTGTTCTCGGGCTTCTCCCCAATAAAACGGTCGTGCCTTCTTAGTCAGCTCATGTAGACTCGCAGCCACACTGGCAAAGTTTGGTACAAATCGTCGGTAGTATGTGCAGAGGCCTAGAAAGCTGCGCAACTCGTGTAGATTTTTCGGGCAAGGCCAAACTTTTCCAGCCCGAATCTTATCTTCATCGGTTGATATACCCTCTGCAGTTACGCGGTGCCCTAAATACTTGACTTCCCTCTGGGACAGTGTACATTTCTTTGCGCTAAGCTTTAGTACAGCCGCAGATATTCGCCTTAAAACTTCTGCTAAGTTCTTCAGGTGTTCATCGAAAGTTTTCCCATGACAATTATATCATCAAGGTACACTAGGCAAGTTTTCCAGTGGAGTCCTTTCAGCACATTTTCCATTAACCGCTCAAATGTTGCTGGAGCATTGCAGAGTCCAAAGGGCATCACATTAAACTGCCATAATCCGTCACCTGTGCTAAAGGCAGTTTTCTCCTTTTCTTGGTCACAAATTTCTACTTGCCAATAACCACTTTGCAAGTACAATGTGGAGAACCATTTGGTTCCTGCTAGCGTGTTGTCAATTCTCGGTAGTGGATAGCTGTCCTTCTTGGTGATATCGTTTGGTTTTCTGTAATCAACACAGAATCGGGTGCTGCCATCTTTTTTCTTTACTAAAACTATAGGCGAGCTCCATGGGCTAGAAGATGGTTCGATTACTCCACTACGCTCCATTTCGTTGACTAACTCCTTTACTTCATTTCGTTTTGCTAGAGGAATACTTCTGGGCGCCTGCTTTATTGGCCTCGCTTCACCTGTATTTATTCGGTGTTTAACAATCGCCGTTCTTCCTCCACTTTGGGTTTTCATGGCGAAGACAGAGCCGTATTTCCTGATCAGCTGTTTCGCTTTATTTTTATCAGGAGGCGCCAGTTCTTTTACCCACTTTTCCACATATTCTGCCAGCATCTCTTGATCTTCAACGGACGCACTGGAAGGTTCCAAGTTCTTTTCGCAACTGATTATTGCTGCTGGCGCAGTACATTTGGCTATTTCAGAGTTCTCTCGGACAACTTTTTCACAATTTGATAGATTCAGTACTCTTACAGGAACTCTTTTGTCCTTACTGGTTTTTACGAGGGCTTTCGCTGTAATAAGGTCACTTTTTATTTCAGATGATTCTACCACCCACAAGCTGCTGTCCTCACAATCTCCCTCCATACGCATCCATACTAAAGTTTCTGCCCGTGCTGGTAGTTTTTGGTGGCTGATGGTAACTAACTTTCTAACCTGATCCTCGCGTTCATATCCAACACAAACGGGTATTTCAACATTTTGCCAAATCATAACTTTTTGCCCCATATGCAGGTTAATGCCGTGACTAATCATAAAATCTGCATCAATAATTACTTCGTCCACAATGTCGGCAACAATAAATACGTGATTGACGCTTATGTTGGCAATCGTTTGTTTTACATTTATATTACCATAGACAGAGGCAGGCTCCCCACTAGCTGTGCGCAGACTTACCCCGTATAGTGGTTCAACTGCCTTTTTCACTAAATCGGGCCTGATGATTGACTGTGATGCTCCTGTGTCTATCGTAAAAATGTGTGTTTCGCCCGTTGATGTACCCATAAGCAGTAAGATTTCTTTTCTCCTGCTGTATTACTGATATGGAGATTGTGGGGCCATCGGTTGTGGGAGCTAGCTCATGTCCCGTAGTGCTAGCTCTTTTTAGTTTAACGGTGACTCTTTAGGTGATTGCTGATCGGCCCGGAGGCTCTTCCTTGGTGCTTTGAAATTTCGCTGGAAATGTCCCACTCTACCGCAGTTGTAGCATTTATCCTTGGCCTTGACTTGCTTCTGCCCTAATGCCTGCTTAAATGCATCTTTTAACTCCGTGAGCACTTCTCTGAATCCTTCTGTTACCTTTGCGCTTATATCTTGCTCTCTTTCAGCAGTCACTTCGAGGTTACGCACCTTTAATATTTATGGCTTGGAAATCACCTTCGCAGTCTCTTGGGCCAGCGCGAATGAGACAGTTTCAGCAAAAGTTTGTTTCTGAGTAGCACACACCGCATGTCTCACATCAGAATCCCGAATTCCATTCACAAATGCTTCAATTTTGAACTGATCTAAGAATGTATGATTTTCGCCTGGATAAGTTAGCTGCACCAACCGCTCAATCTCTGTCGCAAAATCTTGCAATGACTCATTTGCTTTCTGCAATCTACCTCTAAGTTCCATTCGGTATATTTCGTTTTTGTGTTCGCCACCATACATTCGCTGCAGTGCCACCATTATGTCGTCATAATTATTTCTGCAGGTAATTGGCACACTTTCTAGAATTTCTGCAGCGTTTCCTTTTAAGGCCAGAATCAACTCTATAGCTTTTTCTTCGATGTTCCACATATTTCTGGCGGCAACTGTCTCAAACTGGAACTTAAAAATATTAAACGGTACGCTGCCGTCAAAAGTAGGGGTCTTTGCTCTACTAGAACTTTCCTGAATAATTCGCACTGGGCCCTCTTGACATTGCGAATTATTTATTTTACTTTCCAGGTCTTGCAGTTCCCTCTCAACATCTTTGACTTGTATTTCCACGCCAGTCTCTAAGTCGGACACTCTTTTTGAAACCTCAGCAATTTTCTCATTAGTGGCTCTAGAAATTCTTGAAGCTTATCTTCCACATTAGCTAATAATTTCTCATTGTCTGCTCTCGATGTTTCTAGAAGTTTCATTTTCATCTTAGCTAAGAGTTTCTCGTTTTTTTCCATCTTTTCCATCATAGCAGCAAACATTGCGCTTAACTCCATATTACCTTTTGTTTTACGAGTACTAACCTCCATTGCTTCTTTTTCGTCAAATTCGTAAGTCGCAATGTCAATGTTACGCCGTTCGAATTCCTCTATCAGCCGCTTTTGCAATTCTGTCTTATTACCTGCTGTCGGTAGCTCCAACTTACTCAATTCCTTCTTGAGTTGCTCCACCTTAAGCTCCTCCAATTTCATGACTGCTTATTATTTTGCAATCCCACTTCTGACACCAATTGTTACGATTTCACCCTTAATAAAATCGTTGATTTATTTACCTTTTAAATAAATCGACTTCTTTCTATATTGCAAATAATAAACACTGTATGAAATTGTTTATAGCTCTATTTATTTATAACCGTCACTAAAAATTGCAGAAATACACTTTAATAGCACACTTTATTTACACGGTATAAATAGACTAAACGTTAGCCACACTTTAGTTCTTAGCACTCCAGCGTTTTATTTTATAAACTAAACTACTGCGTCACCGAGTACCAGTATTTATATGAGTAGTCAGGTATTCTAGTTATTTCCAGTTTGATACGACACTAGATTTTTCCAGCTGTCAAAATTCGTGTGAAGAAATTTCTAGTGATAGAAATTTCTTGTAGCAATATTATTAAAAATTTCATAAAATTTGTGATGCGTTTCATTAGTATTTACAAATTTTCGATCAATTTTGAAGAAAACCTTCATCTTTTTGGTATTCTGAAAACTTTTTGATGAATGAAAATAAAAACCTTTTCACATAATTCTAAATTTAAAAAACTACTCCCGGAAATTAATATTTTAGTATGTAAGTACCGACTTGTTTTTTAACAATCGAAATTGTGTTAACACAGTTCAATTACTTTTTTCCAGATTGTTTATCTGAAAAATTTAGTAGTCGCAACCTACAATTCGGTTGTCAGCATGAATTCATTTTATTTGTGTGTAAGTGGTTTTCCAATATTCAGTTAACTTAATTAAAAAAAAAAAAATTATTGGAATTTTATGAATTGTTGATCTGTTATTTTGTAAGTGAATAGTATAGTAGGTTTTTTTTTTTTTTTAAGATCTTATCATATTCTTTTTAATTATTTTTATTGTAAAGAAACATGAAAATTTTAATTAGTAAGTTATAGAGAATAAAAATTGAGAAATTCCACTGAGCCAGCAGGATAGAATACTTAGTATTTTCGGTTGGCGCTACCCAACCTTGTCAATATCCATGCTCTTCTTCTCCCTTTGCGGTCATTGCTTGTTGATGATTGTCTATTTTATATTGAGTGTAAGGAAACAAATTAACAAACTTGTAAACAACAACACAATTAGACTAACATCAACGAAATTTAACAATTTATATTTATCCTCTATATTTTACAGTTTTTGTTATGAACTTTAATTCTTAAAGTATCAAATAACACAGCTTATATGAAGCATTTAATATCAAATATTTGTCCTAATCCATATTAAATCTACAACTTAATCTATGTTGATAGTTAATGAATAGACAATATTTTGAATTATATTTTGCACTGTATCTTTGTGTGTAAAGTAATGGAATTTTATGAATTGTTGATCTGTTATTTTGTAAGTGAATAGTATAGTAGGTTTTTTTTTTTTTTTTTTTTTTAAGATCATATCATATTCTTTTTAATTATTTTTATTGTAAAGAAACATGAAAATTTTAATTAGTAAGTTATAGAGAATAAAAATTGCTTCATATAAGCTGTGTTATTTGATACTTTAAGAATTAAAGTTCATAACAAAAACTGTAAAATATAGAGGATAAATATAAATTGTTAAATTTCGTTGATGTTAGTCTAATTGTGTTGTTGTTTACAAGTTTGTTAATTTGTTTCCTTACACTCAATATAAAATAGACAATCATCAACAAGCAATGACCGCAAAGGGAGAAGAAGAGCATGGATATTGACAAGGTTGGGTAGCGCCAACCGAAAATACTAAGTATTCTATCCTGCTGGCTCAGTGGAATTTCTCAATTTTTATTCTCTATAACTTACTAATTAAAATTTTCATGTTTCTTTACAATAAAAATAATTAAAAAGAATATGATATGATCTTAAAAAAAAAAAAACCTACTATACTATTCACTTACAAAATAACAGATCAACAATTCATAAAATTCCATTACTTTACACACAAGGATACAGTGCAAAATATAATTCAAAATATTGTCTATTCATTAACTATCAACATAGATTAAGTTGTAGATTTAATATGGATTAGGACAAATATTTGATATTAAATGCTTCATATAAGCTGTGTTATTTGATACTTTAAGAATTAAAGTTCATAACAAAAACTGTAAAATATAGAGGATAAATATAAATTGTTAAATTTCGTTGATGTTAGTCTAATTGTGTTGTTGTTTACAAGTTTGTTAATTTGTTTCCTTACACTCAATATAAAATAGACAATCATCAACAAGCAATGACCGCAAAGGGAGAAGAAGAGCATGGATATTGACAAGGTTGGGTAGCGCCAACCGAAAATACTAAGTATTCTATCCTGCTGGCTCAGTGGAATTTCTCAATTTTTATTCTCTATAACTTACTAATTAAAATTTTCATGTTTCTTTACAATAAAAATAATTAAAAAGAATATGATATGATCTTAAAAAAAAAAAAAAAAAAAAAAAAACTACTATACTATTCACTTAAAAAATTATTTAAAATCGAAAAGTTGAATTTTAAATTTCAATAAGGCCCGCATTTGCGCGCCGTTGATATACAGGGTGATTCAGTCACGACCTACCGAATATCACCAGCATATTCCTTGGCTCATTTCATACAAATATGTCCATTACGACCATCCCCGAAAATGCAGGTGTGCGAAATGGCAGCACTCTGAAAATTTTCGGATTGGTGGTCGGAGGGTAGTATGGTAAAATTGTTAACTTCTGAACCAGTGGTCGGATTTTTTTGTTTTGGGACTTGTTAGAAAGGTCTTTGGGAGTCCTTTCAGAATCAAAAAGAAAAGAATTAAAAAGTGGAATCGCCGAGATACTGAGCTTTAAGAACAAATTGGAAAAAAAGACATAAGAACGTGCACATAACCTCAATTTGCTCAGCCAGATGGCAGGTAACTTATGTTTTTTTTACCTCTTAGCTTTTCAAAATGCCCTAAAGGAAGCCCAGAGGTGCCGTTCCAAAGTTATGTCCATTTGACTGAAATGCAAAATTTTTATTTTTGTTTTTGGAAGCGAAATAACAGCAGTTTGTGTAAACTACTTAATTATGGTACACAACCCTTATAATCTATCCATCCAAACCCCATGGTGACTTTTTGGCCACCCTGTATATTGCAAAAAGTATACAGTTATTTATAATCGAATAATCGTAAGACTATAACTATATATTATAACTAGTATAACTATATATTATAACTAGTATTACTATATATTATAACTAGTTTAAAGTTTTTATGCGACAAGTAACTTTATCGAGATAAGAAATTGTGAAATTAATAAAAATTTAAAAAATGCTCTAAACTCGTTCCAATTATTACTACCAAACTATCCATTGAATAAAAACTATCCATTGAATAGTGAAATTGTGGAGGAGAAAACATTTTTTTGGATATGAAAACAAATTTTGTATTTGGAAAATAATTTTGTGGTGAAAAAAATTTTTGTGGAAAAAAATTTTAGTGGTGAAAAATTTTTTGAGGTGAAGAATTTTTTGAGGTGAAAAATATTTGTGAATACAAAATATGTATTATTCAATTCCAATCGACTGGTTAAAACACAAAAGAAAATATTTTACTTGCCAGTCGCTACTATGAAATTGTATTAAAGTACACCCATTTGTATGGAAAATTTAGAGGTACCCTCACATTTCCACTTTTAACTTTTTAACCGCTGGGCCGATTTAGCTCATTTTTAATACCAAACTGCTCGGGAGGATGTACATTAATGTAGGTAATAATCAGCACCCCGCTTTCGTCTCCGCGCCGTGATCACAATTTCAACAAAATTTAAAATTGCATAAGCATCACAAATATGTATATATACTTTATGGGGTCTTAGACTTATATTTCAACACCTTACAAACGGAATGACAAACTGATATATTCCCTCACCATATATGGTGAAGGGTATAACAAAGACATTACAATACACATCGTACACATCGAAAGATTTTATTTTTTGGCAATCGATTTTTGACAAATGGGTTATGAATTGACCATTTTTTTTGGCAAAAAAAAAAGCGTAAAAAAAATTATTATTTATTTATTTATTTATTTATTGATTTGTTAACTTATATGTAATTACAAATTACAAGCTGACGTTATTATGAGCAATAGCGTCAAGGGCCTTTAGCTCTTTACAATACAAGATACTATAGTTAATTATTTATAAATATACAAATATACATGTTAAAAGTATATATTTCATTATAAAGATTTGATGTTTAAGGAATTTGATTAATAATGCAATAGTATCTTTGTAAGGGTAGGACAAGGGATATACGCGGTTTGAGTTATGAAATATTGCAACACGAGTGTTATTAATTTTCGGACAATCACAAAGGAAGTGATATTGGTATTAAATAGATAACCATGTGTAACTCTAGTATGGCCTAGCCGAAGACGTTAAAATTTGGTGCAATCTAATCTACTAATGCAAATAAAAGATTATTTGTTTCATTTTTTCATCCAACGTTTCGGTGGGGAATTTTTCCACCTTCATCAGGGATTAATTTTATTAAATCTGACAACGACACAACAGAAATAGCAAACATAGTTAACAACACGAATAATAATAATAAAAATAACATTTTAAGAATAATTTAACTGACATATAATCTTTTTGTCAAAATTTTACATTAAGATCTTTTATATATAATGATCATATAACGACATCACAGTCAATTTTATTTAAAAGTAAATGTAAAATAAATTTAAATTAATATCACAGTTAAATATTTTTACAACGCAAGGTATCACAGGAAATTAACTAAATTAAACTATTGCTATAGTGTAATTGGCATGAGTTTGATCTTTGTCTTCTTATGTTGAATCCTTAAACTCTTTAATGTAAATCTTTTATTTTCCCGTCTCTCTTTGTCTAATATTCTTACATTAATTAAGTCTGCCGAATGTCCAGTTTCAATGCAATGTTTACACTTTATTATATCATTGTTGTGTTCATTTATTCTTGTACCTAAACTTCTCTTTGTAGTCCCTATGTAAACTTTTTATTTGCATTAGTGGAAAAGTCACCTTGAAAGCCTGTTAAAATTTAAGTAAAAGGTCGATTAAAAACTAAATTATATCAATAATCTACTAACATTAGTCATGTTGTCCAAATTGTGAAATATATCCCAGCAAAACAAAAGTAGGAAAAGAAGGAGAGTTTTTAAGTTTTACATAGGGGTGTCATTGGGTGGAAGTTTTCTTTTATAATCCTTTTTCATTGCATATAAAGCAGTTCTTAAGGTACGGTCACATTAGGCAAATATTTGACGAAAAACGTCAAATATTTCTTTGCCGTAGTCTGAAAATATTTTTAAGGGACAAACAACAAAACAGCTGATTTTGGGAAAACAAAATTATTTGTCATCAAAAAAAAAAATGTGTCTAATGGACCCGAATAACCGATTAAACAATTTTCTTAATTTTTCGAATAATACCCTAACCGGTTAACCAGCAGTGTCGAATAATTGGAAACACTAATATTTATAAAAGTTTTACAGGGTTTGAATTAAATTTGTTAAAAGCTATCTGAACTTAAAAAATATATTTTGATTTAAAATCTAAAGAATAAGGTTTCTAATGAACAAAGTGATATGAATTTTCAAATTTTTGTGAATTTTTTAATTAAAGTTAATTGTATTAAATAATTTTCATTCAAGTTGGGTTAACTTAATTTTTGACAGATAACCCGGTTTTCTGTGACAAATTTTTCGAATTTCAAAAAATCTGGTTTTTTGCAAGTAACATCGTATGCTTTTGAGACAATCAACAAAATCAGATAGAAAATTTCTTATCAAATTAAAAAATATAATGACCAGCATGTTAGAAGCAAACTAAACAAAATCCAAACATTTTTGAAACATATTACACTATAATAGATAATACAAAGAAAAAATCCTTTTATGTATATTACCCACTTACTTAAAAATGTCTGCTAAGAAATCTTCAGCGTTTGATATACTTCCTATTACTACGTAAAGATTTTTTCTGTGTACAAGAGTTTTCGAAGGATAATATTACATGATTTTGCAACAGCTGTTTTTATGCCGCAAGCTATCAACGTCAGTTTATATCATTCCCATACATAAGAAACGCTAAGCATTAACACTAAACATTTTCTTATGTCAAATTTATTTGGTAGTAGTGACTTAAACCAACTTCAATAGCTTGTGGCATAAGCACATCTTATGTAGGAATTCAGCAGTTAATTTATATTTCAAAATACATCGTTAAAAGTAAAATGCTTGCGCTTTTTCCGTTAAAAATAACATCTAGATGTCAACACTTAAATAAAATAAACAGATGTTTCGTCACTTTGTTTACAAAATAAAATTAAACGAAAACTTCGGCTTAAGTTGACTTTTTCAGGCAGTCCCTAATTAATTCTTAAAAAGAAAATTTATTTTCTTTATGGTGTTAAGGTGCCCGAAGCTCCTAGGACCCGCTAGGTCTAAAAACCGAAACACACCCGAAATGGTAAGTGTGACGATTCAAGTTAAACGAAATTTTCTCAAAATGTGGATTTTGTTTCAAAATCCGGGAAATAGAATTCGCGCAAGGTCCATTTTATTAAATTTTAGGTGGTAGAAAAGGAAAAGCGAAGTTTTCATATTAAACGGAATGGAATTTAGTAAAAAATATTAAAAGTTTTGAGAACTAATCGCGCGATTAAAACAAAAATACATAAAATTAAAATTTTGTGGAAAAAATCGCGCGGTTTTAAAAAAAATTTTAGACTGCGGCTCTATCTTCCACAATGTACCAAAAAATTCATTTTTTTATGGATTTTAAAGAAAATTTCCTTTAATCCAAGTTGTCACACTTACTATTTTTGGTGTGTTTTGGTTTTTTGGTTTTATCGGGTCTAGGGTCCCCGACCCCCTTAACACCAAAAAAAATTTTTCATTCCAGAGGGGTCATATCTTTTTAAGGGAGGTGCGTGGAAAAATTAACTTTTCCGTTATTCTATTTCCCGGATCTTAAACGAAATGCATGTTGGGAATAGTGAGAAAATTTTCTTTAATGTGAGCTGTCACACTTACGATTTTGAATGTGTTTTGTTTTTTTTTTTTTGACCTAGCGGATCACAGAAGCCCGACCCACTTAACCCCATAGAGAAATTTTTTATTTAAATTCCAGAGGGAGTGATATTTTTTATATTTTATATTTTGAGGGTGTCCGAAAAGGTAAACTTTTACCAAAACTTCTTTTTAACGTTTTCCTCCTCTTCCATACTGCTCCACAGCACAACTCAAGAAAACTTTTATCGTCCTTTATCATGATTTTAAGTTTTTATAGTTTTTAATTTTTGACAAAATAATTCTATGTTTTATTATAGTTTGATCAAACAATTTTAATTGTCAAATATTTGTTCAAGTGTGACCATAGGGCAAACATGTTTTCCTCATTTTTTTTTCCACGATTCGAGAGAGATGTTTGATCAAACAAAAAGATGTAAATAAATATGTGTAGTGTGACCACAAAATAATCTCTATGATTTTAAGTTTTTATAGTTTTTAATTTTTGACAAAATAATTCTATGTTTTATTATAGTTTGATCAAACAATTTTAATTGTCAAATATTTGTTCAAGTGTGACCATAGGGCAAACATGTTTTCCTCATTTTTTTTCCACGATTCGAGAGAGATGTTTGATCAAACAAAAAGATGTAAATAAATGTGTGTAGTGTGACCACAAAATAATCTCTATATTGCTTTGACAAAATTTTGGGCAAATATGTTCAAACATTTTTGCGGCAAATATTTGCCTAATGTGATTGTAGCTTTAGGGTTTGATGAAAAATAAGATCTTTTGTTTTTTCCCAAATAAATTATGAATTTAAATTTTAACAGGGCATCAGTAATCGGGCCTAAGCCTCATTTTCACAATGTTCCGGTAGCTTCTACCTGGGAACTTAACTGACACATTTGCTGTTGTTTGAGTCTGACTGTTGGTTAAATTATAACGGGACATTCAGTAACCTGACCTTTTTTGTTAAATTACTTCGAATTTCTTGCAATTTTTGCTATAATAAATCTTTTACATTTTTTAATTTATAATTTCGATTTTTAGAATTTAAAATCTGGTGAATTGCAAGTAAACAATTTATAGAAATCACTCAAACCTGATAACTTGTTTCAAAATAACTAAAGTTTAGTACATAACCATAGTTATAAATTTCAAATTTATATGTAAATATCTGTGGTTAGTGTTTAACCTTGGTTTTTTTAAAATTAAGTTATCCGTCATAGATTTGAAAAGTGTCAAATTCATTAAAAATCACATTTTTTGAAGTTGTGAAAAAGAACTGCCTTGGAAGAGGAAAATCAGTACTAAATGATACTTTGGAATCAATGAAAAATTAATTTCTTAAGAATTGTTTACATTTATTTTTGCTAGGACATTATAAATGTAATACATATTTCATTATAAAAAGATCTTTTTTGATACAACATATTGGTGTCAATGAGCTATCACACATAAGAACAATTGTACTGGCTTAACATGCCAGCTTGTTGGCAAGCGGGGCGAAAAAATGGTTTTTTGGTGGCGTAAAGTTTCAACCAGCATTAGCAGCACGAAAACAATACATGCATATTTTTAAAAAACGCCAAACGCTAAAAGAATACAAAAAACACTAACACACATAACGCTATGTATACGTATACATTTTATGCCAGATAAATTTCATTCCCGTGTATTACGAAAAGAAGAGTTAAAAGTAAAACCCCATGGGGTTTAAACACCCCATGGTGTTTGACCATGTTGGTGGTGATGGTAAAATCGCGACGATATGCTCTTTGCATTTAAGTAATAAATCGCAGATTTAAATAAATAAATCATTCTGGTTCTTTGTTCAGTTGTAAATCTCTTCATTGTTTATTCTCCAGGTGTTATTTATATAATCTAAAAAAACAATTACATAAATAATGTAATCGAAAAAGTTATGGTGACTTTTGGTGCACCCTGTATATGGTAAAAATCTGTTAAATTCTGTTATACGGTATAAAAACGTTACACAATTGAAGCGGTGTCAACACGGCCCTATAATAAATTTACTTTTTTTCATTTTAGTGTAAAGCGCCAGTATTCATTCGTCTTTATAAAAAAGCTTACAATGATTAATTCGGTTTATCGGTCATTAAAATACGAATTACAAACAAACTGAAATATTTTAACGTGGATCATATTGTAAAATTTTTCGCTGAATCAGAATCTGCCAGTAACATAACACTTCAACTTTTCGGGTTATGGTATTTTTTCTTTGAAAAAAATTGATTTTTGAAAACTTTTTAAATGGTAATAAGGCAAAAAAAAAAGTTCTGCTGTATGTAAGCATTTAAAATATGCACATATTTACAAACATAGTACAAAATAAAACCTCCCATTACCAACACTTAAAAAATTAACTTCCCTTTATTAATTAATTTTTGACAAAAGGACTTACTTGAATTTTAAAATTTGCATATAAAAATTAAAATTAGTTTCTACCAAATTAAATATTATTTTAAGATAATTTATTACTTATTTTATTATCTTGAACATTACAATTCTAAAGTTTATTTCTTATTTTCAAATTTATGTCTACATAAAATGTTTACTAATTAAAATAAGTGTTTAATATTTATGTTTTATTTATATTTTATATTTATTTACGATTTATCATTGTTAGAACAAGATTCTTGTATAGTTCAAATAAATTACATTAAAACAAGTCATTATTAAAAAAATGTTTATAAAGATTTAACATGCAAACATAATAAAATAGAGTTTATGTACATCAATGTTAAAGATCTGATTTGGTTGTATCAGGATATTGTTTCCTATAATCTGCCAAAATTTGCATTATCAATTGCTTCTCTTCTTTTTCTCGTGACAACACTTGATTATAGTCTTCCATGAGCTTTACTCCCCGTTCTGCTGAGTCATTAACAACTTTCAATTTACTTACTATGCAGATGTCATTTTTCCATTCCTTAGGATCTTTCTTTAAAAATTCCGTTGAAATAGAAAATCTTTTAAAAAAAGTTTAGTGCTTTTTCCGAAATAAAATGTTTTTATTGCGTTCAATGTTTTTATCGGCGTACTGGCTTATTTGATGGGAAAGAATTGTCAATTTTTTGTTGTCACTATCATTAGATTGATTTAAAACCGCTACCATAAATTTTTTTGATGCATAAGAAATTTTATCATCGAAAAAAGCCAGAGCTGCAGATTCTGGTGGTAAATACCATAAATGATGGCAAAATTTGCGTAGTAATTCTCGACTTATATTTTCATCAATTCAATTGTAAGCATATAATGTTTTTAATAAAGTAAAATCTTGATTAGGAGCTCTTGCAGCAACAGGAGCTTCTATCCCAACTTTTAAGTATATTTTTATTATAACTGTTAACGCCATCCTAAAATCCTAACGATTTCTATAAACAATCTGGCATCACTTTATTTTAATTATAAATTTTAAGGTTTCCTAATTTTGCAAACTTAACGAAAGAATTGCATGAAATGTCAAGCCTCTAAGCACGCGCCTTTTATCGCCATTTTTATTCTAAATTACATATTTGGCAAGTGCGCAGTGCTTTGGAGCTATTAAAATTTAATTTAAATTTTGTTAAATATCAAATGTTCCTAGTGGTGTCCATACCAAAAAGTATGTACTGCCATTATTACTTAATTAATTTTATTCCTAATTATTTAAATTTTATTTAGGAATTTTAATGTAAATACACATTGTTGAATAAATCAAATTTTTATTGGACTTGTGTATTCTATTCAAAATCCTCTTGGAAGCCATTAGGACCCGCGGCCGAATTGCCTTCGTAACATTTTAAAATTCTTTTTGTTCAACACATCACACCGTTCCTGGGTCATCTTTTGCGCCAACAACTTGCCAATCTCGCAGTAAGTACAAAATGTCGTTACATAATTTAGAAGGTCAACCACAAGGTGAACAACTAAATCAGAATTGTTCACTTTGTAATAATCCCCCTGACGAAAATATGACTACTTGCGTAGATTGCCACACAAAATTCCATAAAAATTGTATTAATGTCACAGATGACATAACCTTCAAATGCGCTCAGTGTTCTACCATTCGGTCAAGCTCACCGACCTCAAGTTCTGTAAGCCGTTGCTCAAACCGTTCTCGTGTTTCACAATCACAAAATGTTCAATTGCAACTTCAAAGGCTAGAAGAAGAACGAAAATTCAACCAAGAATATTTAAATAAAAAATACCAGCTCTTAGCAGAAGCTGAAGCTCTTTCTGACAATTCATCCAAGTCTCAGTCCGTACGAAATTGGTTAGCATCATCAGAACATAACCCCAATTTATGCCAACAGCCGTTGGCCAACAATAAAAACAAAACCCTAAACCAGCAATCAACTTGTTTGCCAAATGAACTAACAATGTCGCAAAATCCAGTAGAGTTCGCCCCATATAAGTTCGTCGTTAACAATGCCCGCAGTACAAAATTGTACTACGACCATCCCCACTTGCGGTGGATATCAACAACGAATGCAGTCAACAAGGCCAAGTGTCACAACTCACCCCCCTGGTGCGATACCTACCTCATTTTCTGCAAACAATAAATTGCCTTTTAACATTAATCAAAATAATAATTTACACCAACAAAATTTATTTAATAATGTCCCGCAACAATTTATTTCGTGGCAACCAATGACATCTACAAGAAATTTTGTAAATAATCCACAAGCAACTGCGGCCCCTTGTCCATCTTCTCATTTTACGTCATCTCAGCAGCTGCAGCAAAACCACATTCATGCTCGGCAATCGCTTCCCAAAGAATTGCCGATATTTTCTGGCCTACCTGAAGAATGGCCAATTTTTTCCTCCACCTACGAATGGTCTACCACGGCCTGTGCCTTTACCAACACAGAGAATCTTATCCGGCTACAAAAATCGCTAAAGGGAGAGGCTTTGCATAGTGTTCAACATATGCTTATTCATCCATCAAATGTGCCTGAGATTATACAGGTACTTCAAATGTTGTATGGCCAACCTGAAAAAATAATAAATTCAATTAAAAATAGAATTAAAGTTTCACCAAAAGTTGATGAAAACAATTTAAAAACACTTACCTCATTTGCCATTGAAGTTCACAGCCTAATATGCACTATTAATTCAAGCAATTTATTTGAGGAAATTAATAATTCATCACTTCTCCTAGAATTGACACAAAAACTCCCATCGTCATATCAAATGCAGTGGGCAACTCAAAAAATGCAGCTGATACAAGAAAAAATAAAACCAAATTTGTACGAATTTGACAAATGGCTTTTTAACATTGGTTTAACAGCTAGCAGTACAACAATTGACCAAAAAACAAACAAAAATGCTTTTGTTCATTCTCATAGTGAAGGCAAATGCATTGTATGTAACAAAAGCAACAATATATGTAGATCACAGTAGCTAACTGCCAAACATACTTATCTATGGATCGTAATGAGAAATGGAACATAGTGAGAAAGCACAAACTATGTAAATTTTGTTTGTCAAAACACAGTGGAGAATGCAATAGAAAGAAAAAGTGCGGTAGGGAGGGGTGTGAATATTTTCACCATTCATCATTACATCGATATTCTTTGCCGGTAAATGAAGAAAAAAACATAGTGTCAAGTGAACTTAACGAAAACAAAAAATTTATCGCAAAAGCAGTAGTGAATAATAGCCACAACGCTAAAATAAAAAACTTTGTTTTATTTAAAATAATTCCCATAAAAATACATGGGAAAAATAAAATAATTAATACGTTTGCCTTTATTGACGAAGGATCCAGCGTAAGTTTAATGGATGAGTCTTTGGCAATACAATTGGAAATAAGCGGTGTACCAAATCCCCTGTGTTTGCGATGGACGGGAGGTATGGAGAGAAAGGAAAAAAATTCACAAAAATTAAAAATTTCAATTTCAGGTGGAAATAAAAAACAAATCGACGCGAATGTATATACTGTAAAGTCTTTAGACTTACCAACTCAATCATTGGATTACAATTTATATGCACAACAATATCGCCACTTGCAGAACCTTCCCATAGAAAGTTATTGTGATGCTGTACCTCAAATTTTAATTGGATTAAACAATCTTAGTTTGGGAGTTTCGCGAAAAATTCGTGAGGCGTCTCCACATGAGCCAATTGCCGTTTACACCAAACTTGGATGGCTGGTTTACGGCGCTTCGGAAGAAAATAAGAACACATGTATGAGTTTAAATTTTCATTTGTGTGATTGCTCAGCCCCTGACGAACAATTGGATAGTTTGGTTACGAGTTTTTATTCCCTTGAAAGTTTGGGTATAGGAGTAAAAGATCCCCTTATTGCTGAAAATGATAAGAGGGCGTTGGAGTTATTAAATAAATTTACAAAACAAAAGCCAATGGGCCATTACGAGGTCCCTCTTTTGTGGAGGTTTGATTGTGTAGAGTTGCCAGATAGTTATGACATGGCATTAAAGCGGCTAATTTGCCTGGAAAGAAAATTATTTAAAAATAATGAACTTTTTAAAATCTTTCAAGAAACAATTACCAAATATCTGTGTTTGCCGGAAAGCAATGAAAAGTTCCCAAAGAAATAAAAGACAAAAGATATGTTTTTAAAAAATGAGAAAAGGTCTCAGTTTATTTATATAAAAAATTATATTACCTTTGCAAAGAGCTTCGGGTGTATATAGTTGACAAGTAAGATTGTAACTAGTAAAAAAAGAAGCAAAAGGCGGCTGACAATATAAAAAAAGGAGTACCGTTAACGGTTTTACTAGTTAGAATTTATGTAAATACTGCCACCAATGTTGTAAAAGAGGGGAGTAAAATATAGATCCTAACGTAGTATTAACCCAAATAGGGAAGGTGGTACCAAAAGGGCACCAAAATAGAATAAACCAAAATAAATGGTTTTGGTTTAAACATTGCCGGCCACCTTGCAACATATAGGCGTGTTGCAACAAATCTTAATAATTTACATTTAAGGAAAACTATAAAAGAAGAGTCTAATTTATGTTATATGTTTATTATATACATTTTTTTTTTTTTCAAAAAACACTTAAAACTACGACGATGATCCAAGAGGATCGTTGGCCCAAAGGGGACCGTGGTGACACAAGGGGTGTCTGTTGATCCAAAGGATCGTTGACCCAAAGGGGCCCAGGGTTGATCCCGAAAGATCTTTGGTCCAAAGGGGACCGGGTTGATCCCGAAAGATCTATAGTCCAAAGGGGACTGGGTTGCTCCAAATGGATCTATATTTTAAATTGGATATTGGCCAGATATGACCCACACAAATATCGTATATTGAGCCAATGGAAGGCCCGGACTCGAATAGACTTCGCCCCTGAGCACTTGAGGGCTAATTTCAGGTCCTAAGACTAGAGCTACACGCCCAGAAACATTAAAAGTAGGATCAGCCATCTGAAAACCAGCAAAGCTGTCCCGGACGGTGTCCGAAACTGTCTCCGAAGGAGTTTTAACACCTACCATTTTCGTCACCTTTGCAGTAAAGCTAATTTGCTGAGAAGCATCGTAGGACGACCCGACCGTTAAACGGCAGTATTTGATGCCATCCATATTGGACACTGGTAACCTCAGGTTTTGAACCAAGGTTTCGCAAATGTAACTAGCGTTACGTCCAGTGCCGCACGAACCGGGATCGACCTTTTCGGTAAATATAGTTGAGCCACAATAGTAGGCGAAAACGTGACAATATGTCGAATAGGCAACGAACAAATTCCAGACACGGACGGAGAGTTGTGCTGTGCCACAACAGTGGTTTTAGGCTGGTCTGAGGCAGTCTTCCTGGACGAAGAAGTTTGCACAGATCGTTTGGTTTTAGGACCAGATTTGGAAGAAGAAGGAGCATGCAAAATCGAATTGTGATTTCCATTACAATGGCGGCATTTAGCCAAACTCGGACAGTTCTTGGCTTCGTGGGTATGAGCCAAACAACGGGAGCAGTAGTGGTGAAGAAGCACAAAGCGAAGCTTTCGTGCGTGACTTGCCTTCCGAAAGGTAGAGCACGACAGCTGGTAAAGTTGTAGGTGCTGGTATAGCAAAAGGAGCCTGAACGTTCGTTGGAGCTGATGCGGGAGATGGATCAGGTTCTGCATTCAGATCCGCCAAAGGTGCCTCTGCAGAAATAGGATCTACAATGTCCATGGCTTCCTCATAATCATCCAACAATGCGTCATCAAAAAGAGTTTTTAAGGATTCCATTATGCTATGTTAGGAGATAAAAAGTGTTATTCGAGAAAATAGATTTAATTGGTCAGAATGACCAGTTTTGCGATATGTCGCCTTACAACCCCGTTCGCGGTCCGTACATCAACGACTCTAATATGACCGTCACTTCCCGGATAAATTTTGACTACCCGACCTAACCGCCAGGAAGTTGGAGGAAGCTGCTCGTGCCGGATCACGACCAAATCATTATCCTGAATCTCGCGTTTAGCGTTTTTCCATTTATACCGTTTGTGTAAGCTCATTAAATATTCCTCCTTCCACCGACGGCAGAAATGTTGAGAAATAGCCTTCATCTTCTGGAAGCGATTAACCAAACTGATTGGGAAATCAAGTACTGCAGGCTCCGGTGGAGCTAATATCGGAGAACCGATTAGAAAGTGACCAGGGGTCAGCGCAATTGGTTCCTGTGGGCTATCAGACATGGGACAAAGAGGTCTCGAATTAAGATAAGCTTCTATTCTAGAAAGAATAGTCGAAAGTTCCTCAAAAGTATACTTAAAGGACTGTGCCTCTTTTCGAAAGTGAAGTTTAAAACTCTTCACACCAGCTTCCCAAAGTCCACCCATATGAGGAGAGCCCGCTGGAATAAAACGCCAAGAAAGGCCTTGAATGCCGTATGATGAGCATACAGTGTTTTGACTTTCCCGAACAAAAGTCCTAAAATATCTTTCCAATTCACGCGACGCACCCACAAAGTTTGTGCCGTTGTCCGAAAATATTGTACTAGGGCAACCTCGTCGCGAAATAAACCGTTGAAAAGCAGACAAAAAAGTAGCAGTTGACAAATCAGATGTCGCTTCTAAATGTATTGCCTTTGTAGAAAAGCAAACAAATATGCACACGTAGCCTTTAGTAATCTTGCAAGCCCGACCCGTTAAACTTTTAATATCAAAAGGACCAGCAAAATCAACACCTGTGGTAGTAAAATGCCTATCAAGAAGGGTCCTCTCCGGCGGAAGAGCGGCCATAATTTGACTACAAGAACGTTTCCTGTCAAGAACACAACGCTTGCAGCCGCTAATAACGGCGTCTAAGTACCCAATATTCGATCCGAAGAATTCGCAGCATTTATTGATTTCCACCGTGAATGGAAATTAAAGGAATAAACTCAGTCAAGAGTAGCGTAAATCTGCTTGAGTATGGTAAAATAATTGGGTGTTGTTCGGTATATGTGAGCGAAGGCGATTTTACCAAACGACCATTCAACCTCATAACGCCATCCTTATCCAGAAAAGGGTTCAAAGTAACAAGACTACTTTTCGGAGGTAAAGGTTCCCTATCCAAAAGACAACGATACTCCTTCGGAAAGTGCTGTTTTTGAGCAACTTTGGCCAAGTGTAATTTAGTTCGATTCAATTCGTTACACAAAAGAGTCTTATTCGAATACAAGCGACGACCCGACTTATGATTCGGGTGAATGTTGTAAAAGAATCGTAATATATAAGATATTACGCGAAGAGCCTTTTCAAAACGAGAATAGTCCTTCAAAATATCAACATAAATATCACTACCACTTTTGTCCGTAAAAACGAAGTATAAAGTTTAACTACACGACCCTCAATATCAGTGTCAAGATGAGAAAGATCCGTGATGTTCCATTGCGATTTACTTTCACCAAGCCATGGTGGCCCATGCCACCAAAGTGAACTATCAGATAACTCTGAGGGAGAAATACCACGACTACCCAAATCGGCGGGGTTATCTTCCGATCGGACATGATACCAGTTATGTCGACCAACATTCTCCTGAATCCTGCAAACCCTATTAGCAACAAACGTGGACCAGGAACAAGGGTCCTTTTTCAACCAGGACAGAACTATAGTAGAGTCTGTCCAACAATAAATTCGCCGAAGACGAATATCAATTTCACTGAGAACAGTTTTCAAAAGCTCAGAAGCCAAAACAGCACCGCAAAGTTCCAAACGTGGTATTGAAATTGATTTAATGGGGGCCAGTTTTGTTTTACAAGATAACAAATGGGTATGAATTTCGCCGGTAGGGGATTCGATACGAATATATATCACCCCCGCGTATGCCTTCTCCGAGGCATCCGAAAAAACGTGGAGTTCGACAGAAGAATCAGTCGTATAGTGAATCCATCTCGGAATTCTAATTTTATTAACTTCGTGATAAGAAGCAACAAATTTTTTCCAATCATTTTCAGTAGAGAGTGGAAGTGAATCTCTGCATAATCATTTTCGCCACAATCACAACGGGACCTAGCCAACCAACAGGATCAAACACCTTGGCAATAATAGACAAAACTTCCCTCTTCGTATGATTTGATTTGTGTGCGATTGGATCCACTTTAAAGAAAAATGAGTCCATCTGAGCATTCCATTGAATCCAAAAAGTCTTTGAACTACTTGACTCGACAAAAGTCAACAGTTTGGCATCGACTAAATGTTCCGGCGGAAAACCTTCTAAAATCGAGCGATCGTTGGAAGTCCACTTTCGGAGATCGAATTTTGCCGAAGCTAAAGCAGCAATAAGCTGATCACGGGCAACTAGAGCAGATGAAATATCGTGAGTACCTGTTAAAACGTCGTCAACGTACATGCACTTTCGTAGAATGTGCGATGCAACAGGATACTCAGCATCTGAATCGTCGGCCAATTGCAACAGGGTGCGTATGGCGAGATACGGGGCGCAATGAACACCGAACGTTACCGTCTGCAACTCATAATCCTTAACGTTCTCCGTAGGAGAATCTCTAAACAAGATCCGTTGAAACGGAGTATGGGCAGAATCAACCCGAATTTGTCTATACATTTGCGTTATGTCGCAATTAAAAACAAATTTAAAAAGTCGCCAACGAAGTATTAAAAGAACCAAATCTCACTGCAAAGTGGGGCCCACATAAAGACAGTCATTTAGACTCACTCCATTTGACGTTTTATTCGATGCGTTGAAAACGACGCGCAACTTGGTGGTCTTCCGTTCAGGCTTAACTACTGGATGATGTGGCAAATAACAAGTAAAAGTAGAAGCGGAAGCTGGATTCGAAATAAGTTTCATATGATCCAATTGCAAATATTCATTAACGACGTTGTCGTACATTTTCTTGATCTCAGGTCTCCGTAAAAGAGAGGATTCAGTTCTGAGATATTGTTTGAGAACACTTGACCTAGATGTACCCAAATATAAATGTTGAGGAAATTCAGGCTTGAAAGGAAGCGTAACAATGTAGCGACCATCGGCACCTCGACGTGTAGTCTTTTCATAATTTTCCTCACAAATTTTATCATAAGTAGATAAAATTTTCTTTTTAGGAGTGTCCTCAAGTTCCCAAAATCTAAGAAGATTTCTATTAAGGCAATCTTCCTCTGAAAATTCGACTTTAGTAGAAAAGACGTGAACTTGAGGTTGTGAAACTGGGCCCGTAATAATCCAACCAAAAACTGTGTTCTGAGCCACCATTGAGCCCATAAAGTCCCGAGGAAGTTCCCTTAACTGAACCTCGGGATATAATTCACCACCTAGCAAAATATCAACTGGTCTACTTTCGTAAAATTTAGGATCTGCATAGCGAAGATTTGGGAAAGTTGCCTTCGCAATCGAAGGTATTTTAAAGGATGGTAAACTTTCAGATACCTCAGTAACGACAAGAGCTAAAGCTTCCAAAGAAAATGATGAATCCAAAGAAGAGCCAATTGTGAACGAACAAAGTCTCTTTGAACTAGAGGACATGCGCTCGACGCCAGAAATGTGAGCGTTTGTGGGATATGTAGAAAGTTTTAAGCGATTTTGCAACCGTTTCGATATAAAACTTCCCTCTGAAGCAGGATCAATGAGAGCACGCGCTGGGTACGTAATACCCTGATGAACAATATTCACCATAGCAGTCCCTAAAAGTACAGCTCCATTCTGAGAGGTATGAAATACCTTTCTAGAAGAAGGAACTGTGGGATTGCCTCCACCAGAAGTGGATTGTATATTAGGATCAGTTAGTGCAGGATTGGGAAGACGAAGAGCTGTACCCGAACCCGCAAGTGAAGAAGTATTCTCCCTAACCGATGCCTCATTTGAAGTTAAATCGCGATGCAATAACGTGTGATGCCGCTTATTGCATTTTGAACAAGCATGCGTACTACTGCAATCCTTAGCTTCATGTGCCTTCGAAAGACAATTTACACAACAATGAAACTTTTTAACGGTAGAATATCTCTCTGAAACTGATAAATTCTTAAACCGTGGACAGGCGCGCAAAAAATGCACCTGATTTTTGCACATAACGCAGTACTTGCCTACAGAAGTAGTAGATTTAGTCAGATGTGCCTTAACCCTAATTTCTGCAGACCTCTTAGAAAGATGAGAAGCCCGAAGATCGCGAGAGCACTCTAAAGTGTCAATTCTTTCCGTCAGAAAGTTATCCAAATCACACCAACTAGACAATGCCCTTTTATCCTTCACGGACTGCTCCCATAGATTCACGGTGGTTGCAGGTAGCCGTTGAATACAAATAAAAACAATCATATGCGCGCTTAACTCCCCAGAAGATGAAATATTTAACGCAGACAAAGCCGAAATGCAACCGTTTATTCCGCGCTGCAAGGATTTTAAACCCTCAATACTCTCCTTATCGAGATAAGGAAGATTAAAAAGCTCAATGAGCTGATGGTTTACCAGCAAACGTAAATTTTCGTATCTTTCGGACAAGCTTTTCCAAGCAATGTCAAAGCCCTTATCCGTAAGGAGCGCTTTCGAAGCAAGTTCATGTGCATCGCCACTTATTTTCTCAAGCAAAGCAAAAAGTCGCAAAATTGGACTTACACGCGAGTTTCTTATGTAAATCGCGGTGAAAATATCCCGAAAAGTGGGCCACGATGTTACTTTGCTATCAAAAACGGGGATATTGCACGGCGGAAGCTTTAAAGAATAGCCAAAATCTTCTAAATTATCTTTTACAGTCGGAGACTGCTCACTGGTTTTGGCCAAAGCACTCGAACGCGATTCAAAATCGTGCAATTTTTCGTTAATTGACGATTAACAATTAACGTACGCGTTAAAAGTGGCTTCGTATTTAGCCTCGGCAGCATCCACATCCGATGGCTCTGTCGATTCACTATTTTCCAAAAAGCTCAGACAAGTCCGGTACACTGTCTTTACCTGCTCCCATAAAGCGCTTAATTCCTTTCCACGAATCTCGAGTTTAAATACCGAATGCTCCTCTTCACGAAGTTCGTTAAACTTCGCTTCAAATTTAATTAGAGCGTCGGATTCTCTAATGAAGACATCGAGTGCGTTATCTGACATTTTATTTAAACTTGACAGAAATTTATACGAAAAAATCCAAAAAAAAATTAAGAAAAATCCGAAAAATTAAAAAAAGTTCCGAAAACATACGAACAAATACGAAAATTTACGAAGAAAGGTACCGATTTTCCAATATTGGTAATAAATCTGACCAAAAGTCAATAAAAATTATTTTCAAAATATTTTTAATTAACGAGCACAAACTGTGACTGTGAGTAGGGTGACTTTCTGTTTTCTAAAAAACAACAAAAGCAATACAGTAAGTATGTAAGCTTTGACTATAGCTTGTATGTTTGTATGTAAACAAACGTACAAGCAAATAAAATAGATGGTAAAAATATAAACAAAAAACTGATGTGGGTGCGTATGTATGTAAAAATAAAAACACTGAATTATGTATGTATATGCAATTGTTACCTTTCAACAATAAAATTTATCACAAAACCGACGGCTTTCGATTAAATAAAATAAGAAAAACAATATGAACTTATTATGTATGAATTTTAATTACACTTTCACACCGAAATAATTAATTTTAAATGCGATTAAAATATAATTACCGAAAAATTTTTTAATGCCAAAAAAATTACCCCGTCCCTCGCGTATACAAACGAATTGTTGTAAAAACAAAGCAAAACGTCAAAAATTGGACTGTATAAAAATAATTTTGCGAAGGGTTGTAACGCGATCAATTCACAATAAAAAAATAAAAAGTATTAAATTTTTAATACTTTTTTATGCAAAATAATAAATTATCCTTATTTTATTTTCTTTATTAATTATTTACACTTTTTCACTATTTTCTTTTTAACACTTAAAAAAACTTTACGCACCTGTTTTTCGTAGAAAATAAATAAATTTTACCAAGAAATGTTGTTGTTGCGATGATGCCACAAAAAAGATGGAGTCTGGAAATTTTAGAAAATTATTTCCACTTCTTTGTCGATTTTTCCTTGGAAATCCGTTTCGAATGGACCAAAATGTTTGCCGGAAAGCAATGAAAAGTTCCCAAAGAAATAAAAGACAAAAGATATGTTTTTAAAAAATGAGAAAAGGTCTCAGTTTATTTATATAAAAAATTATATTACCTTTGCAAAGAGCTTCGGGTGTATATAGTTGACAAGTAAGATTGTAACTAGTAAAAAAAGAAGCAAAAGGCGGCTGACAATATAAAAAAAGGAGTACCGTTAACGGTTTTACTAGTTAGAATTTATGTAAATACTGCCACCAATGTTGTAAAAGAGGGGAGTAAAATATAGATCCTAACGTAGTATTAACCCAAATAGGGAAGGTGGTACCAAAAGGGCACCAAAATAGAATAAACCAAAATAAAAGGTTTTGGTTTAAACAATCTGTCTAAAGGCTATATACGAAAGTTGGATTCCCCTGAAATCGATCGTGCTGATAGAAAAATTTAGTATCTGCCAATTTTTGCAGTTTTTAATAAAAATAAACCCGGTAAATCGCGTGTCGTTTGGGATGCAGCTGCAAAATCATATGGCATGTCCCTTAATTCGTTTTTATTAAATGGACCTGATTTTTTGGCCTCTTTGCCTTCGATACTTTTTAAATTTCGTCAAAAAGCTGTAGCAATTTGTGGTGACATCGAAGAAATGTTCCACCAAGTGCACATCAGACCAGAGGATCGCGATGTACAACGATTTCTTTGGCGCGATTGCTTACAAAATAAAAGCCATGATATTTAAGATGGCGGTAAAACTTATTTCGGACGTTTCCTATATTCATCGAAAAGCTGGTTTCAATATTAGAAATTGGGTTTCAAATGATAAATTCGTGCTGAAGGCCACGTCAACAACTGACTCTATAGAGACGAAATGCCTTAATTTAACAGAGGAGAAACAAATTGAAAAAGTGTTAGGAGTTTTTTGGGAACACCATGAAGATGTAATAACTTTTAAAATCTCAAAATGGTTGATTGAAAGCGAAATATTTTCTGGTAAAAAAGTACCTACCAAGCGGGAAATGTTAAGATTGGTCATGTCAATTTATGACCCCCTCGGTCTTATTGGACACATAATAATGTATGTGAAGGTACTTATGCAAGACGTTTGGCGATCAAAAATAGATTGGGATGAACAAATTCCCTTCGAGTTAGCAACTAAATGGACTCAATGGGTTAAAATTTTGCCCAATATTCAAAACTTAAAAATTCCCCGTTGTTATTTAAAATTTTTCGAAAATTGTAATGAAGTTGAAGTTCAACTGCATACCTTTGTGGATGCAAGCAAAGATGGCTATGCAGCCGTATGTTACTTCAGGTTGAAGAAAAATGACGTCATAATTTGCTCATTAGTAGGGGCAAAAACAAGAGTTGCACCTATGAAAATCACATCTGTTCCACGTTTAGAATTAATGGCTGCCCTAATAGGGGCTCGTTTCGCCAAATATGTAACAGACAATCATGATATAAAAATTAAAAAGCAATATTTTTGGTCCGATTAAAAAACCGTTTTGAGCTGGCTCAACTCAGATCACCGAAAATATAACCAGTTCGTGGCATTTCGAATTACCGAAGTTTCGGAGCTGTCTTCAATTAAAGACTGGAAATGGGTTCCAACCAAGCAAAATGTCGCTGACGACGCTACGAAATGGTCAAAAATTCCTAAAATTTCAAATGCAAGTAGGTGGTTACAAGGCCCTGATTTTTTAATTCTTCCGATAACCGAATGGCCTTCAGAAATAACTCTGCCTGAGTCTGCAGAAGAAGAGAGGGTGCAGCATGCACTCACAATTTCAAAAGTTGAGATCATTTTTGATGTTGCCAGATTTTCAAAATGGAGCCGTATTTTAAGGACTGCTGGGTATGTTATACGGTTCATAAACAATTGCCGTAAAACTAATAAAAATAAAAATGAACTAACTCAAGAGGAGTTACAAGGCGCAGAAAATATTATAATTCGCCAAGCTCAATTAGAAAATTATTACATTGAAATTTCTTCATTGAAAACGAATCAAGTGGTACCTAAAAGCAGCGAAATTTATAGCAAAAACCCATATTTAGAGGATGGAGTTTTAAAAGTTTACGGCAGAATTGATAATGCAAATATTTCAACGGGGCAAAAACGCCCAATTATATTACCCAGAAAGAGTTACATCACTCAACTTGTTTTGATGCACTATCATGAAAAATTTTATCACATGAATCACGAGACTGTTATTAACGAGATACGTCAAAAATTTTCAATTTCAAAGCTTCGTGCTGCATTTAAATCAACAATCCGTAGCTGTCAAGTGTGTAAGCTTAAGAAAGCCGTTCCTCAAACCCCACAAATGGTCAAATTGCCTCGCGCTCGTCTTGCATCTCATATGGCACCATTTACATACACTGGGATAGATTTTTTCGGGCCTATCTTTGTCACCGTTAATCGTCATAAGGAAAAACGATATGGGTGTTTATTCACTTGTTTAACTGTCAGAGCAGCACATATTGAAATTGCGCATTCTCTAACAACAAGTTCCTGTATTTTAGCTATTCGCAATTTTATGGCGCGAAGGGGCATTCCTCTTGAATTCTACAGCGACAACGGAACGAATTTTGTTGGGGCAGAAAGAGAGCTACGAGAGGCTTTAGCAGACGTAGATAAAGATGAGCTTGTAAAAACGTTCACTACAACAACAACAAAATGGAATTTCAACCCTCCGGCTTCGCCTCATATGGGAGGTGCATGGGAGCGTCTCGTGCGTTCAATAAAAACAGTTTTGTATAAAATTATGCCATCTAGAGTACCAGGTGATGAACTTTTATTGAGTATGATGATAGAGGTTGAAAATATTATAAATTCAAGGCCTCTTGCCTACGTTCCTATTGACACAGAAACTGATGAAGCGTTGACTCCAAATCACTTCCTTGTGGGAAGTTCTACTGGATTGAAACCAATGTCAGTATGCAACGACAGTGGCATATTATTGAAGCAAAGTTGGCGTACTTCTCAACAATATGCGAATATTTTTTGGAAGAAGTGGCTGGCCGAGTATCTGCCATCATTAATTTGTAGGTCGAAATGGCATGATCGACCAAAACCTTTATGTCAGGGGGACTTAGTTATAATTGTTGACCCTTCTCTTCCTCGTAACGTCTGGCTGCGCGGGAAAGTCTTAGAGACGAGATTGGCAAGCGACGGGCAAGTACGAAGCGCAAAAGTACTAACTAAACATGGAGTTCTAGAGAGGCCTGTATCCAAGCTAGCGATTTTGGATGTCGCTCTGCAAGAGAAGTCTGGCGGCGAAGATGCTTCTTGCCATACTGCGGGGGGAATGTTAACGCCATCCTAAAATCCTAACGATTTCTATAAACAATCTGGCATCACTTTATTTTAATTATAAATTTTAAGGTTTCCTAATTTTGCAAACTTAACGAAAGAATTGCATGAAATGTCAAGCCTCTAAGCACGCGCCTTTTATCGCCATTTTTATTCTAAATTACATATTTGGCAAGTGCGCAGTGCTCTGGAGCTATTAAAATTTAATTTAAATTTTGTTAAATATCAAATGTTTCTAGTGGAGTCCATACCAAAAAGTATGTACTGCCATTATTACTTAATTAATTTTATTCCTAATTATTTAAATTTTATTTAGGAATTTTAATGTAAATACACATTGTTGAATAAATCAAATTTTTATTGGACTTGTGTATTCTATTCAAAATCCTCTTGGAAGCCATTAGGACCCGCGGCCGAATTGCCTTCGTAACAATAACTTTTAAGTATATTTTTATTTAACAGTGATCAGTCAAAAAGGATAGACGTGTTATTTATTCGGTCCGTGAATTTATTAAAATATCGGCTTATTAGTGTGTAAAAAAATATATAAAAAAACAACAGCGCTTGGACGCTTAAAAAATAATATATTTATTACAAAAAACAAATAAACCGTGTTCAATTTAAAATTTAAATAAAAAAAAAAAACATTTATAAAAAACCCTTAACAAACAGGGATTTGTCTTGTTTGTTTTGTTTATTTTTTTTTTCTTTTCTTTCTTATAAAGAAAAGAGCATATGAGCTCTATAATTCAAGAGGAGAGAAGGCTCAGTGCAAATGGCAGAAATGCCTACGTTTTTCTAAAGGGAGATAACATCAATGTTAATAAAAACATTAGTTATCCCAATTACAACAAAAATTATTTAACCGCAAAAAGAATTGAGAGATCCCGTTCATGTTCTCCTTTACTCTCATGTGAAAAAATTAAAACCAATAACACAAAGGAACATGAAAATATAAAAGTACCAACAAATACAGTGCCTAGTTTAACAACAACACACAAAACGCTGTCTGCTTTGACTTCACCAAAACCTACAGCTACAATTTCAACAAATAGTGAGACTATTAAAACACCAACAACATCTTCTGCTACGTTAAACAGTGATATCAATATTATGGCTCAACCTAATAACTTGAAACAGCCCCAAAGTATGCTTCACTTTCCGTCAGTAAGTAGTTTAACTATTAACCCCTCAACTGGCGCAACACCCAATGTTGACCTGCCAGTCATCATTACCGCCAAACCATTGGTACAGACTGGATTAGACAGGTATGTTAAAATAGTTAAGAGGAAAAGAAGCCCAAAATCGGCTAAAACAGCTCCCTATCCTAAGCTTAGTAGAGGTGAAAAAAATGTCACTCAATCCCAAAACCGTTTTGCCATACTGGAAAGCGAAGATAATGATGCCCCGGTGATACCTAAACCACAAAGACCTCCCCCTATCTATCTAAGAGAGCAAAATTCAAATGAATTTGTTAAAACCCTAGTCAGCCTTATTGGGGAAAACTCTTTTTATATTGTGCCAATAAAAAATGGCAAAAATGTTGAAACTAAGATTCAAGTTCAATGTGAATCCAATTTCAGAAAATTAGTATCATTTCTTGAATCCAGAAAAAAAAAATTGTATACTTACCAGTTGAAGAGCAGCAAAGGTCTTCAGATAGTGATTAAGGGTATTGAATCATACAATGACCCACTTGAAGTAAAGAAGGCACTCGAAATCAACGGCTTTAAAGTTAAGTCCGTTGTTAATATAAGAAACCGGGATAAGCTCCCCCAACCCCTTTTCCGAGTTGAATTAGAGCCTGGCGATATCAAGTTGAAGAAAAATGAAACACACCCTATTTATCAACTTAGGTACTTGCTACACTATAGAGTTACAGTTGAAGCACCACATAAGCGACGAGGACCTGCTCAGTGTACGAACTGCCAGGAGTATGGTCACACTAGGTCTTATTGTAGACTACATGCAGTTTGCGTAGTTTGCGGTGAGCTGCATAGCACAGCTGACTGCACCAAACCAAAGACAGTAAATACTGAGAAGAAATGTAGCAATTGCGGTAACCCCCATACTGCTTATTACAGAGGTTGTGAGGTATATTTAAAATTAAAAAACTCAAATTTAAACAGAACCCGAAACCCCCAAATGAAATCACAGCTAGAACCGGAATTTTATATTCCACAATACCCACAAATTATCACCAACAGTGCTTCATACTCTGAAGTTCTAAGAGGACAACCACAGCCCTCAAAAACTCCACAGCCGCACAAGTCAATCCAAATGCTCCACTTTCTCAATCTGAACCTCAGATACAAAATTTCAGCAGACTTGAAGCATCCATTGAATCCCTGGTTCAAACTGTTACTAACTTTACAAACTCAATGAGTAGTATGATGCAAGAGATGATGAGAAATCAGTCTATTTTGATGCAAGCTTTGTTAACTAAACCATGAACAGTTTGAAAATATGTTACTGGAATGCTAACGGCATATGCCAACATAAAGAAGAGCTCGAGTATTTTCTCAGAAATCAGCAAATTGACGTAATGCTTATTTCTGAGACCCATTTAACCCTGAGAAGTTCATTTTCAATTCGCGGGTACACAATGTATGATACTAAGGACCCAAGAGGCAGGTCATGTGGAGGATCAGCTATTCTCATTAAATCTAGATTAAAACATTTTCTTATGTGTGATCTTTGCGAAAATTATCTTCAGGCCACTACTATATGTTTTGAAGAATTCGATAAGGACTTAGTGATTTCGTCAATTTATTCTCCCCCCAGATTCTCCATAACGGAGGATCAGTACACAGTCTTTTTCGAATCGTTAGGACCGCGTTTTCTGGCAGCTGGAGACTATAATGCCAAGCATACATTCTGGGGGTCACGGCTTGTTACCCCTAAGGGCCGTGTTTTGTTTAATACAATTTCTAAGCTGGGTATGGATGTGATCTCTAGTGGAGAACCCACGTACTGGCCAACGGATCGTCGAAAAATACCCGATCTGATAGACTTTGGAATAACAATGTCTATTGCGAGAGAATTGGTCCATGTAGAACCATTATTGGATCTCTCATCTGATCACACACCTACAGTTGTTACTATTTTAAACCCCCGAGGAATTGTACCCCCCTCTGGTGACTTAGCACTGACAGGCAAAACAACAGATTGGTTGAAGTATAAAAAATTTATCAGTACACATTGCTCGGAAAACATACCGCTAAGAACACCGGAAGATATCGACCTCTCGATTCAAAATTTTGAACTAAATCTCAAACTTGCTGCTCAACTTGCTACCAAACCCCCCCGACACAACAGACAAAATATTATTTTGTCTGCCGATGTCGAACGACTCTTAATGAAAAAAGAAGAGCTCGAAGAGAGTGGCAACAGCACAGATCTCCTCAACTTAAGGAACGGTTGAAAGAATGCACTAAAAAATTAAGAAAGCTAATTGAACATAAGAGAACTGCTTCATTAAACAGATATCTTGAAAATTTAGATCCAACATCAAGAACTGATTACTCATTATGGCGTGCAACGAAAAATTTAAAAAGACCTGTCTTATGTAAGCCTCCTTTGAGAAAATCAGACGGAGGTTGGGCTAGAAATGATACTGAAAAAGGAGATCTGTTTGTAGAACATTTAAGAAAAGTATTCACGCCAAATATAACAAGTTCTGTAACAGAGTTGCCACCGATTTTACCCCAGCACCGAGCAGCTACCCGATTAACGTTTGAGATGAGAGAGGTCGAAAAGGCTATTTTTGAACTAAACCCCAAAAAAGCTCCTGGTATCGATGGAATCGGTAACAAGATGCTCTTGGAGTTACCCCGTATAGCATTAAAGATAATTCTCTTTATTTTTAATGCTATTATACGCCTTGAATACTATCCCCCAGAATGGAAAGTTTCACTCGTTAAAATGATACCCAAGCCAGGCAAGGATCACACAAAGGTGGAATCGTATAGGCCTATAAGCCTATTATCCAATTTGTCAAAGCTGTTCGAGAAAATCCTAATGGAAAATATAACTGTTTATGTGTAACAAAACAACTGTATGCCATCACACCAATTTGGCTTCAGGAGAAAACACAGCACCATTGAGCAAGCCCACAGGCTAGTTACTGTTGTCAGAAAAACGTTCGAGGAGAAAAAATACTGCTCTGCCCTTTTTATCGATGTTTCACAGGCTTTCGATAAGGTTTGGCATGAAGGTCTACTATTTAAAATAAAACTTTTGTTACCAACAAATACTCACAAGCTACTCAAAAGCTATATAACAAATCGAAAATTCACTCTTGCTGAAAAAAGTTTTGTCAGCTCTCCTCAAGATATACAAGCCGGAGTTCCACAAGGTAGCATTTTGGGTCCTCTGTTATATATCATTTATACTTCAGACATGCCATTAGATATTAATACCCACACATCGACTTTCGCTGACGATACTGCAATCTTAAGCGTCCACGATGACTCAAAAATAGCGTCTAGAATGTTACAGACTCACATTTCACAATTGGAAGCTTGGTTGGATAAGTGGAAAATTAAGGTGAATGAACAGAAATGTATCCACATTACTTTCACTCTGAGAAAAGAGACGTGTCCACCCATTAAAATTAATAATCTGAATATACCCAAACACACATGTGTGAAATATCTCGGTATTCACCTTGACCGTCGACTCACGTGGAAAAATCATATAGATGCGAAAATAACTCAGATGAGGCTAAAAACTGCTCAACTCGCTTGGCTTACTGGCAAAAACTCTAAACTAGGCCTGGACTGCAAATTACTCATTTCCAATTCGATCATGAAACCCATATGGTGCTACGGAATTCAGCTCTGGGGTACTGCCTCTGCGTCCAATATAGGGAAAATTCAGAGAATGCAAAATAAATTCTTGAGGACGATCACGAACGCACCCTGGTATGTTAGGAATTACAACATACATAAGGACCTGAATGTACCCCTGGTCAAAGATGAAATTATTAGACACTGTCAACGCTATTTAACAAAACTGGAAACACACCCCAACATACTAGCCCGTAACTTAACTGATAATCACGGCCACCAGCGTCTTAGGAGGAGGGACACTGCGGATCTGTTCCGCTAATAATAAGGGGAAATAATGGTCCCAGTTGAACCACATAACATCAGTCTGGCACTGGCTGGACTTAACAATTATTATTTAGTTTTAAGATTTGGATAATTGTTGTTAGTTCACAGTTTTTAAAAGTGAAGATTCAATAAATAATATAAAATATGGAAAAAAAATTATAAAAATACAAATGTCTCTTATACCATTTTTCTCACAGTCAGTCAAAATGAAATCGTCCCGAAATATAAATATTTTCAAGCAATATATTGCCTTTGACAATCATCGGGCATGGTGAAAAGCTCCCGGCATCCGAAAAGTAAACTTTGGAACCGTTCCTCCAAGAAAATGTACTGCTAATTGGAGAAGTTCCTTGTAATCGTCCCATGGTTGCTTTTTTTAAGACTTTTTTCTGCAAACTCCGTTATCTCTGTTGCATCGCCAAGTACATTTTTCACGTGCTGATTCTCAACTCCAGGCTTAAAGTTAGGTTTATTAATTTGACTCCAACCATCTTTAAATCTATTAAACAGTGGGACACTGGGGCCAGTAGACTTTTCTATTTTTTCATCATAAACACTCTGTAAAAGTATTTCAAATATGTGATGTCGACATGGAAAATATATGAGATTTTTTCTAATGTTTGTTCTAAAAATACACATGCGCCGTGTTTTCCTCCTAAGTTAGATGCTGTGGTATCACAGCATAGCGCTTCCACCTTTTTATCGACGTCCCATTCTTTAAGCAAATAATAGACAGCTTTGGCTTGTTGCTCTTCAGTGCCCGAACTAATTGCTGGAATACCAAGTAAATGCACAGTTCCATTAAAAGAAATGACTACAGGCAACCGATCGATGTGCTGTTTTATCAGTGACGGCAAAATTGTACCATCGCAATAAACAGTTATTGCTGTAATTTCTTTATCATTAAATGTATCCTGAATTTTTTTCTCTTGTTTTATATCGAACTTATGTGCTAAACATGGTTGACATTCAATAGCTTTTCATAATAACGGTAGTTGGCTACCACAGCTACTATAAGATCGATATGAAAATTTTAAAATGGCTATTCCATTAAAGACAAGTGTTTTTTTTTGTATAAGCGTGTTTATTGCGCTATTTTACCGGTTAAATTTTGAAATATCTTAAACTACCGTTATCCGATTTATACCGAAACACCGATTTATAAAATATTTTGCAAATATAACAAAATTTAACAGGAAATATTATGAAATAAACTTCGTGATATTTGAAGACACGTATCAGCATTGATCAGAGCGTGTTAGACAACTACCGTTATAATGAAAAGGTATTGCTTGCCAACCATGGTGCTAAATCATTTACGTTGTGTTTAGTATATGTTTAGCATATGAACTCGTCGAGATAAATTTGCTTACGACCACGTTTTCCTTCATAACTCATGAACCAAATGAGTCTTCACCTTAAAATTTTGCCACAAATGTAGAGAGGCCTTGGTTTTTAACATATATTTTTTCAGAATTTTAAAAAAATTGGATTTTGAGATATGGGTCTTTGAAGATTAAACACTACCCATTTACAATATTTGTGGCGAATTTCATTAAAATCGGAGATGACAAATCCCAAAATGACAGTTTTCTGTGCGGTTTGACTTGGAATGGCCCATTTATAAAATGTAAAGAATAACACTTTTATGAAATCTTTATATCTCATCGGAATTTTATAATGCCTTCCAAAGACCCGTAACCTGTTAACTGGTTTTTCATCTCTTAAAAATGTATAAACCAGCTAACAGGTTAAGTAGTCACTACTTATTTTTAAGTACTAAACTTATTATTTAAGCACCATACAATTGGAGGTAATGATATATCCTTACAGGTAATGACATGGTAATGGGTAATACATCATTATTGGTTAAAAAGTTAAATTTTATTTAGTAAGTGACAAACTTTTTCAAGTGTTTACCAAGGTTTTGCTGGGAACTTTAAAACCCACAGTAATTTTGTTACATACCTTCCCAAGCGGATGCACATTTCTCAATCATGCGACGTCTTTTTTCTTGTCAAAGTGTTTTTCTTTCTTCTCTTTTTGCTAAGACGAAATCACTACCTATCATTGCACTAGGTCTTACATTTTTTCTTTGATTGAATAAAAATATCTTATCTTCCTTGATATTAATCATATCTAGAGCATTGGCATAAGCAACGACAAACAAATAATCAAATTTGTGTAGGAAAACTTTCTCTTGTTTTTCCTGTATTAGTGTTGAGCGTTTGACAATTTTTTGCAATTTCCTTCATTCAAAGTTTAAACTCTCAACATTTGTGACACATTTGTCAAAAGCTCTAATTGGAATTCGTGCTTTATTCCATAAAACTTCAATTTCTTTCACGACAAGGGAAGCACTTGCTCGTAGTTCTAACTTTACTTTACGCATATTGTACAATAATACACGAAAAACTTGAGCATTAGATGGTAATTTAGCACCGATAATTTAACTTTCGTCGTGATCGAGCAGATATAACTTTTCTCGTCCTCTTGTATTCATTTTTTCTTTTATTTCTTTAACTTTCTTTAATATTCGCTTTAAAATTCACTTCATTTTTTTTTACTTTAATATACATAAATGATTTATTAGACAATAAATAATAAAACTTTTACTTCAGAAAACTGCTGTTTTTACTTTGTAAACAAGAGATTTTAGCTCTGGGAATTATGAACCAATAAAAGTACCACGATCATTCGGCAGAATTTTATGGGGCAAATAATTAGCTTCAATAAATCGTAATAATGATTAATTTCATAATTTCTTATTCAATTATTTTATTCTGATTTGAACCTGTGAAAATCTGAATACTACAAAAAATGGTTTGACTTAGTTACATTTCGTAATGTAATTATATAAAAGGTATCTTTTTAATGAAAAATAACATCACGCGCTTTGATAATTTAATAAGATAGATAGATAGATATTGTTCTTTATTTCAACTTATAAAAATTTAAATAAGTATAAACTTTGTTTGTACCAGTAATAAATTGAAATGTTGAACTTACGACAATGACTTAGTTGCCCGATGGAGGTTTGATGTGAGGTAATTCTCTTCTCTTTCAGCTTTTAAAAATATAACAATAAAAATTAAATTAAATATAAAAAAGCAACTAAACAGTACATACTAAATGTTGTTGTACAATCAGCGAAACTCATTTAAAATTTGTTACCTATACGATAGGGCATTAATAACACGCTGCTACAAAAAAAAATTCCAGAACTTGTGATATGACCTACCCTTAAAATTTCGAGATATGGAGAAAAGAAAATTTTTTTGGACTGGCGCACTTAAACTTTTCTAACTCAGTAATTTTTTAACCGATTTAGAAACAGTCAACGGAATTAATTACAAATGAACGTGCTCTTTCCAAGTATATATACTTCCCGTATACTATTAATATAAATATGTAGAGATTTTTTCAATAATATAAACATTTTTAATTTTTTTTAACTTTTACATTTTCTACGAGGGTTTTTTCGAATTTCGAATCTTTTAAAGTCAGTGTCCTTCTGAGCAAAACAAGCATTTGTTCGTGTAAATCGGTTAAAAAATGGCAATGTTATAGTACTTTTTCTAAACAACGAAAACCCGATTTCGATTATATGATTCAACAAAAGAAATAATTTAAAGTACGAACTATTTTTTTTAATTCCGTTTATTTTTTAAAAATCTTTACTTAATCTACTACGTTTGTAAGGCAACCAGCAGTAATTCGCTAGCATTCTGAACGGACTTTTTCCTTTAAACCGCTTTTCCATTATTGATAGCTCTTGGAGGAAGCGTTCGCATTGCCCGTCTTTAAATTTACCAAGATTTTTTGGGAACAATTCCAAGTGAGAATGCAAAAAAATTATTTTGATTGACATTCTGCATCCCATTTCTCTATACGCCTCTAGAAATTCACTAACACACTCAACTTTTAATAAATCAAATAATTTTTATTAATATTTTGGTTAGCTTTTTTAAAGAAAAATATGTTGGTTTTTGAAGCTGCACCACTACTACTAACTAGTAAACAACTTTTTTGCAAGTATGAAAAAAGTAACGGTATCATTTCAAAAATAATTTAAATAATGCCTTATTTACAATGATAGAGAATACAGAGTGGATTTTCTTTATTTCTCCTTCGCACTTTTATCTTGTTTGTATCATACTCGTATACAGGTTGGTTGAAAAGTTCCTGCGCTCACCAAGAGATGGCACTGCTAGCTCCAAACTTTTTTTCTCAAGTTGGTATAACTGTCCTGAGAACACATGCAAAGTTGCAAGTCATTCTGTCAATTCTTTCTTTGTTTACAAGCCATTTGAAGTTGACGTGTCATTGATTTTATGGAAAAAATTGAATATCGTGCAGTCATTTATGAACAATTGTTAGAAGTGTATAAGGAGTCCTCACCTTCAAAACGCACCGTTGAATTTTGGGCTGGTGAATTTAAACGTGGTCGTACCAGCCTTTAAGACGATCCACGCGAAGGACGACCAAAAACTGCAACCACAGAAGAAATCATTGAGCAGGTACATATGGTTAGTGAAGATCCAAGTTTGACTAAGCGTGAAATTGCTAATGCCATAGGCATCTCAGACGAACGAGTACTCCATATTTTACATAAAGAATTACTGTTTGGAAAGTTAGTGCCGCACACAATAACAATTCAACAAAAACTTGATCGAAAACAAATTTCTCAGCGTAATTTGGAGCGTTTTAAGCCGTTTTATAACTATGGATGATACTTGGATCTACCACCATGATCCTAAATTGAAACAAGAACATTTACAGTGGACTGAAGCTGGTTGTTCAGCTCCAAAGCAGGTGAAGTCACAACGATCAGCAAAAAAGGTTATGGCATCAGTTTTTTGGGATGCAAAAGGAATTTTGTTGATTGATTATCTTCAGAAAGGTAAAACAATCATTTCTGAAAATTATTGCAGCCTTTTGGATCAGCTCGATGAAAAAATTCGTGAGAAAAGACCTGGCTTAAAGAAGAAAAAATAATTTTTCATCAAGACAATGCACCTGCTCACAAAAGTGTTTTGACGATGGCTAAATTCAAAGAATTAAAGTACGTATTGCTTGAACATCCACCTTATTCACCAGATTTGGCTCCCAGTGACTACTATCTCTTCAGAAATCTCAAACAATTCCTTCGTGGAAAGCATTTTTCGTCGAATGAAGAGGCCATAGCAGCCGTAGGCGGTTATTTTGCAGAGCTACCGGAAAACCATTATAAGGATGGGATAAAATTATTGGAAGAGAATTGGAACAAGTGTATTGAGCTTCTAGGAGGTTATATTGAATAAAAAAAATATATTTCGTAACAAAAACAGTATTCTTTCATTTCGAGCGCAGGAACTTTTCAACCAACCTGTAATAAGTCCTAAAGCTAGAACTGTAATTGACCTAAGTTCCTTAAGTTGGCTTTGGCATACGCCGAACTTGAGTAACAATCTAAAACAAAAAACAAAAAATGTTTAATTTCTTTGTTAATTGAAACGCAAATAATAAAACAAAATACAATTTTAAATGGGCTTTAATGGCGATTCGTTAACAAAAATAAAAAAATTGTTTAAGGGATTTAAATATCTCTTGATTAGAAAAAGTACTATAATTTTGTAAATTTTTAACCGAGTTACACGAATAAAAACTTGTTTTACTCAGGACACTGACTTTGAGATTATTGTTGTTTTAAAAGAAGATTCGAAACGCTCGTAGGAAATGAAAAAGTTAAAAAAAATTTAAAATTTTTATATTATTGAAAAAATCTCTACACATTTATATAAATAGTATACGGGAAGTATATATATTTGGAAAGAGCGCGTTCATTTCTAATTAATACCGTCGACCGTTTCGAAATCGGTTAAAAAATGACTGAGTTAGAAATGTTTAAGTGCGCCAGTCCAAAAAAATACTCTTCCCCACATCTCGAAATTTTTAGGGTATATTGCAACTTATAAAACCGGTTTTATAATACACTCAGCTAGACCTACAACCTACACTAGGTCATTTCGCAAGTTCTTTTTCAGTGTAGCACAGTGTAATATATGTAAGTAATTTATTCCAACTTTCATCTTCCACACCATTTAAAACATTTATTATTTCGTTATCATTAAAAATTGCTTTCCCAAAAGATCAAATCCTATATTCTTTTAAAACTGGACATTTTCCCAGGAAGTGTTGCATATTTCCCTCTTCATTAAGGTTACACAATGTACATTTATTTATTATTTATTTATTTTATTTATTAATCATATAATTACTGATAAGCTAGCACGCTACCAACTAGCCTACCGGGGCGCTCAATGTACATTTATTGTTTGAGTTGTTTGTATTGAAACTGTTATTTTTTGCAATAAGGCCACATCTAGCTTTGAATATCAACATCATATTGTATTTTGTATAATTTACTTTAAAATATTTGTGACCAATGTTGTGATCAAGCAATTTATATCCTCTCGTGGTACTTTGTAACGATTTTCTCCACATCATTTGATGGTTGTTATTTTTAATTTGACTTAAGAGGTTTGTAAAGTAAGTATACCAAATATTGCTACTTAAGTTTGCCATATTCCACTCTAGCCCATAATGTCTTCCCAATTCATTTAGATTTTAAGCCCAATATACGTTTCGTTGCAGAACTTTCATAGATAATTTGTTTTTTTAGACGGTTGTTATTGTATTCAAAAAGCGCTTTATGTAAGTATCTTAAATGCAAGTCAAGCGCATATAAATGACCACTATCGAGACCTGTTTTCAGCAATATACAATAAATGGGTGTAAAGTCAGGTAGCTTAAAGATTCTGTTAATAAAGAATATCTGTAATTTTTCTAGCTCTTCAAAAAGCGAGCAACCCCATACTTGAGCAGCATAGCTTTGAATGGCCCTATATACAGCTTGGAACAACCATTATGCTGTTTTTTTTTTGCAAAGTTATTTCTTATCTGCAAATGATTTTTAAAACTCAACTTTGGTGTTAGTAATACTCCTAGACAACAATACTCAGATACCATTTTTATTTCATTTCCTTTATAAGTCCATGTATCTGTTCTGGACAACTTTCCTCCTTTTCTGAACACCATGATGGCAGATTTGCTGAGATTTACTTCCATGTTCCAGGTTTCACAGTATATTGCAAGTCTGTTGATCATTCTTTGTAGTATACAACATCGTCTGATAATATAACTATATAATCTGCATATAGAAGCAATCTTATATTTAATTCATCCACTAATAAGCCACATTCCAAACATTCGTGGAGATCAACTTAATAGAGCGCAAACATCAAAGGAGACATTAAACAACCTTGCTTGACTCCTGAGTGCGTACGAAAATTATCTGAAAAAGTTTCTCCTGTCCACACTACTGATTTTGTATTCTCATATAAACTCTCAATAAATTTTACGACCTTAGAAGATATTCCAATATTACGTAACGTATACATTAAGATACCCATAATGATTTTTGCAGCACAGTTCATGAATGAGATACCTCTGTAGTTTTCCGGTAAGTTTTTATCACCCTTTGAGAAAATTGGAAATATTATGCTAGTCTCAAAAGATTGTTCTACCTTGTTTGATTTGACTTTGGACTACATTGTTCGTATTTCATCTACTGTTACATATTTATCAAGCATTTCAATTTTTATCATGATCGCTGCATAAGAAACATCTTTTGCTGATTGCTTGGGGTTTAATAATAGTTAAAAATATTGCTTAAATTCGTTTGGTGAAATGTTGAAACTATATACGCATTGGTGATTTTTAATTTCCTTTACTAACTTCCACCATGATTTGCTGTCATTTACCCTGCTTATCCAAGCTACCTTTTTTTTTTTGTAGTACTTTTGGTCTACTTTCTTCACACACGCTCTTATACATCTGGTTTGCCTTCAAGTATATATGTTTATGTTCTAGCTTCCATGTCCTATAGTATCTATGGAGCCAATAAAATGATTCTCTTCTTGTAGCGTTACATCGATTATTATACCACTTATTATGTGGTGAAGATACAGTCTTTGGAAAACGGTCTTTACTAGCTGATGACGATATAACATCTGCAAGATCCTTTAAATCAAAATTCTGCTTTAATATTTTATTTTCCGATAAGTTGTTATTAAGTTTTTGACTATATATTTCTTTATTTGTATTTTTCATAACAATTTCGGTATACTTTGTTTTACCTTTTGTTTATCAAGTGCAATCGGAATTTGGAGTAACAAAACTATGAGCATGTAGTCTGACCAGATTTGCTTTTCTACTTCCATGTCTTGCACGAAGGTAAGAGCTTTCTGAGATACTGCACTGAGTTACCATTGCCACCAGTGAATGTAAGGTTTTCCTCTTTGTCACTTGTCAAAATAATGAGTCCATTGTTATTACAAAATTCAAAATATTGACGCCCATCAGCATTTATTTTTTTATCTTTCGAATATCTTTGATTTGATATCATTGATTGATTGTATCATTGGGCCATAGAACAATGCATCTTACTGACACACGTTAGTAAGACTGAACTAAATCGCACGGGTTGCTATTCTTAGAACAAGCTAAAAATTTTTTGGGTGGTATTTTAGGTCATTACAACAGTATTCAGTAGGTATGCGCGAAAAAAATTGATGTCGAAAAATAAGGGACACTCTAATATTCATGTATGAGTTGTTTTATTTATTCTATTGAAAAGTGTAAAAAAATAAACAATTGTTTTTTACAATTCGTGTCGCGGAAATCACCATTTTACAAAATGGCAAATATCTTGGAAACTAAGTGAGATAGCGCAAAACGTGGCTGTTTTATAAAAGTAGATCCCATGTAATGTCTCCCGGACCTGACCTATTTTTATTATTTTAATACTGTAACAGAACAAAGATTTTGTCCCGAAATAATTTCAAAAATACAATTTTTTAATTATTTTTAGTATACTCGTAGCTTGTATTTTTTGTTCATTTAAAATTTTATTTAATGTAAATAGAATTATATATAATTTTACGCGTTTAATATGCTTTAACATAGATGAAGGCTAATTTTCAAAAAAAAAAAAAAAATAATTAAATTAAAATCTTAATATTTAAAAAAAAAACTAAAACAAATTGGATACATTATATGAAGGTTGATTAAAACAAGGAAAAAATATTAAAAAAATCAACATGTATCGTGTTATGGTGGTTTTGAGTGTAAAATACAATATTTTTGTATTTTATCTTTACTAATGTTGGCCTTTTAGAATCAATTTAGAATCAAATTGACCAAAAGTTTAATAATTCTAATGGTTTTTTACAATTAAGCTTGCCAACAGCGCAAATTGACCATCGGAGAAGGAAGTGTCTGATATAAGGAGATTGTTTTGTTTTAAATATTTTAATTGTTTCCTTGGAAAGTGACAAAATGGTTCTGCAATACATGTGCTGGCTATGAAGGATATTCACTGATTGCTTCAATGTATTATAAATGCGTTGGAAAATAAAACTTTCCGGCCGGAGGGCATTGTGGTGTAATAGTGAGCGCGTTGGACTGTTACAAAGAAGGTTGTGTGTTTGATCCCCAGCGTCGCCAACACTAATTTAAAAAATACTATATAAGTTTTCTATGCCTCATACATATCTCAACGTCCTTCTTTGGTTTTTACATAGCAATTAACTCTCAACGAAGTAAAAAAGTATATAACAGGTCTATAAACTAAAAAGCTTCAACAATTTCACCAACAAGAATTTTTCTTAAATTTATTATCTCTCGCAATTACAGCGTTGCCCTATATAAAGCTCTTCATTTTTCACCACCTTTCATCTCTCCTCTATCCCCTTTCCAAAGAAAGCAACGCATTAATTAGTAGAAAGAAAAAGAGTTGCTTCTCTTAAAAAAAGGAGCTATACCAATCAGCTAGCGGTTGCGGTCTTTTTACAGAGGAAACAATATAATGCGTTCCATGGTTTTGGTCAGATTAGGTATCTGTGGTGTTTTAGAATGATCGAAAAAAGCGTTATCGATTTGTACTCATGCAGATACCTGGAGGGAAAGTACTGCAAAAGACAACCTTAAAGGTACACCGATAATGGCATTTATCAGCATTACTTCGGCGCTCTTAATTGCACCATTAGAATAGCTTGATTCTATTGCTTCTAATTAGCTAATCAGTATTTTGCTGCACTTCCGTCCTTATTCAGACTAAAATCACATGGAAAGGCCAACAACTGAGGTCACAGCGTAAAAAATATACGTACGAGGGCGGCACCAAAGTTAGCCGACCTGATGAAGAGATGGCAAAAGTAGTTTGATAAAAAGTGGCAACCTTGTAAAACATATGTTTCAAGTTTCACGGCGCCACGTTGTTTAGTATTTTTTTTTTGCTTGAGTCATCAAAAATAAACGATCTTAGTAAATTTGAAAACATGAAAAAAATGGGTCAGATATATGTAATTCAATACCAATATTAAACTCGAGCTAGATTCTACTCTGGGGAAGTCAACTACTTCGTTTACGACGAACTGCCAAGCCGAACACCGTAGTGATCGACCCATTGAGGTGTCCACGCCAAAAACGATTAAGAAGATCCACAAAATGGTATTGGATGATCGTCGGCTGAAGGTGCATGAGCTAGATGTTTGGGCGCCACGTTTGCTCACAATAGAACAAATAACAGCGTCAAGAAGATGTTGTGTTTGGCGATGTTTCGCCGCAGTAAAGCCGAGTTTTAGTGACGATTTGTGACCATGGATGAGGAATGGATCCACCACACCTGAGGCCACTTCACACCTGAGTGGAATGGAATTGGAAAATCGTGTCCAAAGAAGGCTAACACTATTCCAACTGCAGGAAAGGTCATGGCGTCTGCTCGAATTACTTTATCATGCATCTTATTAAAAAATGAGTGAGCGAAAACGTTTAAGCTCGTTTTGAATTTAATGAGCAAAAGCCGAAGCGAGCACGATAATTACATCCGCTTTTTGCATAACCTGTATGGATGAGAGGATTTAAAAGTTTTCTTTGCTGCTGCCGGGATATTTATAAACAAACGTTCTTTTGTGATCCGTCTTATCTTCCGGATGTCAAATTACGACGTTTTCTCCAAGAAACTTATTATATTGTTCAACAGTATGGACTTAGTGGAAATATTCATCAACCCCATGTAATACTAATGTTTGTAAAAAGAAATGAGTCCGATTAAAATTCCTCTTTGACTTTCCTTACATTTTTTACAATTCGTGTCGCGGAAATCACCATTTTACAAAATGGCAAATATCTTGGAAACTAAGTGAGATAGCGCAAAACGTGGCTGTTTTTTAAAAATAGATCCCATGTAATGTCTCCCGGACCTGTCCTATTTTTATTATTTTAATACTGTAACAGAGCAAAGATTTTGTCCCGAAATAATTTCAAAAATACAATTTTTTTAATTATTTTTAGTATACTCGTAGCTTGTATTTTTTGTTCATTTAAAATTTTATTTAATGTAAATAGAATTATATATAATTTTACGTGTTTAATATGCTTTAACATATATGAAGGCTAAGTATAGAAATTTCAGTAACTGAAAGAAAATTGAGAAAATCTCCCTGATTTAAAAGCAAATTTTTCACATTTCTGCACTCAATTGAAATTGCAAAAAACCTATTATAAAATCCGTGTTTAAAATATTAGATCTGAACATATTTTATTTGATCTAATTGTACCTGATCTAATTAGATCTCAAAATTGGGGACGCACCGTATATAATCAGGTCCAATTTGCTCTGGATTTTATAATATGTCCATCAGATTTAATAAGAAATTAAAAAAAAATAAATAATAAAATTCAATCCCTTCTAATTAGATTTAAGCAGATCTGATCAGATCTAATATCACATATAAAAACAAACAGTATGTTTTTGCATTATGAGAGATATCGTCATGGTGGTACAACCAAATAAAAGTTTTGTTATAAAACTGATATTTTTAGTAAGAAAGTAAGGGTAAGTCTTTTTAAAAAACAAAGAAGATCAGGTGATAGTTACGTGGCTTTTTGAGGATGTAAGGTATTGAAACGACATTACACCATGACGATGTCTCTCACGATGCAAAAAACGTCGTGGTTTTTATATGTGCAGATTACAAAGGTTTGACGTTTTCTTATAATTTTTTTTATTCCAATTTTCTTTGCAAAATAAATTAATTTTTTAGAAACTCCAGTTGGATTTCAGCAGATTTCAAGGAAATTTGCACAAATTTGTGCAGAAAGTGTAAAAAATTGCTTTGAAATCAGGGAAATTTGCAAAATTTTCTCTCAGTTCTGTACCTTTAATGTTTAAATTTTTCAAATATTTCTCAAAGAAATTTCAAAACCGTTTGTCAATTTGTATTTAGTTTAAAATATTAAATATTTAAGTCAGTATCGCCATAATAAAAATTTAAAATTACCCATATAATTGCCCGAAAACGACAATTAAAAATAAAACAGAAAGAAAATATCACAATTTGAATTAAAAAAATTACAAATAAAATTCAGAAATTCGCAATTAATACTTAAGAAAGATCAATTATATTAACGAAATAAAAAAAATTATTGTAGTTCAACTAATATTTAATTAACTTGGTGTTTTTGAATTTTAATTGATGTTTTATAAATTACATTTGGAGTCATTCCAAAAGTTTTCAAGCAATGTAATCATTTTTGAAATGGTCCTTGGATTCGACTAAAAATTTTTAAGTGGCTATTCCACGTTCCCATGATATCTGTGCTGTTTTTTGTTACTCAAAAGTCGATGTAGTTAGATTAGTTTAAACATGATGTATTTAACCAACTTTGAAATGCTAAAAGTACCCAACTTTAATCATCGATACGCCGTGAATTTTAAAAAACAAAAACAGCACAGATAAAACAGGGGCGTGGACCAGACCACAGAAATGGAATTTTTTTTATGGTTGAAATATATTATTACCCCAAAAAAAGTATTTTCGGAAAGTTGGATATAAAGCGTTTATTCAAGCGGGACATTCAAATATTGATATTCTATTCTATTATATTTTATTTTTTTCCAATATATTAACTTTTATTTTTTTTTATTTATTTAGGCACAATATGAGTTCCTACATCGCGCCATCGTCAACTATGCAGATCTTCATAAATTAACTTCCGAATAAAGATGTACATCATATCTATAATATTGAGGATAACGAACAAAATAAAACACATTCATACATAAACGCCATTTATCAAGTATACAAACAAATACTATTTAAGTACTCCTACTCATTTTTTGTATAAAAAGTCTCGAGTTAATTTTGTAGATTTAAAATAACTTAATATATGTAGTATTCTACTTAATTCTACATATTTGTAGTATAATATATTAAGCAAATAACCAAAGGACAATTAAGTGTAAAATTTTATATGTATAACAAATAAAAATTGTTTGATACAAGAATTCATTTGTAAAAAAAAATATAAATTAATTACTTCGTTACTCAATTTCGAAGGTTAATTTTCTTTAGAATTAAGGCCCAACTACAATTGGTATGAAACAAAAATTCAAAATTTTTTTAAAATACAAAATTGTATTTCTAAAATTCCGTTTCATACCAAAACAAAGCTTAAGTCACTAAAGCCAATTGTAGTTGGGCCTTAAAACATGCTTTAAAAAATAAAGATAAAATTATTATTACCCAATAAACAATTCGATCTCCGAATTTTTTCAATTGTGGAGACCTTAACTGGGCGTTCACATCGTTCGGCATCTTCCGTGCTTTTACGGCCACAACGAATTTCAGTAAACCACTTTTACCATTGAAATCGATGATGCATAGTTCCCGTAGTATTTATCAAGCTTAGCCTTGGTTAAGGCAAAAAATAAGCACAGGAAATTCACTTTTTTCCATTTTCTCCTCAAATCACACGGTATGGTGCTATCAATGGCTGTCAAACACAAACTAATAACGCAGCCTGTCACAGGAGTCAACTGACAGACTGTAGACAGGAGCAGTGTTGCCCCTGCCGTTAAGAGGCGGGAAATTCGAAAAGTCACGGACTTATTGACCCGCCCCCGTATTTGTTAAACAAATAGTATCTAAATATTGCATTGAAATATCTATAACTTAAAATATCTAGATTTTTTTTTAATAATACGATGTAACTTAGTTTATAACATGCAGTGGCGTGCCCAGGGGGCGCTGGCCCGCTAAAATGATTTCAAAAATTAAATTTTTTAGTATATATACTAAAGGTGTCCAAGGTTATATGTCAATTTTTTAAAGGGCGAATTTAAAGTGTCGGGGTCCAATTTGTTTCCTTTCTATATAAAACTAATAAAAATGAAATTTGGGGCAATAGGATAAAGGAAAGTCGAGGCGGAAATCGATTGAAAATTTCAGGAGTGTTTATATGGGAAAAATATAATATATCAATATATATATATATATATAAATTTCAATATAAAATTATCTTTTCAAAAAGCTACATAACTTCAAAATCGGTTAAGAACTCGCCAAGAAATAGCAAATGCCCCAGACCAAATTTGTGCCAAAAAACACTAGGTCATAAAATTTGATGGCACTTTTTTAAATTTTCAGAAATTGAAATATTGTGTTATTACCTGTCTGTCAACCTTTCGCGCAATAAGGCAAAAAACGCATATATTTTTTTGGCATAATTTCCAAAACTCCATTTTCAATTTTTAAACAAATAATAAAAATGGATTTTCTCAAGTGCTTGTTAAATACATCCAAGATATGAAGTATGCCAATTTTGTAGTAAATCCCTTCAAGGACCTGTCGGTGACGAGCTCTTATTTTTTGTGGATTTCGAGAAAAGTGTGATTTTTATGAAATATTAAGTAAATTTACTCTTTTTAAGTACTTTGTATCAAAAAAGAATTAATTTTGTTCTTTTAAATGTTATATTTTATCTTAATAGCTTAGCGGTTTGGAAAAAAATAATATGACCTCATTAATCCTTTTGGACATGGGTCACATATTTCCCCAAGCTAGTAAAGGACAATTTTTTAAAAAAGCAAATATTTTGTAACTACTGTTGTGACGATAAGTTTGTATGAAAACTAATGTCACACCCTGTATGAAAAGTTAAACCATAGTAACAAGTGTTAATCGTAACAACAACATAGTGTAGCTAGCTAACATGCGTACACAAGTAGATGGGTAACAAAAATAACAACAACATAGTGTAGCTAGCAAGTATACATAAACACAAGGGATTAAGGGAAACAACAATTACATGCATTAGTACCAGCACGAAAATAGTGATGCTGTTATTTTGTATTTGTTGTTTGTACAATTGAGACATTGGCAATTAGATTTTATTCTTATCGTGATTAGATTTTATTCACATCTGGGCTAACAAAAGGAAAAAATACAGTAAGTAAAAATTAAACCATAACAGAGTAAACCATTAGTGTTTCTAACAGACACGAATTGGGCCACCAGTGTTTCCAAAAAATACGAAACGTATCATCATTGTTTCTCAAAGACACGAAGTGGGCCACCAGTGTTTCATAAAGACACGAAGTGGAAGTAGTGATTGTTATTTGTTCAGGCCACCAGTGTTTGCTCGAAAACACGAAGTGAAGTTCGTTATCGTATAATTTCCTGCCACCAGTGCTTGCGCGAAAACACAAAGTGGACATATATTATCTTTCCACAAGTGCTTCCCGTATAAACACGAAGGGATAATTAATTTATAATTAAGATTTTGCAAACAGAACCAAAACAATGCGAAGTTCACCGAGGGTCAGCCGAAAGCACCGAATAGGGCCGAGACAGCAACGAAGTGCACAGAAATCCCGAGGGTCAGCCAAAAGCACCGAATAGGGCCGAGACACCAACGAAGTGCACAGAAACCCCGAGAGTCAGCCGAAAGCAACAAATAGGGCCAAGACAGCAACGAAGTGCACAGACAACCCGAGAGTCAGCCGAAAGCACCGAATAGGGCCGAGACAGCAACAAGGTGCACAGAAAACCCGTGAGGCAACCGAAGGCACGGAAATTCAATTTCAATTTCGTTTATTTACGTCTATGGATATACAAAAATCCTTACAGACTAAGCTTACAACTAACAATATTTTCTTATTAAGTAATTCACAGTATTTTTAAAAATTATCTTAGATTTCGTAAATTCTAATGGCAAATAAATAATTTCTTTGGATTTATTGTTGATTTTATTAAATAAGTAAAGAACTCTTGTGATTGGTTGATTAGATGCATAATTCGTTCTATGGACTTTAACATAAAAATAATAATTTTGTCGTAAATGTATTAATGGTATGTTCCCATTTATAATGGACAGTAAAAATGGACAGTCAACATTATAGTTGACAATATCATATAAGAACATAGCAGCTTGACTTGATCTCCTTTTTTTAACGTTTCTAGTCCAATTAAATTACATTGAGATTCATATGATGGAGTTTCTTCAGAAAATACTAAAAAAGACAAAGCATACTTGACAAATTTTCTCTGAATTCGCTCAATACGGCTAGTGTGAACAATATAATAAGGGTTCCAGATAACCTTAGACCAAACAATGCCAGAATATAAAAGTTTCTTTGTATATGGGTCTTGAAATTCTTACAATTTCTACGAACAAAAGCCATTAAAGTAAATCAATATGATTTACAACGTTAATTTTGAATCAAATACGACACCTAAATCTAATATTTCATTCACAGAAGTTAGGGAAAATGATATATTTATTAACAATCAAAAATTGTGTTCTATTATAAGATACTTGAAAGCATTTATTAATGCTAAATTTCAATTTATTGTGTTAAGACCAAGAAAATAAATTATCTAAATCCTTCTGTAATAAAAGACAATCCAAAAAATTTGAAATAGATTTAAAAACTTTAAGATCATCTGCGTACAACAAAAATTCTGAATTTTGAAAACAAACAGCTATATCATTGATAAAAATGAAAAAATATTGGACCAATAACATTTCCCTGAGGAACACCAGAAGTGGCCACATATGGAGAAGAATTAAAGTCATCTATTGTAACAAAACATATTCTGTGAGTTAGATAAGATCGTATCCATTTGAGAAATATGGAATGAAATCCTATTTTCTCAAGCTTTGCAAAAAGTATTGAATGCGAAATTTTATCAAACGCCTTAGATATATCTGTATAGATTGTGTCAATTTGTCTCCCATTTTCGAAGCCATCAATACAAAATTGAGTAAAAACGTCTTGATTTGTGAAAGTTGAACGACCATGCACAAAACCATGTTGGTTTTGAATAATAATTGGCTTCGCAGGTGAAAATGTTCATATATGGCTACATATATGGGTTCATATATTATTCAATATATGCTCGGATCCAGAATTTGAGGGTATATGGCCGTATATGGTCATATATGGACATATATGAGTGTTCATATATGGTCATATATAAGTACTTTTTCTATATGCCGGTATATTAAAAATGCTTTTTTTTATTTTTAAACAAAAATATTGTTTTTTTTTATTAAAATTAAATGAAGTAACATTAAATCAACATTAAATTCAAGGAAAAAAGGGGTATTTACATGCAATAAATTTAAGGTAAAAAAACACACATAAATTTTGGGAAGAGAGTACCAATATTATTTTTAGATTATAGTATCTTCATTTTATATAACAATTCAAACTTTCTTGTTATTATTAAAAAACAGTATTAAAAATAGAATAAATACATAATAAAAAAAATAAACAACAAAGTATGAATTGTTACATTAAATGAAGAGTTGTTGTACTATAATCTAAAAGTAATATTAATAATAATACCGTATTGCGGTTACGTAGTACTCCGCCAGAGGCGAAGGATAAAAAAGACTGAAAATTATTAATAGTCTTAAGACCCAACTACATTTGGCTTAAGTGATTTAAGCTTTGTTTTGGTATCAAACAAAATTTTGGAAATACAAATTTTTAATTTCAAGCAATTTTGTTTATAACGGAAATCCAATACCTAGTATAAGTCATTTAATCTAATTACGTTACTGCCTTAATGTTCATTTAAGAATTCAAACTGTATCTTAATTCGGTAGAACCAAGGTTTAAATTTCCCTGATAAAGATTTAAATACATTACCCCATATATGGAATAATATATGTACTCAATATGAACATATATGGCGTATATGAACTAATATATGGACCAACATATGCAATATATTACCATATATCGCCATATATGGATTCATATATTACCATATATGAACGGCCCATATATGCTTCCATACATGACATATATGTTCATATATGCTCATAAAGGGTGTCCCAAGAAGAACGCAATTTTTAAATCTGGCAACATTCGAAGTGTCATTGTTTGACATTTGAACAATTGTTATTGTTTGCTAGTAGAAGGTACGAGGTTAGTAAAAATGGAGCGCTACACGAATGAACAACGCATTCTCATTGTGAAATTGTTTTACCAAAATGGTGAAAGTTTTGCGGCTACTGTTCGCAAATTGCGATCAATTTGAGGTCACAATAATGCTCCAAAAGAGTCAACTGTAAAGAGTTTAATAGATAAATTTGCCGAAACTGGGTCTGTTAGTGATGTAAAGACAACAACGTGCCATCGACCAGGTCGATCGACCGAAAATGTCGCAGCTGTACGTGATGATGTCGCTCAAAATCCATCCACCTCAATTCTACACCGAGCTCAGCAAATTGGTGTCTCCAAATCCACTTTGCAGCGAATTTCGACGAAAGATTTGCATCTTCATGCATACAAAGTTCAATTGACTCAGGAACTGAAGCCAGCTGACCATGGACAGCGAAGGGAGTTCGTTAATTGGGTATTGGAGAGACAACATGAAAATGCTGATTTTGCCGATAAAATCATCTTCAGTGACGAGGCCCATTTTCATCTTGATGGCTTCGTCAATAGGCAGAATTGTCGCATTTGGGGTGAGGAAAATCCTCGAGTGATTCACGAGAAGCAAATGCATCCTCATCGTGTCACTGTGTGGTGTGGTTTTTGGGCTGGAGGAATCATTGGACCTTTTTTTTATGAAAATGAGGCAGGTCAAGCGCAAACAGTCAATGGTGTTCGGTATCGTGAAATGATAACCAGTTTTTTCTTGCCTAGAATTGAAGAAATGAATGTGGAGGGCATGTGGTTCCAACAAGACGGCGCCAAATGTCATACAGCCAGAAAAACAATTCAATTGCTGCATCAGTCATTTCCCGGTCGTGTTATTTCGCGTTTTGGAGATCAGAATTGGCCGCCTAGATCGTGCGATTTAACACCATTAGATTTTTTTCTTTGGGGTTTTTTGAAGTCGATGGTTTACGCGAATAAGCCGACGACGACTCAAGCCTTAAAAGAGGAAATTGGACGCTGCATTAATGAAAAAATCGCGAAAAGATCGCGTGCATGCCAGCAAAGCCGCGGCGGCCATCTGCACGATATATTGTTCCATACATAACCTCATTCTGTCTACTTTACGATATAATAAAGTTTCACGATTTTTTTTAAATATCTGTGTTTTATTTAAAATTTAAAAATTGCGTTCTTCTTGGGACACCCTTTATATGAAAACATATACGATCATATATGAAGCCATATATGATGATATATGAACATATATGAACATTTTCACCTGGGTTTACATCGTAATGTTCACTATCAATTTCAGTTGGTTCATAGTTTGAACTGAAGAAATTACCAAAAATATTCGCAACTTCTTCCATATTGTTTGAAGAAATATTACCATAATATAAAGAGAACGGCAACGATGATTTAGATTTTTTACTTTTAACATAATTCCAAAAGAATTTTGGATCAAACTTAATAGATTGTTCAATGTTAGGCATATATTGCTTATACAAGTAATTATCCAAAACATTAAATTCTTTCATGTTACGTTTGAATAGGCTTTCACTGACAGCATCATTAGTAGATTTGAAAATTTTAAAATGTTTGTTGCGCAAATTTTTTAACTTTTTTAAGCCTTTAGTATACCAAGGTATTTTGTGTATTTTCGGTTTACATTTAGGAATAAAATTATCACATATTTCACGGATTTTATAAAGAAAACTATAATAATTTTCTGATAAATTGTTATTTTTAAAGAGATCAAGCCAATCAGTAGATAAAATAAGATTATTAACAGCTAAAATTCCCTATCTTATAGTTATACGGTAAATTTTTATTTAATACCAAAAAATCATAAGTGTATAATTCAAAATTAATAATAAGAGGAACATGGTGCATGTCAGAGGTACACATAGGAAATATACATTTTTCAATAGAATAATTTAATTCATTAGAAATAAATATTAAATCTAATATCTTATTAAGCTGATTAGTGATATTATTTATTTGAACTAAATTTAAACCATAAAAACCATCAACGAGCACTATTTCATGAGAGTGCTTTATATTACCAAGCACAGAATCAGTACCGGGAACACAAGCCCAAGTTACATTGGGTAAATTAAAATCCCCAATAACACAAAGACCCGATTCATCATTTATCTTTTCATTTAAATATATAATATTATCAACGTGTATTTTATAAAGCTCTTCCGGGCTGTTTGTAGGTACATAAGAAACACATATATACATAAGACCATGAGGACCAGATGCAGATATACACAACTGATTAATTACTGTGTCATTATTTAACAAATTATATAATTGTGATTTTAAAGAACGCTTTATAATAACGAGAACTCCGTCAATTCTGCTGTGACCAGTTTTAACAGCATCTCTATATTTCCTAAAAATCTGAAATTGGTTTAAATCAACAATTTCACCATCAAAAAAAACTTTATTTAACCAAGTTTCCACTATGACGTAAACATCATAATCAGCTTGTGAAATAAAAGAACGCATACATGATAATTTAGTTCTAATACCAGATGCATTTTGATAATGTAAACGCAATGAGGAAAGACAATTCGGATTTCCTGTTAATTTACTTCCAGGCTGGAAGGCACTTTTTTAAAATTTTTAAATGGTCTTACTGAAACATGAGAAGGCCAAAGAGAAGATTTAAAAAGCTTACCATAAAAATTAGCAGAAACTCCTAATTAAAAGTTAATTTTCCTCAAAGTAGCGATATCTGTATTTTTTTAACTAATTTATAACAAACTAAATGGCTTATATCAATGTCCAAATGTTTTGCAGCATACGATATGATTTTTTCTTCTGTAACAGCGGGTGTAAATGAAGACAAGTATACAAACTTTCTTTTTATTATTACATCTAACTCATTGTTGTCACTCTGACCAACAACAATGTTCCTCTTTAAATTATTCTTTTTTCTATTAGTTACATTAACCCAATCCGACTCGTTTGCCGAATAAACATTTACTCTAACATCTGTAGATGATCCTGTTATCACATTATTGAAACTATTTTCATTAGACATCGTTAACTGAGTGTAAGATGTACTAGGTAAAGTATTAGCTTTGTAGATGATCCTTCGAAATTACATTAGAATTTGAACTGTATCCAGCAGCATTGTTGTTGTGAGAAATAACATTCTCAGAGCAATTTTGTTGTAAAAATGAGTATAGTTAACTTTCAGCTATACTAACTGCAATAATATCATCAACATGATGAGCACCAGTAGATTCAGATAAAATATTGGAATTAATTAAAAACGTTTGATTATCAACATGATAAGTGATTTTTTTAGCTTTGTTTTTTTGACTAGTGTTATCTATGTTTTATTACTGTTGTTTACTTTGTTTTGAAGTTTAATGATCATTGACTTTAAATCAGGGATGCGAAAGTTGGTACAATTGTACCATTTTTGGTACGATTTGGGTCTCAAAAGTACGCTGGTACTCCCATGGTTTATTTGGTACAATTTACAAATTATCAAAGTTTATCGTTATTTACAGTTTGGTGCAAAAGTGAGCCAATGCTAGTAAAATAATTGTAAATAATCTGTCACTGTTCTGTTTGCTTTACAAAAACAAAACTTTTTCCTTATTTAGATTTCATATTTATAGTTCTCTTAAAATTTAAGTAATCTTACCCAAAATCCGATCTCTTCATTTAAAAAAATCGATCTCTTTAACTCAAGGCAGTTGGCTCACTTTTGCACCAACAAAAAAATACTCAATTAAGGGTACTAAAATTGTTTAAACTTATTATAAGTTTGAATTTTTTTTAGTTTTGTGTATAATAAAGTGAAAAATAATAAAAAAAAATTTCTATGAAACCGATAACGTGAAAAAACAGGTGCTGGAAAAAGCTAAAAATGGTGATTCCACACGTGGCAAGTATTATTGCAAGTGAGAAAACAATTTATCCAGATCAGTATCCGACAACAAAAATTTAAAGACTAAAAAAATCAGTGACACTGAAGCTAGAGCCATTGGACGTCTTTTCACTTCGGTCAAAATCAAGAGCACAAAAGAGGCAGTTTTTGAATATTCGGTCAATGCCAGCAGATGGACAGTCCCTGGGATTCTCAAAAGCGTAGGATAGAAAGCCAGTATTTAAAAGCCAAAAGTATCACCAAAAAACGTGGCAGTTTTCTTTATTTTGTAGATAATACGATGAGACCAAAATCAATAGATACCAATTGGATAGAAGAGTTTGATATTGGCCCAAAATATCAACCACACCAAACCCAGCCTATGTAACTCAAACAATAATGCATGGTTTGGGGATGTGTAACACCTGATGGTGCGGGCCAACTTATACGAAAGAAGGACTATCTTCGCATATTACAAGAGAATTTGACTTTAGCCCTCGCCAAAATGCCAGATAGACCTGAAAATGTTATCTTTCAGCATGACAACGACCCCAAACATTCTGCGAAAATGATTAAGGAATAGCTTAGTTCTCAGGTGATTAGGCTCATGGTGTGGCCACCTCAAAGCCCCGGTCTTAACCCGATCGAAAATGCTTGGGCTTACTTAAAATGTCGGTTGGCAGATTACGATGAGACTCCAAAGAGTATTAGTGAGCTGTAGGAGAGGGTACAGGCTGAATGGAAAAAAATTTCTGTGGATTATATACCGAAACTGTATAAATCCATGCTAAGGAGAATAAATCAGTTGGAAAAAGCAAAGGGATACTGGATAAGTATTAAATTAAGATTAGAAAACCTTTTGTGCAAAAGTGAGCCAATGGCCTGAATTTCAAGGTATTATGTTTTTAGAAACTTAGGTTTGGATTACATGTTTATGTTTTAGTTGTTTTATTTTTAATGATGTATATTTTCGTTTTAAAAAATAGTTTTTAATTTATTTAATAAACACCATAAAAAAACAAAGGTTGCTCGTTTTATTCTAACCATTGGCTCACTTTTGCACCAAACTGTATTTTCTTGGAAACTCTTTTTGCTGTCACATCTTTGTGAATATCTTTTATATTAGAGTCAATTTAGACGGCGACTTTGTTGCTTATAATTACTGCGTGCAATTGTTGATTGTTGTTGAACGGGATAGAGAAGCAAGCGGGGTAACAAAAAAGGCACAGTTTTTGTTTTTCGTGCATGTTTCTGTTATCTCTCTTTTACACTCATATGTATTCTCATTTTGTTGCTTTATTCACATTCAGTTTTCGTGCAATTAAAGTCACCGTATAAATAGACATAACTTTGGAAGCAACTTTGAAAAGGGAATTAAGAAAATTGCACGTGATCAATTGCATCGTATAAATTGTCAACAGTTTCTAGTCTAGCCCAAACGAAAGATTTGTTACATCTATCGAATTATTGTTGCTAAAATTTTAAAATTACAAATAGTTTGTTATCTTCTTAAATATGATATTGATCTCATGGATTTTTGTACCTTATTTTACATATTTTTATTATATTCTTTTAATGTACAACTGCATTTTCTGTAAAGTTTTTTTGTTATGTTTATTAAAAATAAAAATATTCACAAAAAATCTAAAATTGGTGTTTTATTTTTTTTAATACTAAAAAATGGTACAATTGAGGTCAAAAAAGTACAATTTGGTAATCACTTTTGTACGAAATTGAAATTCTGATTTCGCATCCCTGCTTTAAATCATTAACTTCATGACATAATCGACTTATTGTTTTTATTAAATCACTTAATGTACTTTAACAGTTATCGCAGTTAAAAAAAAGTTTTTATTGTTTTTCAATTGTAATCATTTTCTGATTTAATATTGACACAAACTGTATGATAATTTAAATTACAAATATTACATTTTATTAAAGAGTAATTTTTAATAGAATTATAACTTTTAGCGCAAATTATTTTTTTAGTTGACGACATTGCGGAAAACACGTCTTGCTTATTCAGTTGCAAATTGAGATTTTTTGAAATTGTAGATTTAAGAATATTCAAAACCATTGTAGCATACGAAACTATGAGTATACAATTTCTTGTAAGCGACTCCTGGACTAAAGGCTGAGTATACCCCGGAAAATAAAGTCGTTACAATTTTTAGAAGTGATCCATAAAATATAATAGCTAAATGTGCACATCTTCCGTGCTAAAAATTTGAAATAAATCGAACAACGTTGACTATTTAGTATATATCTAGCTTTCCAATAAGGACATGACAACTTTGTTTTTAAATAAAACTCAAACCACTTGAGATTTTTCCAAAACTTTATGATGGACTTCAAATATATTCAAAACATTTATGAATGGAACTCGACTTCGTTTATATGGCCACCGCAGGCACGTCGGCAGCGGTCGATTCGTTGGACCCAATTTTCGATGACTCGGTCACACATTTCGGCCGTAACGGCCGCTATTTTACGTTCAATGTTGGCTCTGAGTTCTTTCAACGTCGTCGGCTTGTTGGCATAGACCAAAGCCCCAAAGAAACAAAGTCTGGAGGTGTTAAATCGCACGAACGACGCGGCCAATTGACTGGTCCATTTCTTGAGATAACACGCTCACCAAACGTGTGCTGTGTGGCTTGTGGCACCGTCCTGTTGAAACCACATGTCGTCCAAGTCCATGTATTCCAATTCGGTACGGTAACGTGACGATCGTTATTGTCGACGAAAAAATATGGCCCAATGACGGCACCGGCATGCACCAAACAGTTATTTGTTGTGGCTGCGTCAAATGGTCCATCGGCTTCAATTCTTGAGTAGCTTGATCTTGTATGGGTGTAAACCAAGATCTTTACGCAAAATTCGCCATTAAGTGGTCTTGGCGATGCCCAGTTATTGAGAACGCCGCGGAATTGACTGATTTGGATCGTTGGCTACGGACGCCTGAACGACAGCTATAGTTTCGTCACTTCGACCAACCCGTTGTCTCACTGGCACGGCAGCATCACACAATGAATATGTAGACTCAAATTTTTGCACTAAACTTGTTACTGCTTGTCTAATAGGGCGAGAATAACGACCAAAAATTGGAGTTAACGCTCTTAAAGTTGCGGTCACCGACTCCGAATTTCGGTAGTACAATTTTATAATTTGCATTCGTTTATGTTTTGGGCATAACTTTTTTGTGTCTGAACCGATATTTCCGAGTTTTTTCAGGAAATATGTTATACTAAAGATTTTCGATCTTTTGCTACATAAGACGTACCCATAGGTTATATTACAGCTCTAGAATAGTGTTTGTTGTTTGTGTATTTATTTATTATGGATTATTTAATTATTAATATAAAATTTTATATAAATTAATTATAAAATGTTAAAAAAAATAAACAAAAAAAAAAGTCTTAAGAAAATAAAAAAAATGAACAAAAAAAAGTGAATTGACCGGGATTCGAACCCGCGGCCTTAGAGAAAAAAAGTATTTGTGACATAGCGTCTAGACAACTAAGCTATTGAAGCTCACACACAATCATCGTTAATAGAGGTACATATATAAAAAGTCTTCATTCATCAGAGATTTGTTTGGTTTTTATTTAAATGACAAATCTTTGTATGTGTGTTGTTTGTGTATAAAAGGTGGAGATGAAAGAAAAGAATTAAAAAAAAAAATGGATGTGTTTGTTAAGCGTAAAATTCTACATACATATTAAACAAAGGGATCTTACGGAAAAAATTAGAGGTAGTCCTGGTTTTTTGCTAATATCTCAGCCATTTATTAACCGATCTGTCTGATTTTTAATAGCAAACAGAAATGGATCACATGTAATAGAAATAAAAAATAATCAAGTCCTCATCATGTCTGGGTTCTTCGGAAAACCCATTTCAACACAGACGGACAGACGGACATCGTTAAATCAACTTCGCTCTTCATAAGGACCCAGAATATATATACTTTATAGGGTCTAAGATCAATATTGTAGAAATCACAAACGGAATGACAAACTTATATATAGAGCAATTCCATATGAAAACGATCAAAATTGGCAAATTTTTGGACGACCCCTCTCCGATTTTAAAATAAATAGTCTCAATCGATTGCCCAGCAAAAAATAATGTACCTACATATTTTTTTTTTTATAGTGACTGGTTTAGTGGTGGTGTACACCACTGTCATGTGACAAAATTGAAGAATTCTTCATAAGGGACCTCATTGAAAGTTGTTTAAGAGGCAGTTTTTGAATATTCGGTCAATGCCAGCAGATGGACGATTCTCAAAAGCGTTGGATAGAAAGCCAGTATTTAAAAGCCAAAAGTATCACCAAAAAACGTGGCAGTTTTCTTTATTTTGTAGATAATACGATGAGACCAAAATCAATAGATACCAATTGGATAGAAGAGTTTGATATTGGGCCAAAACATCAACCACACCAAACCCAGCCTATGTAACTCAAACAATAATGCACGAAGGTGGCTCTCTTATGGTTTGGGGATGTGTAACACCTGATGGTGCGGGCCAACTTATACGAAAGAAGGACTATCTTCGCATATTACAAGAGAATTTGACTTTAGCCCTCGCCAAAATGCCAGATAGACCTGAAAATGTTATCTTTCAGCATGACAACGACCCCAAACATTCTGCGAAAATGATTAAGGAATGGCTTAGTTCTCAGGTGATTAGGCTCATGGTGTGGCCACCTCAAAGCCCCGGTCTTAACCCGATCGAAAATGCATGGGCTTACTTAAAATGTCGGTTGGCAGATTACGATGAGACTCCAAAGAGTATTAGTGAGCTGTGGGAGAGGGTACAGGCTGAATGGAAAAAAATTTCTGTGGATTATATACCGAAACTGTATAAATCCATGCTAAGGAGAATAAATCAGTTGGAAAAAGCAAAGGGATACTGGATAAAGTATTAAATTAAGATTAGAAAACCTTTTGTGCAAAAGTGAGCCAATGGCCTGAATTTCAAGGTATTATGTTTTTAGAAACTTAGGTTTGGATTACATGTTTATGTTTTAGTTGTTTTATTTTTAATGATGTATATTTTCGTTTTAAAAAATAGTTTTTAATTTATTTAATAAACACCATAAAAAAACAAAGGTTGCTCGTTTTATTCTAACCATTGGCTCACTTTTGCACCAAACTGTATTTTCTTGGAAACTCTTTTTGCTGTCACATCTTTGTGAATATCTTTTATATTAGAGTCAATTTAGACGGCGACTTTGTTGCTTATAATTACTGCGTGCAATTGTTGATTGTTGTTGAACGGGATAGAGAAGCAAGCGGGGTAACAAAAAAGGCACAGTTTTTGTTTTTCGTGCATGTTTCTGTTATCTCTCTTTTACACTCATATGTATTCTCATTTTGTTGCTTTATTCACATTCAGTTTTCGTGCAATTAAAGTCACCGTATAAATAGACATAACTTTGGAAGCAACTTTGAAAAGGGAATTAAGAAAATTGCACGTGATCAATTGCATCGTATAAATTGTCAACAGTTTCTAGTCTAGCCCAAACGAAAGATTTGTTACATCTATCGAATTATTGTTGCTAAAATTTTAAAATTACAAATAGTTTGTTATCTTCTTAAATATGATATTGATCTCATGGATTTTTGTACCTTATTTTACATATTTTTATTATATTCTTTTAATGTACAACTGCATTTTCTGTAAAGTTTTTTTGTTATGTTTATTAAAAATAAAAATATTCACAAAAAATCTAAAATTGGTGTTTTATTTTTTTTAATACTAAAAAATGGTACAATTGAGGTCAAAAAAGTACAATTTGGTAATCACTTTTGTACGAAATTGAAATTCTGATTTCGCATCCCTGCTTTAAATCATTAACTTCATGACATAATCGACTTATTGTTTTTATTAAATCACTTGATGTACTTTAACAGTTATCGCAGTTAAAAAAAAGTTTTTATTGTTTTTCAATTGTAATCATTTTCTGATTTAATATTGACACAAACTGTATGATAATTTAAATTACAAATATTACATTTTATTAAAGAGTAATTTTTAATAGAATTATAACTTTTAGCGCAAATAATTTTTTTAGTTGACGACATTGCGGAAAACACGTCTTGCTTATTCAGTTGCAAATTGAAATTTTTTGAAATTGTAGATTTAAGAATATTCAAAACCATTGTAGCATACGAAACTATGAGTATACAATTTCTTGTAAGCGACTCCTGGACTAAAGGCTGAGTATACCCCGGAAAATAAAGTCGTTACAATTTTTAGAAGTGATCCATAAAATATAATAGCTAAATGTGCACATCTTCCGTGCTAAAAATTTGAAATAAATCGAACAACGTTGACTATTTAGTATATATCGGGTTTTCCAATAAGGACATGACAACTTTGTTTTTAAATAAAACTCAAACCACTTGAGATTTTTCCAAAACTTTATGATGGACTTTAAATATATTCAAAACATTTATGAATGGAACTCGACTTCGTTTATATGGCCACCGCAGGCACGTCGGCAGCGGTCGATTCGTTGGACCCAATTTTCGATGACTCGGTCACACATTTCGGCCGTAACGGCCGCTATTTTACGTTCAATGTTGGCTCTGAGTTCTTTCAACGTCGTCGGCTTGTTGGCATAGACCAAAGCCCCAAAGAAACAAAGTCTGGAGGTGTTAAATCGCACGAACGACGCGGCCAATTGACTGGTCCATTTCTTGAGATAACACGCTCACCAAACGTGTGCTGTGTGGCTTGTGGCACCGTCCTGTTGAAACCACATGTCGTCCAAGTCCATGTTTTCCAATTCGGTACGGTAACGTGACGATCGTTATTGTCGACGAAAAAATATGGCCCAATGACGGCACCGGCATGCACCAAACAGTTATTTGTTGTGGCTGCGTCAAATGGTCCATCGGCTTCAATTCTTGAGTAGCTTGATCTTGTATGGGTGTAAACCAAGATCTTTACGCAAAATTCGCCATTAAGTGGTCTTGGCGATGCCCAGTTATTGAGAACGCCGCGGAATTGACTGATTTGGATCGTTGGCTACGGACGCCTGAACGACAGCTATAGTTTCGTCACTTCGACCAACCCGTTGTCTCACTGGCACGGCAGCATCACACAATGAATATGTAGACTCAAATTTTTGCACTAAACTTGTTATTGCTTGTCTACTAGGGCGAGAATAACGACCAAAAATTGGAGTTAACGCTCTTAAAGTTGCGGTCACCGACTCCGAATTTCGGTAGTACATTTTTATAATTTGCATTCGTTTATGTTTTGGGCATAACTTTTTTGTGTCTGAACCGATATTTCCGAGTTTTTTCAGGAAATATGTTATACTAAAGATTTTCGATCTTTTGCTATATAAGACGTACCCATAGGTCATATTACAGCTCTAGAATAGTGTTTGTTGTTTGTGTATTTATTTATTATGGATTATTTAATTATTAATATAAAATTTTATATAAATTAATTATAAAATGTTAAAAAAAAATAAACAAAAAAAAAAGTCTTAAGAAAATAAAAAAAATGAACAAAAAAAAGTGAATTGACCGGGATTCGAACCCGCGGCCCTAGAGAAAAAAAATATTTGTGACATAGCGTCTAGACAACTAAGCTATTGAAGCTCACACACAATCATCGTTAATAGAGGTACATATATAAAAAGTCTTCATTCATCAGAGATTTGTTTGGTTTTTATTTAAATGACAAATCTTTGTATGTGTGTTGTTTGTGTATAAAAGGTGGAGATGAAAGAAAAGAATTTAAAAAAAAAATGGATGTGTTTGTTAAGCGTAAAATTCTACATACATATTAAACAAAGGGATCTTACGGAAAAAATTAGAGGTAGTCCTGGTTTTTTGCTAATATCTCAGCCATTTATTAACCGATCTGTCTGATTTTTAATAGCAAACAGAAATGGATCACATGTAACAGAAATAAAAAATAATCAAGTCCTCATCATGTCTGGGTTCTTCGGAAAACCCATTTCAACACAGACGGACAGACGGACATCGTTAAATCAACTTCGCTCTTCATAAGGACCCAGAATATATATACTTTATAGGGTCTAAGATCAATATTGTAGAAATCACAAACGGAATGACAAACTTATATATAGAGCAATTCCATATGAAAACGATCAAAATTGGCAAATTTTTGGACGACCCCTCTCCGATTTTAAAATAAATAGTCTCAATCGATTGCCCAGCAAAAAATAATGTACCTACATATTTTTTTTTTTTTATAGTGACTGGTTTAGTGGTGGTGTACAGTAGTAGGAGATTGGGGTATCAGAATGAGTTAATTACCCTTCATTTCAATGGGGTACCAGAATGAGTTAATGGGTTTTTCTATGGGGTATCAGAATGAGTTAATTACCCTTCATTTCAATGGGGTACCAGAATGAGTTAATGGGTTTTTCTATGGGGTGTGAACTTGATTTAATTACCCTTCATTTCTATGGGGAGTGAACTTGATTTAATTGCCTTCTAGTGTGGCCGTCGGTTGTATGCTTATAATATAAAAGGGTTGTAATACAAAATTTTTATGATCAAGTGAAAGTCATTGATCTACATATTTGTTTTTGGTCTTTTTGAAATTATGTGGTTAGTGTGGTTGTCTGTTAATTCTTTTTATCTCTTGTTATACCCTCCACCATATATGGTGAGGGTATATATCAGTTTGTCATTCCGTTTGTAACATGTCGAAAAATAGGTTTAAGACCCCATAAAGTATATATATTCGTGAACCTTATGCAATTTTAAGTCGATTTAGCGATGTCTGTCTGTCTGTCTGTCCGTCTGTCTGTATGTCTGTCTGTCTGTCTGTCTGTATGTCTGTATGTCTGTTTGTCTGTCTGTCTGTCTGTCTGTCTGTCTGTCTGTCTGTCTGTCTGTCTGTCTGTCTGTCTGTCAATTTTTACCCAGATTATTGAACATCCTCCCGAGCAGTTTGGTATTTAAATTACATAAATTGACAAAACATATTCATATTACAGTTCATGCAAAATTAAGTATATACGTATATCATCTTCAGCCCCTATGGTGGAGGGTATTCAAAGATTCGGCACAGCCGAATTTAGCCCTTTTTTACTTGTGTGTTTTTTTTTTTCTTTCTATTCTTTGTTGTTAGTGTTGCTGTCGGTTGTTTGCTTGTAATGTAAAAGTGGTGATTATACAAAAAATTGTCATGTGTGTGTTTTGTTAGAAAGTGTTAAGTGACAAGGATCTTTTTTGAAATTATGAGTGTTGCCGTCGGTTAATTCTTTTTATCTCTTGTGTGTTTTTTTCTATTCTTTGGTGGTCATTGATCTACATATTTGTTTTTGTATTAAGAGGAAATTTGCTTGTAAAGTAAAAGTCATTGATCTACATATGTTTTTTTTTTTTTGTATTAATAGGAAATTTCTATTTATTCTTTCTTGTGTTTATTTTCTATTTTTGTTTTTATTTTTTTGTGTGTTTGGTATATACATTCTACATGTACAAATAGGTCATAAATTAATTATTTATTAATTTGACATTTTCATTAATCTACAAATTTTTGTGTTTTAATGAAATTCGAATCTGTTTGTTTGTTTTGCTCGGTTTTGTTTTCTCGTAATAAAGCGGTAATTGGAATCTGTTAGTGTTTTGTTTGTTTGTTTGTTTGTTTGTTTAGTTGAGTGTATAATAAAAAACAATACCAAAAATTAGTTTTACATGTATTTGGTTTTATTTTACTTTCTTTTGAAATAATTCTTAAATTAAAATCTCGTTAAATATTTCTTATAAATTTAAATACGTATAATATAATAATTTCGGTTATTTTTTTTTTTATTTAATTAAAAATTTAGATGTTTATGATAGAGATTTATAAGATCGTTGACTGAATTTTCTCTAAATTTATAGATGATGCAACTACATGTATCAGGTCCTTCAGTACATCTGTCGTCAGACCATATGCAATCCTCAAAATGCTCTCCATGCGCTGAATTAAGAATTCTTTTATTCTCATATAATTCGAAATAATCAGCGTTCTTTAAAAAGAAGTGTAAATCTTCTAGACATATAAACTCCTTATATTCATTAAGGAATTCCACAATTTGTTCCCGCATTGACATCTTAATCGTCTGAGTCGTTCTTTCTGTCTGAATCCAGAAATTATTATTATTGTACCCTCCGCATTTATAATGTGAATATTTAAACTATTTGACAATACTATGAAAATAAAGTGAGCAATTTATTGTAATATCTTTAGGATACATTTCACAATATTTTGAAATAAAGAGTGAAGAATTAATCCGTCTTTGAAAAAAAAAAAGAGAAAACAAATTTATTCCTCTTTTCATATTAGTCCATGCAATTTATTGTAGTAATTTTAATATATATAACAAGAAGTTAATTTAAAATTTAATTCATGTGAAAGTTTTATTCTTAACAAAGTCTTCAAAGAAACAACAACCATGAGCGCTGTATCAAAATCATTAATAAACAAATTTGATGACCCCAACAACAAACCAATTCTCCATATTAAAGATATGGAGGATCTTAAATTATACAAAATATTGAAAGCAATTAAAATGCAAACGAAATATGGGGAAAGTATCCAGATTGAGGGAGAAAATTGTGTCATCTTTCTGCCAAAAAGATTTAATGCTATAACTGATGATGAGATAAAGGAGTTATCATCTGGCAATTACTTCATCAAAAAATTACCTACAGTAGACGATAAACACTTGCGATTAGAGTTGGAGTTATTTGATATAAATGAATATATTGTTCCTGAAAGTGGCAAATATCCGCTTTGGAGATGAAATTGTAAATTTGTATTAAACAACGAGAAATAAAAATATTAAAATACATTGAAAACAAAAAGAAAAAAAAATGCGTTTTTATTTATTAATAATTTCATACAAAAATTTCAGTCATAAGTGACCACAATTAAATGAATTATATTTTTGATGTCTTCTATAATTGTACACTATATTTGAGCCCAAATATGCTACTAATTCAAGTGGTGGCTGCAAATTTCCAAAACTATCAAAGTACTCCTTATGATCTTTATTTTTGTAGTATGCTACCCAATGAGTGCCTGCTCCAATTGAAGAATCCAGATTAACAATGCCACATTCTATTCGTCGAGGATGTTTGGGGAGTGAATCTCTCATAAAAATACCTCTAAAGTGTGGAATATGTGTGGTAAACTTAATCAAATCGATATCAGTAAGTGGTCTTTTGGGGAGCATCTTAATTAGTTTTTTGACATTTTATCGAATACAAGACCATACCCCTTCTTATATGGTTTAAGATAAAGACCCTTTCCCATTGCTATAGCCTCCATTTTCTTATTATGTCTAGTAGCCTCTTCGAGTTGTTTCTTAGCATCTTTTGCAGCATTAATAGCTTTAACAATAGCTGCTCCACCAGATGAGAGACCACCTAAGGTCCCTAAAGCAGTTAGTATTGGTACTAATGGTAAGAACCCTCCAACTTTTGGTACATTGATAATGCGAGGTATAACAACTTTTGATTTTTTTCCTTTCAGCGATTTATTTAAAACTTTACGAGCAATTTTAATTGCGTCGTTTATATCTTTAGGTTTTTCTTTCTTTAAAGTTGCCGTAGCCATTCGTATTGCTGTGCCAAAAATTTTCTTTCCAAATTTATTTTTTGACTTTAGACCCATGCCGAGTTTGACTTTAGCCTTCATGGCGTTAGTTATAAAATATGAGTTTGTTTTTTCTCCAATACTGCTGTCTTTCGATAAAACTCGTTCCCAGGCTCGATTTTCAAGTATTTTATCTGCTTGGTGTCGCTTACTGATTTCCTTATTTTGAGAGTAAGCAATATCGTGCTCTCTGCAAGCAGCATCCAACGGATTTATCCCCTTATCACCCCTCTTTAAACGTTTTTCTAGCTTAGTACCTGGTCCACAAAATTCATAACCCGGTAAATGAAGTTCAAAAGGTAGAGAATTTATTACTCTATCTACTAATCCACTCCCAGTGACAGAATGCATATGATTGATAATTCTATGATATTGTTAGACCTATTTATGTAATCTGGAAACTAATTAAAAGGGTAATTTAAAACTTTGGTTTTAGTTGTTAAAATGCGGTTGACCAAACAACATAAAAATATAGTTGTTAGGAATGTTGATTCCTCAACAAGTACAGATATGAGAAGAAAACACAGTTCTCTATTGCCAAATTCTATAAGAGCACTTATAGTGGGACCTTCGAACTGTGGAAAGACTAATGTAATGATTAGTTTGATTGAAAGTCCTAATGGATTAAAATTCGAAAACATCTATTTATATTCGAAATCATTATTTCAACCTAAATATGAGTACTTAAATAAACTCGTATCAACGATTAAAGGAATGGGTTATTTTTCATTTTCTAACAATGAAAGTGTTATTCCACCAGATGAAGCTAAAAATAACTCAATAATTATATTTGATGACGTTGCATGTGAAAATCAAAATAATATACGTGCATACTTTTGTATGGGTCGTCACAAAAATGTCGATTCATTTTACTTGTGTCAAACTTATACCCGAATACCTAAACATTTGATACGAGATAATGCCAATATGATTATAATGTTTAAGCAGGATGAAATGAATATGAAACACGTCCATAGTGATCATGTTGGAACGGATATGTCCTTTGAACAATTTCGTAAAATATGTCAAGAATGTTGGAGAGAAAACTATGGATTTTTAACAATATGTAAAGATGATAACTTAAATGCTGGTCGATATAGAAAGACATTTAATGTTTTCATTGAAATATAAGGATGTTGGAATAATATGATGATATTAGTAAAGTTTGACCTCTTGAATCGATAGGATTAACAAATTAAAAACATTTAAATAATTACATCCTTTTATGAATTCAGCTGATTCCAAATAAGCTTGCTACATTTTATGGTCTGTTTCTGATCTGTTCCTGGTCTGTTGCTGATCTGTTTCTGATCTGTTGCTGATCTGTTTCTGATCTATTCCTGGTCTGTTTCTGATCTATTCCTGCTCTGTTTCTGATCTATTCCTGATCTGTTCCTGATCTGTTTCTGATCTGTTTCTGATCTGTTTCTGATCTATTTCTGATCTGTTTCTGATCTATTCCTGATCTGTTCCTGATCTGTTTCTGATCTGTTCCTGGTCTGTTGCTGATCTGTTCCTGGTCTGTTTCTGATCTATTCCTGGTCTGTTCCTGGCCTGTTTCTGATCTGTTCCTGGTCTGTTTCTGATCTATTCCTGGTCTGATATGACTGAAGTGTTGGAGGAACTGGTCAAGGTAAGAAATGCTTTGAAGAAGAAATTTCGAAGCATAAAAATGGGTGAAGCTAATACTCATGAAAGACTACAAAAAACATTTAAGCCCATAACTAACCCGCTGAAAGAATTTATAAATAATTCTTCTAAAGAAAAGAGAATTTATAAAGATGAAAAAGAAGAAATTAAAAATGAAATAAAAAATGAAATAGAAAATGAGACGAGTTTATCGTTTAGAAAATTACCAATGAAACTGGGTACAAGTACCCCAAAGAAAGATTATACGAGTGATGAATACAAAACAATTGATGAAAATGATGATGATATTTACTATCAAACTGAATCCCCCGCTGATGTTACAAACGATACAATAATAAACTCACTCGATTTATCGCATTTAGCTCGAAAAAATGAACTGGAAACGCTTTATGGTCCTCACAAAGATTCGAATGGTGAGTGGAAATTTGGGAATAGCTACATTAAGTTGAGTGATGATAAAATTATGCTAGGAAATCAAAATTGGTTGCTAACACCAGGTTTGGTTCAGTTAATGTTTTATAAAACTCCAAAAAATTATGATAAAACAGAATTGGAGATTTACAAAAAGATTTTAATGGAGACAAATGCTCACAAAAGAGACTATAAATCAGACGGACAAATTAAAGGGACAAGGGCCTACAAATATGTAAACATTATCAGCAAATTATTTAAAAATGACAAAACAGGAAGTGGTCTAATGAAATTAAATTCTAATAAACCTAATTATGTATATTGGAATGATCCGAATGAATTAGTTGACCGTCTCAGATTATTAATCGCCTCTCAAGCTGCTGGTCATAACAATCATAACAATGAAATTGTTTCTATTATCGAAGAACTGCAGGAAGCTGATATAATATTATAATATATATAAAGTTTTGTGAGTTAAGGATATATATTGAAAATGTCTGTCGACAAGTTCGGACACTATTACAATTCTAAGCTGAACTATAATAATATAATAAGAAAGAATGATTCGAAAATATTTGGCCCCATTTTGGATAGCGATAAGAACTTTAATATCCAAAACAAAAGAATTAAAAATGTTGCGAGCCCTGTGGAAGAAAACGACGCCGTCACAAAAGACTTTCTACTCTTACAAGTCAACAAAATGCAGACAGACATACTTTTGAATATAGATAAAAATAATGATGTAGTATATAAGAAAATTTCTGATATAAATCATAATCAAAAATCGTACTTTGACAGAGAACTTGAGTTGTTGCATCAACGAATTAAACTTTTGCAGAGTTTACTACTAAAATTGATGCCGAGGGAAGATGTGTTACATATGATGTCTAACACTGATAACATAATAAACTAATATATGTTGTCGATAATGAATACAAAGAGAATTCTGGTAAAAGAGTTGCATAAACAGGCTCGAAAAAATTTTAAGCGTCGAAGAGTTGTAATGAAAGGCATTGATGATTTATGGCAAGCAGATCTAGTTGAAATGGGTTATTATTCATCGGATAACAAGGACTATCGTTATCTGCTAACGGTCATTGATACTTTTTCAAAATATGCTTGGGCAGCACCTCTCAAATCTAAAAGTTCATCGGATGTTTGCAAAGCAATGGAAAATATATTGAATTTGGGTCGTGTGCCAAAAAATTTACATACTGATGATGGCAAGGAATTCTTTAATAAAAACTTTAGTAAATTGATGAAAAAGCATAATATTAATCATTACTCAACGTATAGTGTAATGAAAGCGTCTATTGTTGAACGATTCAATAGAACTCTTAAAGGTATGATGTGGAAGGAATTTAGCTACAACGGATCATATCATTGGATTGATTTATATAAAGATTTAATTGATGAGTACAATCACAAGATTCATCGTACCATAAAAATGGCACCCATTAATGTTAATTCTACGAATGAGAAAATGTTACTAGACACAGTGTATAATCACTTGAAAATGTACAAAATCTCGAAATTTCATGTTGGAGATTCGGTACGCATCAGCAAATATAAGCATATTTTTGAAAAAGGATACACACCTAACTGGACAACAGAAATTTTTAAAATCAAATCTATAAACAACACTTATCCAGCAACAAATATTTTGGTGGATTACGAGGGAAATAGAATTAAAGGTGCCTTCTATGATGAAGAACTCTCAAAAACTAGACTGCCTAATACATATCTTGTAGAAAAAGTTATTAAAACTAAAGATAATAAAGTATTCGTGAAATGGTTGGGTTTTTCAAATCAGCATAATTCTTGGATAAATAAAAATGATATTTTGTAATGTGTGTGTGTGTGTGTGTGATTACTTTTACGACTATAAAAATTAAGTTTAAAAGGATTAAATGTTTTCTCCACTTTTTTTAGTTGAATAAAAAACTTTAGCTTGATAATACATTATATTTATATATTAGCAGGAGGAGAATGGATAAGATTTTTAAGAGCTCTGAGATTAAATATGAAAAACTAAAGTATTGTAATTATTGTGGTAGTAATGATCACAATGAAAATAAATGCAATCAGAAGAAAGATGATAATAAAGTTAATAAATGAGAATCTTCTGGAAAGAATGTTAAAATTGATATATATATATATATATATATATATATATATATATATATATATTCATTGTGAATACTTTGAAGACATCTGTATATACAGCCAAAAAAGTCCCTATTATATGCGCTGTATCCAGCAAAATGTCTTCAGTGTAAACAGTAGAATAATGAAAAGTTTAAGGACAGTCTTCAAAGTAACAAAATGTCTTCATAGTAACTTGTGGAACGAAAAACCGTCCCCGCAACATGCGCCGTGCACATATATATATATATATAGGTATATACTACATGTACTTTAAGTATTGATATAAAATTATCTAAAATAAATAAAGAAAAAAGCAACCCTTTAAAAAAACAATATTTTGTTTTATTTCCTACATTAGCCATTTGGTAAGCAAAATGTCAATTACACTAACATTGAGCGGAAACTCCTCAAATTTATCAGCAAATTACTTTCCTCCAATAAATTTAAACGGCGATTACGAGTGTGCTCTCGTAGATTTTCACACATACAACAGCATCCCAAATGTGGACAAATACAATAATTTGTTTCACATTGGTAGTAAAATTATTACAATACCTATTGGATCCTATGAGCTGAATGATATTGTTGATTTCATAAAGGGGAATATGAGAAAGATGGGTTGGGGAAGAAGAAAATTATTATAGAAGCTAATAACAATACAATGCAAGTCAAATTGTATAGTTCCGAAGATTCGATATACTTTAACAAGAATAATTCGATAGGAAAATTGTTTGGTTTCAATAAGAATGTCCTCTCTCCTAATGTCCCCCATTTCTCAGATCTACCAGTAAATATTTTTAAGGTAAATCTCGTGCGGATAGAATGTAATATTGTGGTAAACACATATATAAACAATTCTCATGCACATACATTACACGAATTTGCAATAAATGTTCCACCTGGCTATAAAATGGATGAAATACCTACAAATCTCATCTATTTGCCCGTGAATTCCAAAGAAGTAAGTTCACTAACACCACGGATAGTTGATCAAGACGGTGATTTAATTAATTTTCGAGGAGAAGAAATTACTATTCGATTACATTTAAGGCCAAGAAAATAATGATAATTTACAACAAAGAAATTATCTCAAATAGCATTCCTTATACCACATTGTTATCCCCAAAATCCATATTATTGCCATCAGTCAAACCAAAATTAGCGTCCACGCTGTTCTCATCTTCACATTCAGCCAACAATTTAACAGAATCAAATAGAAATTTTCTCAAATCATTGAATTTCCAATTGAAGAAGCAACACCAAAGAGAATGAGATCAATAATTAATGTTTTGGATAAACCCTTATCGGATGAAAGCATTATAAAAAAAGATTATCACACTTATACTCCATACTTGCAATCATTTAAAAATAACGATGAAATAAGAATATCAATACAAAATCAGGATTTGTATGTTTTGCCTTGGCATTGAAATTGATCGCACAAGACACCTAGGAGTTTCAACTAATATTAAAAATTATGTTTCTTTGATGGCAACGGACGGTGCTCTCATGGAAAATGCTGCTTGGAGTAAAGTAGATGACCTAAATGTAATAAATGGACACTTTAACTTTTATGTACCATTAAAAATATTATTGGGATTTGCTGAAGACTTTAATAAAATTATTTTAAATTCCAAACATGAATTGATATTACTTCGTAGCAAAAGTGATGATGATCTCGTATATTCAACAGCATCTGTTCAAAAACCAAAAATTACTATTAAGAATATTTCATGGAGGATACCACATGTACAGCTTTCTGACTTGAGTAAAATAAATATGATAAAAATTATACAAAATGGAACAAATTTACCAATAGCATTCCGCAGTTGGGACTGTCATTTTAATCCTCAATTATCAAGCGGAACTAATCACATTTGGAATGTTAAATTATCTGCAAATAGGGAACGACCTCGCTTCGTTTTGATAGCATTCCTGCGTGAGAATAAATTTATTAATTGTGATTTAACCAACATCAAAGTTCACTTAAACTCAGAGTCATATCCTTATGATGATCTAAACATTAAATTTGGGGAAGAACGCTTTGCCATCCTCTATGATATGTATGTCAGATTTCAACAAAACTACTATATGAGAGAACCTCAACCTCTACTCACTTGTCAAGAATTCAAAAATAAAGCTCCTATTACAGTTATTGATGTAAGCCATCAAAATGAAACGGTTGCAAGGGGTCCGATTGATATAAAAATTATGTTTGAGACTGGCATCAATATACCACCAAACTCATCAGCTTACTGCATTCTTATTCATGATCGTTTAATTGAATATACGCCTTTGACAGGACAGGTTCATAAAATTGTTTAAGCAATGGAAATGCCAAAAATAGTTTTTATTGATCTCCAAGGCTTTAGAGCAGATTCTAATAATTTTATTGCCAAAGAAATTGCATTGGTTTTTAACGCTAAGGAGTATATAAATTTCATCATAAAACCCCCCTTCGATTATAGTTATTTATCACCAAAAAATCAAAAACAAGTCAATTGGTTAACAAAAAATCATCATCATCTGCAATGGGAAGATGGATCCGTATCATTCAAGTCTGTGTGCGAATTTCTCAAATCAAACACAGAGGGTTCTTTAATTTTTGTCAAGGGTTTGGAAAAGAAAAAGTGGTTGGAGAATATGCTGCAGAAAAACGTTTTCAATATAGAAAATATCAACTGCTGTAATTTAAGAGAGCTCGATGAAAAATATCCCGATTGCATCCGTTGTAGTTCTCACAAACATGGAACATGTGCACTGAAAAATGCTCTTTTACTACAAAAATTTTTTAACTTTAAAATAAATGAAGGCAATTTTCCATTTTTATTATCTTTATTATATATTTAGAAAATACACACACCTAAAAACAATGTCTTAAAATTATAAATAAAAATATGTATTCTTAAAATAGAAAACTAAAATACCAGTGTTTTATTTTGCTTAATAATCAAAAAATTTTAAGAGAAAAATACAAAATATTTATTTTTTCAAGAATCAACGGGGGAATCTTAAACTTATTAAATTATATTACAAAATATACATCAAATTTAATTTAAAGCTATTAAAATACAATGTTTTATTCCCTAATAATTGATGCTATTAAATATTTCATCCTCAGAATCATTCTGGAATTGTACTAAGTCCATATTTACTCCCATAATAGTATTATCTCCATCTTCATCAAAAATATAATTCCTATTGCTACATTTTAGACATTCATTGTCAGGGGTTTTATTATACTGATCATATTCACAATGCCCCCTAGCTACTGTTTGAACCTGATTGTTCATAATTATTCGTTTTTCATCCTTATAACTTAAAACGATTTTATATATATTTATTGTAAAAACATTATGCAATCTAGATGCAAATAAACACATATTATCGCTTACGATTTTACGATTAAATAAGGCAGTTTTATAATCAAACATACAATATTTATTTAAAGCAGACTTCTTAACCCCCTTTGCTTTTTTAATTTCCTTGTTGTCAATAGTTTTAATGGAATACATTTTCGATCTAAGACCAACAAATTCAGTCATAATAGTACCATTATTCTCATCTTTCATTTTACCCAAAACTTTTTTATTCACTAACGGTATGTCGTAACGATTATTAACGGGGTAATCTGAGGTATCAAATTCAGACAACAAATCATTAAGTATATCTTTGTAAAAATCTTCAGTTTTTATTGAATATATAAATGAATCGGTGTCCATATAATTGAGAATTATATTTTGACCATATTTTGACTTCATTATCCTATAATGAAAATCATACATTTTCCATTTAGATAATTCAAGTACGGCAAAACCTATGTATATGGGCTTATCGTATAATATATCAACTTTACCCATCTGAACTGCAAATAAGTCTTCAGAAAACTTTGAAATGCTTTTAAAATTGGGGCGAGAAACAAAATATCTTGCACCTCTACGATTTCTATTTTCACTCTCCCAGTTTCTTGTGATTTTGACATCCACCCTTTTCTCAACATTTTCCATGGTCTTCCCATAAACAGCGTTATTTAAAAGTTTGAAAAAGTCTTTTTCAAATGTATTTTGAGCCTCTGCTCTATGTTGTGTATTTAAGTTTATATATTTCTGAAGCCATGGTGATTGATTGAATTTTATTCCCCTATGATATTTTGTACAAATTAAACCATTTGCAAGGCATTGTTTAAGGTTTCGATAATGAATCAGATATTTTGTTTTATTAGTCAAATCTGCAATAAGTTTTTTGCATTTTGAGTTTCCAACTACTTTATTTTCAGGAGCAAAAGGAAGATCATTATGCAGTTTATGAAGAGAGTGTGGATATTTTAAATCAACTTCTAAAATGTAACCGACAGGAGAAGTATCAGATATTTTATTTGGATTAAATTTCTTTAAATCGTCCTCGCCAAGCCACTCAAATCCCCCAGCTGGAAGATACTGTGACATTGCCCATCCATATAAATTATTTGCATCTAAGTAAGCTAAATATTCAGATGGCTTACTACTATCATAATCATCTAAATATATATTATTGGCTTTGGCATGTCTCTGTGAACATTGTACGAGACCACCCCTTATTCCCTTTTGTATAAACAGATGCATATCTTTATCTGTGAATAATTCTAATTCCTTCTTTGTCGTTTTAAGCATTGCATCCCATGAAAGACCTGGGGCGGTATAATAATGATTTGGATCTAACTAATATATGGATTTGCAAATTTTTCTAAAGTTTTGAAATATATCTGCCAATAAAAGCACATCCGTTTTTAAATACAATTTTGTATAATCTAACATATTTTTACATCTAAAAGTATTCCAAACATTTTTCGCGTGTTCATAATCTTCTTCACAACATTCTGCGTCAATTAAAACATTAAAAAACTTATCTCGACTGGGGAGCTCAGTTTCATTGAATCTTTCCACAGAATCCATATAAGAGTATGGAAAAACACCTTTTCTCCTAATTAGATTAAAATGATTTTCATCAGAGAAATTTTTGCGGACAATATTTAAATCCTCAACACGTAAATTTTTTGCTAGGGAATCTAAACTTGAAGCCATAAATCTGAACGAATCCAGAAATCTTATTTCGAATTTTTCCTTAGTCGAGTTTTCTTGAAAAGGTAGATATATAGATAAAGATATATATAATTCCTTGTTGAGAGGAACTACACGTATATCACTATCTGGAATACTATTTAAATATTTAAAGAACATATGACAATCATATGAAGAAAAGTTGTGAAAAAATACTGGAATAAATTTAGGTTTTCTATATTTTAAATTACAATCATTGTGAGCAGGGCCTCTATACTTGCCAGTAAAATGACAGTGATCTTAAACTTTGGATAAATATATCACCTTTTCACAAATATGACAAATATTAGATGAATTATGAAAAATTATATCATCTTCAGTCATTATTATTTTAACTTCTTTGTAAATATAATTTTTATAAATGTCTTTTAAGTCCTCAACTAAATCTTTAACAAAAACATTAGGTGCATCTTCTCCAAAATAAATTTTAAACTTGTCTAAATTATCATTAAAGCTACATTTTATAAAATAACTAAAAGCACATGGAATATGTCGTTGTATTTTTGTAGTTTTAGTACTAACCTCTTCACTAATGCTACTTAAAATCGATTCAAAGTCCGCATAGACTGTAAACGGAATATCTAGTTCCTTATGAGCATTCGAATATTTTAGAACCGCATCAGCTCCTTCTGGCATCCTTGTGCAAACTTTATTGCAAGTTTGTTTATGAAGTGATAAATCTCGTTGACTATATTTGTAAGTAAGGCATGCATTACATACAAATATTTTCTCTTTGTGTCCAGTCAAACTGCTTCGAATAAACCTTTTATTTAATAAAAAATAACAAAAAAAAAAAAAAAACAAATTCGAAATATTTCTTTTTATAAAGTTTTACATGTATTTTTTTTGCTACTAACCTTGAAATATCACTTATAAGGATGTAATGCGACCTTTCTTCCTCTATGAGAAGCAGGAGGTTTATATGATATTTCTTCTCCTCCTTCGTTAGATAGTAGGGTCCGACTATATTTTTCTCTTCATATCCGAAGACGTTGACACTTATATCTACATTTTGCCTTTCAAAGTCTTTTAAGCTTTTTAGACTTAATGGAAAGGTGAGGTTTGAAAAGTTTAATTGCAAATTGTTTACAATTATTATGTCGGCAGAAATACTTTTTATGTTGTAGGATGAACATTCCGTTTGTTGACAACGAGACAATTCTTTTTCACAATACAATGAAGCAATTCCTTTGGCAGAGGTATATATTGTGATCCTCTTATAATATTAACTTCATTCACATTAATATTTAAAAATTTTATGATAACCAAAGACCATCCACTATCCCTTTCTTGGAACTCAGACATTTTATTTCTAATTTCATCAGTTTGCGAGTCATAGATATTATTCAAGTCATCGCTTAAAGTGACCATTGCCATTTTTGTTGAGTGAGTCATTGTAGCTGCAACCATTTCTTGCTCGCTTATTTTGATATAATCACACACAAGCCCCATATTGAATTTAAAGGATATGTGTTTAGCTTGACAATCCTTTAGGAGTTCTATTAAAATAGATTCCTCTTTTTTAAAAAATTCCTCGGGCATGAGAATTTCATCTTTTTCATTTTCTAGCATATAAATTGCTATTCGTTCACTATAATCACTGCTCCTTACAGTGAGTCTAGGGTTAATTGTCTTCATCCCACAATTGCTGCGATGTTGTAGTGTTCGCAAGTGTTGGCTATAGTTTAAGCTACTAACTGCTTCATTGCAAGGAACGCAAAATTTTGATGAGGTGGTTGCATGGGTCCTTTCATGCTCCTTCATTGTGGAGCGCTTAAGGAAAAACTTTCCACACTCAACACAATGTTTATTTTTATGTTGAAGCATGTTGTGTTTGGTGTTGAAAGCAGCTTGGCATATCACGCAGAAAAACATTTTGAGCTAGTTTTTTATTTTTTTATTAAAAAAAATTTCACACAGTAAAAATAACTTCACACAGAAAAAATAAGTGGATAAAGTTCTCAGAGATTTTTTTTTTTTATTAAAAATTGTTTTAACAAAAATTTTTTTTTTAAAAAGTTCAACAAACAGGAAAAAACCGGATGATGAAGTAAGAGATATATTTGTTTTTTCTTTTTTATTTAAAATTTATTTTACAGACAGAAAAAGTTCAACAAACACAAAAAACCGGATAAAGTAATCTACTTATATGATGAAGTAAAAATAACTTCACACAGAAAAAATAAGTGGATAAAGTTCTCAGAGTTTTTTTTTTTTTTTTATTAAAAATTGTTTTAACAAAATTTTTTTTAAAAAGTTCAACAAACAGGAAAAACCGGATGATGAAGTAAGAGATATATTTGTTTTTTCTTTTTTATTTAAAATTTATTTTACAGACAGAAAAAGTTCAACAAACACAAAAAACCGGATAAAGTAATCTACTTATATGATGAAGTAAAGGATACTGAACTTAATTTTCTGATGGGATTTTCGTCCAACCATGATTCTACATCTTTATTATTCGACTCGCTGCCTGCGTCTCATTCGCTAGTGGCAGAGGAGGGTGGGTGTAATCGTTTGTGTTTCATGTATCACGCTATAAATCTCTATCATAAACATCTAAATTTTTTAGATTTTAATTTAAGAATTATTTCAAAAGAAAGTAAAATAAAAACAATACTAAAAATTAGTTTTATATGTATTTGGTTTTATTTTACACTCAACTAAACAAACAAACAAACAAAACACTAACAGATTCCAATTACCGCTTTATTACGAGAAAACAAAACCGAACAAAACCGAACAAAACAAACAAACAGATTCGAATTTCATTAAAACACAAAATTCACAATGAATTCATTTTGGGCTAATTTCTCCTTACTTTCCTTTAGAAATTTCGATTGCATCTCGGATATGAAATGGTGCGCCTTCAGTTCATTCAACTTGAATCCGAATTCCTCGATGAATTCCGGAATCTGCTTTACCACGGTCTCAAGGGAACATCTGCCGCTGCTAATTATCCACTGTTTGAAGTGCACCTCCTGAATTAACAGCTGTTCAAACTTTTCCGCCAAATATTGCTCTAGCTCGTCAATCTTCGGACAATTGTCGCATTTGGACAGATGACAATTTTCCGTGGGGTATGCGCACAACGACTTCGACAGGAGGTCCCTATATGTTTCAATTTCACCGTGAAATACTTTCAATTTCTTGCATGGAAAGAACATTAATTTGATGTTTTGATGAAACATGCAAACGCAGACTGAATGCGTTCCGTGCCTGTCTAATGCCAGCACGCATTCTTTTGGTCGTAGGATGGCAAACTTAGAAAATCCCACTTTTTCTGCTGGGTATTTCTCTTTGAACTGATGGTATGCTTCGAAAAGATTACATAATAATAATCTGCGCTGCTTGTGTACTTTTTCTCCATCTTCACGTGTGATAACATAGTCACGTGTACCTGGGCAGGCGCGGCTGTTGTCATCATTGCAGTAAAAATCTTGAATCAATTTCACCGTTGCTTCGCTGAGGGTCCTTGAGCCAAATTTCTTGGTGGGAGTCGCCAATATGCCCTTCTGTCGAACTAATTCTTTGCTTCTTCTCGCGATGTAAAAAGATGTTTGAAACTGTTCAGAAATCTTGCGTATAGACCATGATTGAGGCAGCACAGATAAAATGAGATATTTCTCCGGAAAAGTGGTCGCTAAATTGAATTTTCTTTTCAACTGCTCAATCATTTGTTTGCCGTCATCAACGTCATCTGCTTGACTGCATTCGTTATCAGAGCCTTCATCAAATATTGTCGCGATTGCACTCATAACCTTGCCTTTTTTATCTTTCCTGTATTTTTCACTTCGCAACTTTCTTTTTCTAATAGGCGTTTCACCTAAAGTGGTAATAGCCTCATTCAAAGGACTCAAAGACATATTGACCATCAATGCATTTGCTTGTTGAGACAAATCGATTTTACACTTGGGGCAAATGAATTGTGCCTCTTCACCGTATTGTATATTTAATTCATTCATGTATCGCTTCGAAACACCAGTTAATTTTAATACTTTTATCTTTTTTGAACGATGTCCACTCTTGTTAAACGGATTGCAGCAAAATTTATTCATTTTACTTTAAATTGTCTTTACAGCTTCACTCTTTACTTTACAAAAAAAAAACACTTTAACACTTTCACGTTTAGTATTCAACTGAAATTTGACTCAGAGTGTGTGAAGTATTTATATTTATTTTTTGGTAAAAAAATGGTAAAAAAAATAAGCGATATTTGCTTTTCTTTAATAGGAAAATTTGCGTGAACTACTGGTCATAAAATGTTTTTTAAAGAGGGACTTAATTGGTTACTGCCAATAAGCCAACCACAGGTCATAAAATGTTTTGTAAATTTTTTAAATTACCAGGTAATAAATATTTCGCCATATTTATGGAAAATCCGTGTTTTATGACTTGTTTCTGCACGTGTCATTTTAGGCGAAATATTTATTACCTGGTAATTCTTGTGAAGGCAGGCAGACCATATTCACTACACACTCAACTTGGGGCTCTTAAAAAAAATTTATTTTTTCTTCATAAATGTATTTTTAACTGTAAAATAATTTTTAAAATGTATTTTTAATAATAAAATAATGTTAAATAATTAAAAATAATTCAATTATAACAAATATAAAAACAATGAGAACAAGGTGGTCTCTTAAATGCTCCAAACAAGAAGTCGGGGCCCATTTTTTTATTGCAGATTCTTAAAGCAAAAATTATGAGGAATCCAAAAAAAATAAAATTAGCCGGAAAATTTAGGAGCTTCTGTGGAAAATCGGAAAATTTAATTTTCATGGGAAAAAAGGTAAATTTCTGAGAAAAATTAGGAAAATTTTATTTTTCAATTAAAGCCTGATTCAATACCTTTCCAACGAGCTATCTATCACTCGTTGAGATCGCTTTAGTTGTTTTTTTTAAACAACTTTCAATGAGGTCCCTTATGAAGAATTCTTCAATTTTGTCACATGACAGTGGTGTACACTACCACTAAACCAGTCACTATAAAAAAAAAAAAAAATATGTTGGTACATTATTTTTTGCTGGGCAATCGATTGAGACTATTTATTTTAAAATCGGAGAGGGGTCGTCCAAAAGGTGATCGCTTTCATATGGAATTGCTCTATACCCTTCCACCTGTGGTGAAGGGTATAAAAAGGAAAGTAACAGTTAGATGGTCAGTGAAATAGTGCGTTCACAAATTACATTCAAAGTTGTCAAGTACCTATTGGAAAACCATTAAAATATTTATTCCAGTAATAAAATTAAAAGTGTTTTTTTATTATTTTACAAAAAATATCACTATGAACATTAATATCCTGTTCCCCTATTTCGAAAGAACACATTCGTTTGCTTTTTAAGCGAAAGAAAACTGATTTTGGTTTCGCTAACTCTACTTCCTTGCGAACTATGACTTGAACGACAAGTCGAATGAAAACGTAACTGTGTTTGTACAAAATTTGGTTTCTCTATTTCGAACAGTGCAAACGCATATGTCAAAATTAATCACTTGCTATTTTTTGTCGAGTGAATAAATATTTGATATTTTTAAAAACAAAATAAAATAAAAAAAGGCATGGAAAACAAAAGGTAAGTACAAAAGAATACAAATATTTATAGTTTATTAAGAACTTTAAATTTTAGTTTAAAAAAATCAACAATGGATCAGCCGAAGACGCTTGTATTTTATATGTAAGAAAGGCCTGATTTTGCCAAAGGGACTCCGGTGATCGTAGCAAACAAATTTTTCGCAGAGGAGGAAAATTTGACCAGAAAACATAACTCCGTTTCAACCCCTGTTACGCTGTTGCTGAGTGGTAAATTTTGGTTTGTGGCTTACGTTTGCCGCAAGCAGCTCATATTTACATTTTTTATTTTACATCTCTTATTTTACAAGAGCTAAGAGAGCTGTAGCAGTGACCACACCGAACAGACAACAGACAAAAGAAAAGCCCTCCGAACAACAATCCCACCCACAACCAATCGATAACAAAAATTTTCACAAATAAACACATTCTCAAAAAAAAATTGATTTGTTTATTGTTATTTTTTTATTTCGTTTGTCATATACAGCTGATCACTGTCAAACAGGGTTGTTTTTATCTTTAAGCAATTCAGTAGTATTTTTGGTGTTTTTAAAGAAAATTGTAACAATTGCTAAAAATATATGATCTGGCATCGCTGTGATTGTGAAAAATTTACACACGTAAGTAAAGACGATCGTAGGTTTTCGAAATAGAGAAAACAAAATTGATTCGAGTTCGAGTGACTTTCTTTCGGTCGACTAGTTTTCTGTTCGAAATTGAGGAACAGGCCAATGTTATTAAAAATTATTATAAAACTATGTTATTATTAAAATTAATATTATGTTTAAACTATAACTCATCTTTATTAAATTTAACTGGACTTTGTATATGAAGGATATTGCTTCTTGTATGATTCAACTATCTAGAGTAAAAACTGCTTCTCTTCTTCATAGTTTGTTAAAACATTATCGTTTACCACAAGTAATTCCTTGCAGAAATTGAAACTTTTCTTTAAATCTTCTTCAGATTCCCATGTCAATGAATAAGTAATAAATAAATATGGAGATAATAAATCTATACATATTTTTGGTTTATTTTAACCATGGTATATTACTAAAATTCTTTTTTAAACCGGATGATTTTTGACCCCAGGAACACATAAGGGTTAGTTTTCGAGAAAAATTTCAGGATTTTATAATGGTTTTTTCTTATTACGAGAACAATACATTATTTTTAGGTATTTATTTTTTTTTTAAATATGCAAAAATTTAAAGTTTTGCCCTGGCAAGGCCATGCTATTATATTTTAAGCATCACTTTTAAAATTCAAAAGTAGTTACAAAATATTTGCGTTTTTTTAATAAATTGTCCTTTATTAGCTTGGGGTAATATGTGACCCCATGTCCAAATGTTCATGAGCTTATATTATTTTATTCCAAACCGCTAAGCTATTAATATAACTTTTAAAAGTACAAAATTGATTCATTTTGATACAAAGTACTTACAAAGAGTAAATTTACTTAATTTTTATAAAAATTACACTTTTCTCGAAATCCACAAAAAATAAGAGCTCGTCACCGACAGGTACATGGAGGGATTTACCTCAAAATTGCCCTTGAAGTGCAAAATACATTTTTTTTAATTTGTTTAAGAAAATTTTTTCAAAATCGAAATTGGAGTTTTGAAAATTATGCCAAACAATGTATGCGTTTTTTTGCCTCATTGCGCGACAGGTTAACATACAAATAATAAAACAATATTTTACCTATGGTGATTGACAAAATTAATCTTACATCCAAAGTGCATTGCTTTTGATTTTCATTAATTAATAGCTAAGGAATTAAAAGAAGACCATTGTAAAACTACTTTCAAGAAACTCAGAATACGTATCTACGATTACCTGTAAACAACAAGAAAACATCATCAGCAAATAAAAACGTTTTGCAGACACTTGTATTTCACAGTACAACACTTGATTTTGGGACTCAATTCTAAGAATTGCACGTGAAAGTAGGCCCAAAAATAAGAACTTATGCATCATTCGTTTTGTTAAGTTGGCTGCATTAATAATTTAATGGCCATACGCATTTTTTCGCTCAAGGTGGATTTTTATAACTTTTTCTATACTTTAACACGGTTACATCTCAGTATACCGTACGGAATATCTCTTTTGCGTCTGAAGCAAAGTTGTAGATATTTAATAGGAGAAACCCGAAAAAGTGCATCCAGTGCCTTTAAAATTGCAAAAATGCCCATTTTGCACCTCTTTTGCTCAATAACTGCATTACGAATCCACAAATAAGCTGTTTTTTTATCACTTAATTGGTTTTGGGTATTTTTTTCATTAACTTGTTTCTAGATACATACATATAGATACATATTTCAATATGGAAAATAACAAGTGCCCAAAACAGCGTATTGCTATTATTTTGATGAAACAGATTTAAGTGGTGCAAATTTTACATCGAACAAAGTGTGCAAAAGTTGTTATAATA